>JAACNH010000078.1:283725-464801 GCA_019447015.1 Hymenochirus boettgeri
TATCTAATCTATCTCTGTCTATCTAATCTATCTCTGTCTGTCTAATCCAGGGGTGGGCAATTACATTTCATGGGGGGGCACATGAGAAACTTGGGTTGTGGTGAAGGGCCGGACCAATAGGTTCAACTCAGTTCTCATTATAGAGACTGTAAAACTGCATTTTCTGAAAAGATTAAATAAATGGACTGGGGTCATTGGATGTTTTTTATTATTAGTTGCAATGTTTAATTGGTGGGGAATATTTTAGATCTAATGTATCTCTGTATGGATCCTACAATGTGACTCACATGACATTACACATAACTCATTGTCAGTGCTACAGCTGGTCCCTCACCAGGCACCGTCACCTCTCTCCAGCCTCCCTCCTTCCCATTCCAGTAGCTCCCTCCGTGTACATTTACATTTTACACTCACTGCGTGGGGTTTTCATAAGTAAGTATGTCTGGATCTCGCGTCCCCTCCATATTGGATCCAGCCGTCCACCAAACACAGGGGAAGGTGAGGGGAATCTCTGCTGCTGGCAGGGAGGTGAGGACTGAGAGTCCTGTAGCTGCAACCTGAGTGTGTGACACAAGCTGCTGATTACTCTGCTCCTTAAAGTGACGGTACAGTGATGTACAGTCTGGTACAAATCGGTATGTTACTTGTGCCTGGTACAACACATTTAAAAGTGGTTCAATACCGAGCAAACCAGTACAGTTGGAGGGTTTGGTATCTGTAGGAGAATTTACTTACCCGATACAATAAAACAGTGTGACAATCTGCTCAGGCTGATCCAAACAATAGTGCACAATCCGTCCTGTCATCACCGCACCGATCATCACATCTCCTTCCTGCACATATTCATAATCAGTCAGACCGGCCAAACTCTCCAGGCGACAAGCAGGGCTGGGGGGCTGGGGTGCTGCCATACTGATTTCCCAACGCCGGACTATCACATAGATCAACACAATCATAGAATTACATAGCAATGTGACTCTCAACATTGTTACTGGATGTAGCAACACATGCCAAACAAAAAGATAAGAAATAATAATAATAATAATAATCAATTCTTAACTATCAGTAGTACAGAGTATCCCAGCAAACAGATCTGTAGATCAGTGTAAGGGAATCGGCTAACCCAACCGTCATTATATAGAGACCAGAGAGACCAGAGAGACCAGAACGTCATTCTAAAAGTGACAAACACACACCTGGGATCAGTACTATAGTATTTTTAGTGTTTCTGAAAAACACATTATAAATAATACTGTAAATCCCCTCACCCCATGGTGATTGCTTTTTGTATGTAATGTTTATACTGTAATAAAAAACTAGAAAGGGAAAGTTTAAGTATAAACTTTGAATTTGGCTTGAAAGACTGCATTTTGGAAGGGAATTTGTGTGTTTGTGCTGCAGATTTTAAAACTCAATAATGTCAATGATGAGGACATTGTTGTTTTTTACTTACCCTTTAAATATGTCACATGCATTAAAGGTAGGTCAGTTGGTGTGTGTGTATTCATATCAGGTTGGGGGATAAATTCTAACTTTTTTGATGATTGGTCAAAATTAGTTTTTTTTTACTTTAGTCACCACTAATTCTCCAACTTGCCGTGGAGGCAGATGACTTAAATTTGGCAGGCTTATTCATTGCACCTTACTTACAAAAGTTAAGCAGGTTTCGTTTTCAAAAGGCAAAGCCCTAACTCACTCACTCACTCACTCACTCACCACTAATTCTCCAACTTGCCGCTATAGATTAAGACTATCAAAATACCCGCGCTTCGCAGCGGAGATGTATTCAAATAACCTTTTTAGTAAGAAAGCAATAATGTATCAAGATTGCTGTAATCACTCGGCACTTGATATATTAAAGAAAGACAATTCAATAAGCTTTACGATAATGCAACACTCATTAACTTAATTTAATATATATTTTTATTCAACTACGAAATTTTGGTGAAAATAACCCCACCACCTCCCGTAGCCCCCAATACCCCCACTATTCCTCTTGTCCACCCTCCAAACCCTTCCCTTACACCTCAGCCAGTCCCCGCACACACCCTGAAATTTTGGTAAAAATCGGTCCAGCGAGTGTGCAGGAGTTCAAAATTCTTTCCCCCCCATTTACCCCACCCTAAAAAAATATTATTTGTATTGAACAACGAAATTTTGGTGAAATAACCCCCACCACCCCTCCCCGTCTGCCCCCAATACCCCCCATATCCTCTTGTCCACCCTCCAAACCTTCCCCTTACAAATCAGCCAGTCCCCGCACACACCCTGAAATTTGGTAAAAACGGTCCAGCCGTTAGTGTGCAGGAGTTCAAAATTCTATTCCCCCCCATTCACCCCACCCTAAAAATATTATATTTTTTATTCAACTACTAAATGTGGTGAAAATAACCCCCACACCCCTCCCCGTCTGCCCCAATACCCCCCACTATTCCTCTGTCCACCCTCCAAACCCTTCCCCTTACACCTCAGCCAGTCCCGCCACCCGCACACACCCTGAAATTTTGGTAAAAATCGGTCCAGCCGTTAGGGCGGAGGAGTTCAAAAATCTTATTCCCCCCCATTCACCCCCACCCTAAAAAAAATATTTTTTATTCAACTACAAAAATTTGTTGAAAATAACCCCCACAACCCCTCCCCGTATGCCCCCAATACCCCCCACTATTCCTCTCTGTCCACCCTCCAAACCCTTCCCTTACACCTCAGCCAGTCCCCGCACACACCTGAAATTTTGGTTAAAAATCAGTCCAGCCGTTAGTGTGCAGGAGTTCAAAATTCTATTCCCCCCCCATTCACCCCCACCTAAAAAATATTATATTTTTTATTCAAATACGAAAATTTGGTGAAAATAACCCCCACCACCCCTCCCCGTATGCCCCCAATACCCCCAACATATCCTCTCTGTCCACACTCCAAACCCTTCCCCTTACACCTCAGCCAGTCCCCGCCACACACCGTGAGGGCTTTGCCTTTTGGTAAAAATCGGTCCAGCCCGTTGTGTGCAGGAGTTCAAAATTCTATTCCCCCCCATTCACCCCACCCTAAAAAAAATATTTTGTTAACCTTTTACTGGTAAGGAGTATATGCATACAAAATTTGGTTGAAATCGGACCAACCATATAGATTTGTATAGCTTGTAAGCTAGGTAACCATAAGTCTGTGCAATGTCAGATACTCACCGTTACAGGTGGAATTTCGAAACGAAACCTGCTTAACTTTTGTAAGTAAGGTGCAATGAATGAGCCTGCCAAATTTAAGCCGTCTGCTCCACGGCAGTTGGAGAATTAGTGATGAGTGAGTGAGTGAGTGAGTGAGTGAGGGCTTTGCCTTTATTAGTATTAAGAGAGGCGAGTAAATTTTTAGTCCCTTTAAGTGTCCTTTAAGATTGATGTACTATCTTGTATCAAATATGTTTTTACTGCTTGCACAGACAAAAGTTTTTACATAATAAAAGCAAAGGGAAAATATATAACACTTTTGTGTAGCAGATATTTAGTGAATATAATTGATATTTAGTAAAGAGTATATGTGGGGCTTATACAAGTGTCCTCTACTCAAAAAGATTCCTTTCAAACAAGCCTAGAAATACGTCTATTCTTCTTTGGTTCTAAGTAATAGTCTTTTTAAATTACGCTCCGACAGTCAGAATAAACCAGGAAGTATGTGACAGTCACAAACGCTGTGTAAGAGGCCCCACGCCCTCAAAAAAACAGTCTGAAGATGCCTTTTAACCTCAAAAGGCGATGTGCCTCTTTATTTACATCCACAACACTAGAGCAGAAAGAACAACACATTTCAAGGGATAGCCTAAAAATGAAAATGTGACATCACATAGCTTACTCTGGTTTTTGAAGACCTGTCCAGAGTACGCAATTCCATTTCAAACTGCATTTGTAATGAAACAACAAAACCAAGCTTCATAAGTGTAGACAGGCAAATGAACACTAGACACATTACGGCAACTTTGTGTTTGAGTTGAAAATTTGAAATGTATCATACTGTCCACTGCCTTGTGTTTATAAACTACAGTTACTGGAAGAGATAATCACAAAACACAAATCTGAGAATAAACGGAACCAGACTCCCAGTTCCTCTCGTGTAGGGTCATTGGTGTGGAAGTTACTAGACACTGTAATTGTCGTGTGATTTAAAATGAGTTAAGTCTCTAATGTGAGCAATTATTTGGCCCTATCTTTTGGCTTTACTATCAGCTTAAAACAGAGCGTTGTAATGATCAATGGAAGAAGTCCAGCTGTAGGGCTGGTAATGAAGTACAGAAATATTAAGTGAATACGCAAATTGCTGATAACCCAGGAACCCATCCGGAATAAACTTATCCGAGAGCAGAAGATTAAAGGAAAAGCTATTGTGAAATAAAGATTTAAAAGGGGTGACTGGACAGTCTGCAGCCACATGAATGTTGTGAATGGAATACAGAAAAATGCAATACTAATTAGAGAAAGAACCCTTTTACTTAAAGGAATCTCCACTGGTATTAGCAAATTTGGGAATTCGATTTTATTAAAGAAGTGAGGTAAAGGAGCTGTGTCTTTCCCCCGTTCTTCAATAAAATGATCAGGAGCCAGGAGAGAAGGTAAGGAACTTACCCAATCGCGTGTCTTGATCCAAAGTATTCTTTCTTCTCAGCCAGCGACACCAACTCCGCTGATGTTGCAAACAGTGAAACTGCGGCGCCTTCTTCTTCTGCCATCACGGTGATGAATTCTGAGCTCCATGGGGTTTGCACCTCTTTATATAGGTTTGCTGAAGGACCAAATCCAGTTGTGATTGGCTAATATTTCATATTATCATTTGCAGTCATATGATCACACATTAACAATCATATTTGAATAATCCTCGAACGTTCGGAAATCCGAACGTTTGGAAGTTTTAGAAATTTTTCAGCTTTCCAAAAGTTTGGAAAGTGATTTCAGGAAAACCGCGATTTGCGGACCCCAGAATATGCGAACTGGCACCCCTAATTACTGGCCTTGACAGGCAGCGAGAATCTCTATATACACTGACTGCAACAATAAAACCAGAATAGAAAATAAGTTTCATCTTCAGGTTAGGAAAGGTTTCTTTTACAGTGAGAATGGTGAAACTGTGGAACTGATTTCCAGCAGATGTGGTAATGCAGTTCACTTATAGCCTTAAAAGTGGCCTGGATAAGTTTCTAAAAACATGAGGCAGTTGGAATATTTGAGCACTCTAATCATATGTGCCCATGAGATTGTAGAAAAACACTATAGTCCAAAGATCACTCCAGCGCACTGCTGTGGCTGTTTGCCAGACAATGAGTAGGTGCAATCCTCCTGCCCTCTACACCCAGGGCCAGGAACTCTAATAAAACACATGTGGAGGAGCACACTATATCTGTGATCAGTGGTTTATTTGAAAACAACATATATACAACGTTTTGCAACCACATGTTTCCGGTATACCAGATATAGTGTGCTCCTCCACACTTAAACCACACGTGTTACTTATAATCTGGGGGAAACCATTAACATTTATGTGTTTTATAAAAAACTCACTTTTTACTTTGAATACATAACTAACAAATAACATTCCAATACTGTACTGCGATACGATTATATGGCCTTGGCCCACAGTTGGGTGTTCAGGGGCAAGTGGCCTTTAGTTTGGATTTTTGGAATTTTAAACATTAAATTGGAAAGAAATATTTTAACATTTCGCCATTAGGACATTGAATTTTTACAGTTTTTTTTCGGATCAGATTGGGACTTACAACTACGATTGACAATGAATATCTAAGTAATATTACAAATGTTAATAAGACTGCTATCAAATATTTGAGAGCATGTGACCTGTGTTTGGTAAACAGTATTGGAATATTGTTTATTCTAAGCAGAATTCCACATTTTATCTATTGTATGTTATAAGTAGAGCTCTAACCTCCGAAACGTGGTGGATCATTTGGATTTCGAGACCTCGGAACGTATTTTTGAGATTTATGAATGTACAAAGTGCGCTCCGTTTTCGAATTTTCAAACCTGGGTTTTTCCTAATTCCGTAAATCCAAAAATGGAAGAAACTTCTGAGTTTCCGACATCTCTACTTATAGGACCACATTTACCCCTAAACCAATAAGGTTATTGAATTAATTCTCCTAATGCTGTTACATAGCAAACCCAACTCATTATTGGTCTGAGTGGGTACATCAGTTGGGTCAATTACACATCAAGGATGATAGAGATCCAGTCTAGCTACAACAATAGATAGTTCCATTCAGTAAATTCACACAAAAAAAAACTCATATTACAAAAAAAGTTAAAGGCAACTGTGGTCTCAAAAAAGTTAGGGTTAAATGAAAGCCTGAAGTATTTCCTTTACACTGAGCCAGCATCACATCTCTGTGGAGCCTGTGAGAAATTACATTGGGGGGAATGTTCAAACTTCCTGCTTCCAGTAGGTTGAGTGAGTCACCTGACCTCTGCCGCCCCTTTTCCCCGGGGAGAAGCATGCTCAACTTATTGCTGCGGAAATCAGGAAGTACCTGAGGAAAAAATGAGAGTTGAGAAGGAGAGCCTATAATGCAGGCAGAGGCTGTCACATGATTACAAGCTGGTCACATGGCTAAAAACAGCAAGAGTTCAACCAGGAAGTTACATTGCTGAACTTTTGCAGCAATAACTTCTCACAAATTTTATCTAGAGATGTGATTTAGGTTTTATGTGAAGGTACGATGGAAGGCTTTTTATATCATTCTTACTGGTTTGGAAGAATTTGAGACCACAGTTACCTTTTTACTTAAGCTTTTGTTCATATTTTAAATCTATTTTAGATTTATTTGAAAGAAGAGCTTTCAGTGCAAATCAAGGTCCGTGTTAGTAGCCCGAGTCAGTCATATTTCCAAGTCACTTTCATGTTTCCATGACTAAATATCAGTTTTCTCCAGTTCTCTCTCCAGCCACGGGAGACTTGCCATTTTAATTTACTTTTGTTCGGTCTAGGTTACATTTGACGCCCATCCGTCTTGAAACAAGCAAAGCTGTTTGACTAACGGCTGAGACGTTTTATTAATTCAACTGGGATTTAACTATCTACTGAGGATGTAGCACATCATCATAAAAAATGGAGTTTGTTTGATCGCAGCTTTATTTAAAGACTCTTTGTTGTCTGAAAACGTCTGAAGGATCTGAGTAGAAATCCCACGTTTGGGAAGATTTGATTTTACGGTGCAGTACCCTGACATGATAAATGATACCAAACATTCAATAAATATGTATAGAAGAATCCAGTGTTGTATTTATAGTGGATAAGTCACAGATGAGTCAGTGTGTCCTCCTAGAAAAACTTCACTTGAACGGACAGCTGGTAAAATAGTCTCCTTATTGTGATCACATTAGACAGAGCACTCAGAAGCATAATAACTACTGCCTTACACCTTTTGTGCAGCACCCCGCCCTTATTCATAGGCTAAAAAACACCTAGGAAAATGTCCATCTTGTGAAGAGGAAGTTATGTTGAAATGCATATGCCCAATCCTTCTAGAGGGTGAAACACGGCAGGGCCAATAGGAGAGTTCCATGTTTACAGAGTAACCCTTTTGAGATAATTATAGCAAGCTTTCAGAGTTAAGCTAGGTTCACACCATACAATAATTCGGTCCGATCGCCGACATTTCAGTGTTTCGGTGGTTGGGCCGAATTAGGTGTATGGCGGCTCCGACCAATCGCTGACATCTTCTTCTCCGAGTCCTCTATGGGCTGCACGATCAGTCGCGTAAACTGTGGACTAGGCTGCTTTTGCCGCAACCCACAATCCTTCCTCCTGGCTGACTGGTTGAAAGTCTCGAACGGTCAGTAGGAGGAAACATTGAAAGTGTGTTACCTAGCTTTAGCCAATAAAGGTATCACCTTTATACCACTTTTGTTATTTTTTTTGGTTTCAAAAGGGTTACCCTGTAACATTTTGACTGGCTAACATGGTACACCATATTTTTCGCGTCTACAATGACAGGTTGCACAGGGATAGAGAATTAACTCTATCGTCTCTGAAAAGGCTATAAGTGAGTAGGAGACAAACATGTAACTGAGAGGAAAGAGGTCCCTGCCCCTTAGAGTTTACAATCTACTTAGGTGGGTAACATACAGATACATAGGAAATGATGGACGTGATAAAGTATAACTGGTACAGTATCAACAGTCCTATGCTGTGCTTGCCGAGAGATAGCTTGACAGGTTTATTGAGGTTTCTTGAAGTAGAGAGAGGGGAATAGAATTCCAGAGGACAGAGCCAAAGAGAAAAAGGTTTAAGGCGAGAAGAGAAGTGTGAGTGGGGGGTCTATATAAGAGATGGTTCTATGATGCTGGAGGGTACGGGCAGGGACATATGGGAGGAGAGGAAATTTAAGAGGAGCAGCAGAGCGAAGGGATTTAAATGTAAGAGATGGATTTTGAGATAATGGGTTGTTTAATGGGAGCCAATATATCTAAAAATTTACATGTGGAAACAAGTACACAATATTTATTCGCCGGGAGATATTATATTATGAATATCCCAACAGAGGGAAAGAACCAGGTTTAAAAACCTAAGAGCAGAGGACAAAAAGACAGGAAGAAGAAAATATCTGACTTTATAACGGAAAGGGAAAGGAAAGAGAGAGGGGAACTGCCATTAAAGCTTCCATTTTCAAATATCCGTGAGATATGAAATATAACTTATGGCATGTTGCAATGTTGGACACCTTGAACCTTTTTCATTTGGATGCATGTTTTACATTGGGTTGCCCCACAGGGATAAGTGCCTTCAGTTACTAACCACTCCCTGATTTGGAGCCTTTGTCACATACTAGGTGGCAGTATGTCCTTTAATCAGTAGCCCTCCTAGGTATATATTTACACACCATTCGGATGACACATTTGAGTGTTTCATGGGAAGGTATTTTTGTATGATGTTGATAATTTGGGTGTCTGTGGGCTATATTGAGTTAAAAAAATATATTCCCTTGAATGATGTTTCGTGTGTCTCCTGTTTACTAGTATAACCCTGTATTAGAGCTGACCTGTCTTGTTGTTTAGCTTTATTAAAGGCCGTCTTAAGGGATTGATTACTTTATTCTTTTGCCTGAATCTCTTCATCATGTTTTTGGAAGCCGCCATGAAGAAGATTCAATGTGCAGTTTCTTCTGAGTCAAAGGAACTGCCCATTTGGAATTGCATCAATACTGATGTGGATAGTTTGACTCTGCCCTGAGAATGGTATTTCCTGACTGTGGCTTACAGTATTCCTCTGTAGTGAGGCTACTACCCAATATGGTAACGGTCAGGTCCAGGTATTGTATGGACTCTCCTCCATATTGGTGCGTACACTTAAATTAAAATCATTCTCATTTATAAAAACATCCACTGTTCAAGGATGCGTGGGTGCCCCGCCATTTATATTAGATCATCTATGTGTCTTCTGTACATGATGACTTGGCCCTGCATTGCCAGAAACATGGGATGGTGGTAAGAAAAGTCTCCTCCCCACCACCTCCTGAATAGGTAGCTATGTGAGTGAAAATGTTGCCCCCATGCCGTCCCTGATACTTGTATATAGTATATTTTGTTGTACATAAGAAATTATTGGTTAGAAGATATGTTAAAGCTTCCAGTTTGAAGTCCATTCATCATTATAGTTACGTGGGTTTCCAAGTGATATAGCATTGTTTTAAACCCCATTGATGTGGGATACAGGAGTACAGTGATACAAACATCCGTTGTGCCACTGCATACCCTTTATCCACTGTGACCAAGCTTAAAATGTTCAAAATGTGGGTTGTATCCTTCAATATGAATGGAGCCTCTTAACTAAGGGTTGTAACAGGTAGTCCTAGATTAGATAAACCTTTGTTCAGATATTGTATGCTAGCTACTGTAGGTCTGCCCTTAAGTAGGGGACATTGTTTATGTATTTTAGGTGCATGGTGAAATATAGATGTAACCGGGTGTTCCGAAACCAGCATGCTATATGATTGTAGTAGTTGTTATACTCACCCACTGTTAAGTTCTTCTGTCAGGTATACAGCTGTAAAGTTGATTGGGGATCAGGAAATCCCATTAAGGGAGTGTCTCGGGAGCAGGCAAGCATTCCAAATCTTTAACACCAGCAATCTGCTGCTGTTAAAGATTCCATCTTAAAGAGCCGGTATCTGCTCTGTCAACCATTATTTGAGCCTAAAGCTGTGTAACCCATGGTACACATCTACTTCAACTCCTGTACTGTTGTATTTGTGATATTTTTTTCACAGTTTCACATATTGTTAAGCTCACCCATGAAACCACAATGTTACTTGCCATGCCACACAATGCACCCAATACATCTCTTACATGAATAGAAGCAACGCAACTCTACAATATAATTCAATTTAGCGCACAGCTGTTACAAACATATTTTTTTAAGATTTTGAAAAGAAACCCTCTCTTTGGATATTACAAATCTGTACATACCTTGGTTTTAATCAACTCTGTCTTGATTACAAGATTTTCAGAAGATAGTTGAAGACGAATCTATTCATCATGGTTAACCGAATATTATACAATCTGCTGATCTATCAACACTCTATTTCATCATGTTTCTAAAATTTCCTTCTTCCCTTCTTCAATGAAAGTAATACGTTTATAGTATACTCATTAGATTGCATATTAAAATAAACAACCCATAATAGACACACAATTAGTTGGCTAAGTCATATGGTGCGGAGTCATCTACAAAGAAAACAATGGAGAGAGAAGAAATGTCAGACCTGTGATGAGCTATCAGATCTAAACTTTCAAGAATGGAGAAGAGAAAGAATTTTCGTTGGGAATAATTTATGCCTCTTCAATCATCTTAGCAATTCCTAAGAATACGTCGTGTGTTGATATATTTAGTCTAGTCTATGGGACTCAAACTTCTCCCCGCTGAGAGGTTTTTTTTGGGAGAGAAAAAAACATCAATACCTAATACTAATTTTTTTTTCCCCAGCTGTAAAAAGAGAGTTATTGGCCTAGTTTTTCTATGCAGCACATTGACTGGTGACGGATAGAAGATCCCATTCATGTATTGAATATCTAAGGAAGATAGAGGAAGTTTTATTTTTTCTGCTGTTAAGCAGATGTGCTGAAATTACCATAAAACTTAAAATACTGCCACTCAGAGATATATATCCCCGTTCAATGTAACCAAAACCATATTTTACAATGTCGTAAGTATCTGCCACTAAATAGATTTTGTACATGGGAAGACGTTTTTCTATCAGAAATTTGATCGGAACAAACCACTCGAATCTCTCCACTTCTGCAGATTTCAGCTTGAAAACTACAAAGAGATTGGGACACAAGTGGGGTCTATACGAAAGTTTTCCTGCCTGGCACGATCTTTGTTTTTTCTGATAAACCCGGAAAATAGGTTTCGACATTTCGATCGGAACGCTCAAAATGTTTTGAAATGTTGATGCCTGTGTATGGGGCACTTCGCTATACTCACTGAAACAAACTTTACATAATCTGAAAATACAATTTGAGAGAAATAAATGATGGTACTCCCATATTTATCTGTACTGCTTTGTCATTAAATTATTAATGTTTAGTGAGGTGCTCCTAATTTCCCCAACCCTCCCTTACTCACTGCCTTCTTGTAGTGTCTGCGATACTTAAGTTCTGCACAGCCTCAAATCTCCCCCTCCCTCCCACCTGCCTTTTTTCTCTGCTGATTACATATTATAATTTCTGCTTCTGGATGACAGGTCTTTCCCGTAAATGCTGTGATTTCAAATGATGATTTTTCGGATCTACAGCTCAGATTTAAATCTGAAAAAAGTTTTGGAGCAGTGAGATCTGGTGTATCTAAAGGTACAATTCTTTTTTTAGACTAAAGATACCCTTTAACATAGTTGATCTATATCCAAAGCCTAAATTTTGGGTGTCCTAAAACATAAATCTATAAAAAAAATGTAAAAAAAAAAAAACATTTTTGAAAATCCCTTAAATAACTACTATAACACTTGCGAATATTTGCAAGAGATCTTACTGTGTATAGTACTCATGAATAGTGATGGACAAATTGTTATAGTTCAGTCCCTGGTGGATTGGGAACTTTATAGAAAAGTTTGAGCTATTAAGCTGTATGCAATGTTATTGTTTACAGAATACAGATTACAATCTGCTGCAGGGGGTGCAGGACGTGCACAGGCTTGTCCAGGCTATTAATTTACACAACGAATCGATGGTTAACTTATTATGGGTGCCGTAGTTATATAGCATCTAAATTGGGGGGGGGGGGGTGCAGTAATAGAACTGGCAAACGTTTGCTACCTTATTGCATCAGCCTAAATTACCATGAAATATGTAGCTGTGCTGCAGAAGGTACCTTTGTTGCAATGAATATGCACAGGAAGTGTCCAATAGATTCATTTCCTGCTACGTTTATATTCTCAGACAAGAGAGTTTAACACTTTAACAACCGATCCCACTTTTGGAATAGACAGTCTATCATGAACATAACTTCAAAGAAATAAAAAAAAAAAGTCGGAAGCTTTAAACTGTATTTGTGGCGGTCAAAGCCATTTCTGGCCTTTGTCAAGGTCTAGGTTTTTTATGGTTCACAGATTCCTGCCACACAACATTCTTAATGTCTTCCAGTCATTCCCCAGCAATAGAAATGCAATTGAAGGATTATATTTACGCAAACTCATTCATATCTATCTAAACGTAGTAAACCCAAAGCCAACAGACTGCTCACTTCCATGCCTAGTGCAATGACATCAATGGCTATGATCAGAGTTTAAAAAGATACAGGCTGGGCCACAGCCATGAAGAAATAGAGCCAAAATAGGGATGTGTCATCCAAAGGAGAATCTTCTGTGGATTTCCGTCCTGGATTCTCCTGGATTCCCACCCATTGAATGTTATTCAACTACAGTTGGTTGTGTCTAGACTGTGTGCCGAATAAGAAATGGTGTTTCTCGGACAGTATAGTACTTACCGTATGTACTCGAGTATAAACCGACAGATATAACCAGAGTACCTATTTTACCTAAAAATAGTAAAGGTGATTGACTCGAGTATAAACCGAGGGTAGAGTTGAAGTTATGACCACTACCTTCTGATTCTGTATTGTATTAAAGCTTTAGTTGCCCTTTAAATGGACAGCAGCATTCCCATACAGTAGTCCCATACATAAATAGCTATATTTGATTTGGCTATTACTGTATGGGATTCTGATGTCCATTTAAAGGGCAATTAAAGCCTCTTCTTGGCACTCCAGATGTTTGTAAAACTACAGCTCTCAGCATGCTTAGTTGCTGGGAGTTGTTAGTAGTTTCCAAAACACCTGTGCCAAAGTTCGACATTTCACCCGAATAATAGTGAGATAGGAACTTACCTGTATCGGCCAGATACAGAGATAATGACATGGTGAGGGGTGTAATATCATCTATTGGTCTAGTTACCTGGCAGGTCTTTCAATGAGTTCACAACGCTGCTTGTGGGAGGTCCATCACTACAACCCATCGGCCAGTGAACATTTCACTTTCAGTTTCCGGGTGGTGACGGTGGGGGCGGTGACAGCTCTGCACTCACTGTACCGAGCTGTGTGATACCATCACTACATCGCAAGAAACCTCTGAGATAACGCACATCGGTCCAACCAGAAAGCCCCTGACCCGAGTACAAACCGAGGTCAATTTTTCAGGCTGATCTTACACGCCTGAAACTTGGTTATACTTGAGTTATATTAGGTACTTTACTGTAGGGAATAAACCATACTATTATTAGTGCCTTAGCTTTATTCATTTTAAATTTTTATTATTATAATTATTATTTATAGTTTTTCGTATGCATGAAAAAGAAAAGACTGTGTTACTACAATTGTGCAATACAAAAAGATGATGAGGCTACGTTCACCACAATACAACAAGTTGTAAAAGGTTGTGCAAGCTAATGCATTTGTATGTGTGCATTGGCGTGATCTACGTTACATACATACAGTTGTATAGCGTGCATCTCTGGAATAACGCGTTGTGGCAGCGCATTATAACACACATTTAGATTGCAACGGATCGGAATTCGCAAGTAACATTAAATGGATGTAAATGGGAAAATAAATGTCATCGGAGTGTTCCCACTATGTGCGCTGCGATCTGTCATTGGAACGAATGCAAGCACGACTTGTTGTATTGGTAATGCATGGTTCTTAATTGGTGGGCCAAAAAATCAATTGCACGGACTCAAATCAAAATCTTATTGGATCCAAACTTTTTGGCATAGTGCAGCTGATGCACAAAGTAACACAAAACTGAACCATCTATTGGATGGGGAATACAACCCTCAAACAGCCCTTACTTACCCAGTTTTTTAACTGTATTGCCTAGAAATGGCTTTTATAAAATGCATTTAAAGGTATCTCCACTTTCATATGAACTTTTCTATAGTGTAGTGGACCCTATCCCACCCCCAACCTGTAGTGGACCCTATCCACCCCCAACCTGTAGGGACCCTATCCCACCCCCAACTTGTAGTGGGACCCTATCCCACCCCCAAATGACATATTTCTTTGCAAAAAAAATAATCAGAAAGGTACTTACAGAGCTTCGTTCCCCCAGTTCTGATCCAGCCCTCTGATCCAGCATATGATCAGCAGGGGGCTGAGAGGCAGCCAATCAGAGACGCAGCTGACGGCAGGCAGAACGTCAGGAGAACGAGGTCTGTAAGAACATTACCAATTCTTAGTGGTTGCGGATGGGATAGGGCACCAGGCAGCAAACAGGGATCGAGAGGGAGGGGGGAAACCATTTGGAGCAGAGATGGTAAGGTAAGGATTTTTAAACACTGCACAGTGGGCCAGTAGTGGGGGAAATTTTGTTTTAAGGGGGGGACATGCCTTAATGACAAACTACTACATTACAGTATAAGTGTTTTTAATAAAACCAGGAGCTATCCGCTACACTGTGCTGATAAGTATCAATGCTCATTGCCCAAGGTCAGTTTAAAATGAAGAATGTATACACAAATAATGAATTGTGTGTAGTATTAATTTGTTCAGTAACTACAGTCACAAAGGGGCTAAAAAAAGATGTTAACATCAGGGGGGTGATTCTGCTTTATCTCAGAAAGTCTCTATAACACCATTGGTTTTATTTTAAAGGTAAAAGAACATTAAAAGGGATAGTAAGAGTATTTTCTATATATCGCTGAACATATTACGTATTGACAATGCGTTTAGCTTACATTAGGTCACATTTGAGGATATTTAGGTCCCTTCCCCCTCACACCGTCTTCTACTGTTCATGGGATGAACACACTCCTTGCCGAACGAGCCTTCCCATTCATTCAATGCTGGGAGCGGGGGCCAGGGTCCAGAGCTGGCTTTAAGTAGGCTCTATTTCAGCATTAAGGCCAAGGCCAAACTTCAACGCACCAAATCGCGCACACAATCACAAGCGTTATCACACACGATTTCATGCTTGATTCTTGTGCGTTTTGCATTTGCGCATGCGATTTGCCCTTTTCCGTTATGGAAACGCATGCGTTACGCACCAAAAATCGGTGAACGCATGTGTTACCAATACACGAACGGACATGCAATCGCATGTGCATCGGAAATCACGGGAATTTTTCGCGTTCCCGCGATTTACGTTTTAGCGGAAACCGCAGGCACAATTCGCGTGTGGCCTAGCCCAAAGGCAAGACCCGGGGTTGAGGATCCTGTGATTTGGTGCTTACCCTGAGTACTATTTACCTGGGGAGTGTTGTATGGACGGGTATAATGTCATTTAAGCCCTGTTCTGAGAGCTTACAATCGGACTAATCACACAACCTATCATTCTGCTTATGGGAGGAAGAACATTCAGTCTCTCAGTGGATTAGTGAGGGTGGATTAGAACCCAGGAACTGCAAGGATTAGGTGTTAACCACCAAAGCACCGTACTGGCCAATCAAGTCCCCCACAAAAAACAATGGAACTTCCCAAATCTGAAATGATGGATCCAAAATGTATCATATAAACGGTGACCCTAAAACAGAAACAAACGGAATTTGTTGCTTGAAATGATGAAGCAAGCTAAGAAAGCTAAATGATGTAAAAAAAGAGAAGGGATGAAAGAAATAAAGGAAGGAAGGAAGGAAACATCCCTCCAAGGGGAGTGTCAGAGAATTAATGGGGCAGAAGAAATCTGATACCTTGAATATGTCGTTTCTTCGCTTTAGTCCATAGAGGAAACATCGCCTAAAAGGAGGCCCATCATAAAGGGGGGAATTTAAAACGAGATTCTGTCTTGACTATCCTGGATAGTTTAGTTTTAAAGGATTTGGTGTATTATTAAGCAACAAAACTGCCGGATGGAAAGAACACAAGAAAGAAATCCGAAGACTGGGTAAATTGGTAAAGATAAAGGAGAACTAACCAAATCAATTATACTCCAGAATCTGAAAACAAACCCCCTTAAAAATACCAATAAGCTATAAAATCCCACTTCAGTAATTGTATTAAAGTAAATGTCGTGTAAAGGATTGGCTAGAGATTATAATGGGTGTGACCAACTGTACCAAGTTTCGTGTCATAGCTAGAGGACTGAGCATGTGCAGAACATAATGGTCAGTTGACCAAACTGTGTGATACTAGAATGCTGTGAAGTGAAGCACAAACAATATGTTATTTAGTTAAATTTCCCTGGGCCCGTATCAAAATGAGAGGTCGGAGACACAGATCATAGAGATGGGATCCAGGTCCGACGATATATCAGATGCAGATATGCAGATATATCAGGTGACCTCTGCAAGGTAAGGAAAGTATTGACACACAGGACGGCAATACATTGCTAGCACCATCTGTGGTTCTTTAGACAAGTACCAGCTCTCGGTATAGGGAACATTTCCGGGAGTTTTAGGAGAGAGGATTCCTAAGTCCAAGATTGTCCCTGTAAATACAGAATGTTTAGACATTGATCAATACTGTAGTATGCTCATACTCTTCTTCAAAAGCATGGACCACAGGTGCTATATAAAGGGGCAACTTTGTGTCCCCACCCACTGTCCTGGGAATTGGGAGTGAGTGCCCAATGCATGTTAAAGGACATGTCCAGTAAAAAAAAAAAAAAAGAGAGCCCCACAACCCCAGATTCGCTTTATAAAGAAATGCAAAACCCCTGAATTGTCCTTACCTGACGGTCCCTTGCCTATCCTCCTTACGCTGACAGTTAAGGCACGATTGTGACGTCCCACCCAATTGCCTGACAGCGGTGACCAGGAAGTAGAGAGTTGTCTGTGTTGGGTCAGGTCCCTTCGGGCCATCTTTGGCATTTCTTTATAATGTGAAACTGGGGTTTGAGGGGGTGCTCTGCATTTATATCAAAAGTTTTTTGTTTTTGACTGGACTTGCCCTTTAAAATACCTACAATACATACAGGGAATGTGCAAGCAGAATGCACAACATTACGTTATATATCAAAACATTTATCTACATTCATTATTAACATTACCATTACCAGGCCGAGCATTCAGAAAGGAATAAGTTATATCCTCTTCCCCACTAGGTGTTAAAGCAATGCCTCCCAGGACGTGTTGTAGATCAGTAACAAGACACAGACATACTGTTTTTACTCTGTAAATCTCTCACACCGTCAGCCATGACCAACCGTGTGTATGAAAGGGCCATAAAAGTGACATTTTTGTTTAGTTTCTTAATAATTTTCACATCTCAGGGATGTTTCCTCAGGGAGACTATAGAGAATTTCTATCCTACAGGCACATTCTTGTTAGATTGCCCTGCGCTGATCTCTTTCATTCTCAACTAACTCCATTTATTTATTTTTTTTAAAAACAGAGGTTTTTTTAAAAAAAAATAATGCCATGTGGCTAAGCTTTTAATTACTTGTGCAAATCTTTTAATTCTCGTGCAAATCTTTAATACTCGTGCAATCTTTTAATTACTCGTGCAAATCTTTAATTACTCGTGCAAATCACACCACCAATGGTTAGGAAATGTACAACTGGAATTCACCCATTAGAGTGATGCAATCAGGCAAGATTATTAACAGTGATAGATGAATTAGCCTAAATTTGGTTTTGCTGGCAAGTTTGTTGTAAAAAACTGCAGTTTCCATGGTCTTGCAGGGGAATCCTCATGAAGTTGGGGGTCTGTTGCTGATGTGGGGGATACCTCTTAAAGGTTCTTGAGCCATCAGTATTGCTTGTTGCAAGCAGTAAATGACATCAACCAGTCAATGGGTCAAAGGGTTGGTACCATCTGAACCACTAAGCATCTCATTGAAAGATCAATCTCCTATTGTAATAAACCCATGCCATGGTCACAAAGCCTCAAAGAACCTGCAAGGTTGGCCTTTTTGGGCAGGCTGATTTCATTGCACCGTACTTAAAAAAAGGTTAAGCATGGTTCGCTTTCGAAAAAATGGCAAAGCCCTCACTCACTCAATCCTCATAATCTCCAACTTGCCACCCTCAATCCCCTCACTCACTCATCACTAATTCTCCACTTGCCAACCTCATCACGCACTCCCCCTTCATCCCACGAATCCTCAACTGCCCACTCATCACTAATTCTCCAACTTGCCGTGGAGGCAGACGGCTCTTAAATTGGCAGGCTCATTCATTGCACCTTACTTACAAAGTAAGCAGGTTTCGTTTGAAAGGCAAAGCCCTCCCTCACTCACTCATCACTAACTCATCACTATTCTCCATTGCCGTGGAGGCAGACAGTTAATTTGGCAGGCTCATTCATTGCACCTTACTTACAAAAGTTAAGAGGTTTGTTCGAAAAGGCAAAGCCCTCACTCACTCACTACACTCATCACTAATTTCCAACTTGCGTGGAGGCAGACGGCTTAAATTTGGCAGGCTCATTCATGCACCTTACTTACAAAAGTTTACAAGGTTTCGTTTTGAAAAAGCAAAGCCCTCACTCACTCCACTCACTCACTCACTCATCACTAACTCATCACTAATTCCAACTTGCTGTGGAGGCCAGGACGGCTTAATTGCAGGCTCATTCATGCACCTATCTTACAAAGTTAAGCAGGTTTCGTTTCGAAAAGGCAAAGCCCTCACTCCACTCACTCATCACTAATCTCCAACTTGCCGTGGAGGCAGACGGCTTAAATTTGGCAGGCTATTCATTGCACCCTTACTTAAAAGTTAAGGTTTCGTTTGGAAAGGCAAAAGCCCTCCACTACTCAATTCACTACATCACTAACTCATCAATAATTACTCCAAATTGACTGGAGGCAGACGGTTAAATTGGCAGGCTCATTCATTGCACCTGTACTTACAACAGTTAAGCTGTTTGTTTCGAAAGGCAAAGCCCTCCTCACTCACTCACTCATCAATAATTCTCCAACTTGCGTGGAGGCAGAAGGCTTAATTTGCAGGCTCATTCATTGCACCTTACTTACAAAAGTTAAGCAGTTTCAGTTCGAAAAGGCAAAGCCCTCATCACTCATCACAACTCATTCACTAATTCTCCAACTTGCCATGGAGGGAAAGACGGCTTAATTTGGCAGGCTCAGTTCATTGCCATTACTTACAAAAGTTAAGCAGGTTGTTTCGTTTCGAAAAGGCAAAGCCACTCACTCACTCACTATACTATTCTCCAACTTGACCCTCACTCACAATCACCACTCACTCATCACTAATCCAACAGCCTCACTCATTCCAATTCTCACTGCCGTGGAGGCAGACGGCTTCTTAAATTTGGCAGGCTCATTCATTGCACCTTACTTACAAAAGTTAAGAAGGTTTTGTTTCGAAAAGCAAAGCCCTCACTCACTCACTCACTCATCACTAACTCATCACTAATTCTCCAACTTGCGTGGAGGCAGACGGCTTAAATTTGGCAGGCTCATTCATTGCACCTTACTTACAAAAGTAAGAGGTTTTCGTTTCGAAAAGAAAGCCCTCACTCACTCACTCCTACTAATTCTCCAACTTGCACCCTCAACTCACTCACTAACTCAATCATTCACTCATTCTCCAACATGCCTCACTCATACTAATCTCCAACTTGCGTGGAGGCAGACGGCTTTTAAATTTGGGCTAGGGCTCTTTCATGCACCGATAAAAAAGTAAGCAGGGTTTGTAGTTGAAAAGGCAAAGCCCTCACTCACTCACTCATTCATCACTAAATCATCACTAAGTCTCCAACTTGCCGTGGAGGCCGAACGGCTTCTAAATTGGGAGGTCATTCATGCACCTTACTTACAAAAGTTTAAGCAGGTTTGTTGACGAAAAGGCAAAGCCCTACTCACTCACTCACTCACTCATCATAATTCTCCAACTTGCCGTGGAGGCAGACGGCTTAAATTTGGCAGGCTCATTCATTGCACCTTACTTACAAAAGTTAAGCAGGTTGTTTTTGAAAAGGCAAAGCCCTCACTCACTCCACTCATTCACTCACTATCACTAACATCATCACTAATTCTCCAACTTGCCGTGGAGGCAGACGGCCTTAAATTTGGCAGGCTCATTCATTGCACCTTACTTACAAAAGTTAAGCAGGTTTTGTTTCGAAAAGGAAAGCCTCACTCACTCACTCACTCATTACTAATTCTCCAACTTGCCCACCCTCACTCTCTCTCACTAATTCTCCAACATGCTAACTATCACTAATTCTCCAACTTGCCGTGGAGCAGCGACGGATTAAATTTGGCAGGCTCATCATTGCACCTTACTTACAAAAGTTAAGCAGGTTTTGTTTCGAAAGGCAAAGCTCACTCACTCACTCACTCACTCATCACAACTATCACTAATTCTCCAACTTGCCGTGGAGGCAGACGGCTTAAATTTGGCAGGCTCATTCATTGCACCTTAATTACAAAGTTAAGCAGGGTTTTGTTTCGAAAAGGCAAAGCCATCACTCACTCACTCATCTCATGCACTAATCTCCAAAATGCCTCACTCATCACTAATTCCCCAATTGCCGTGGAGGCAGACGGCTCTTAAATTTGCAGGTCATTCATTGCACCTTACTTACAAAAGTTAAGCAGGTTTCGTTTCGAAAAGGCAAAGCCCTCACTCAATCACTCCTCCATCACTCTCACATAATCTCCAACTTGCCGTGGGGGCAGACGGCTTATTAACTTTGGAGCTCATTCATTGACACTTACTTACAAAGTTAAGCAGGTTTCGTTTCGAAAAGGAAAAGCCCTCACTCACTCACTCACCCCATCATCACTAATTCATCACTAATTCTCCAACTTGCGTGGAGGCAGACGGCTTAAATTTGGCAGGCTCATTCATTGCACCTTACTTAAAACGTTAAGCAGGTTTTGTTTCAAAAAGGCAAGCTCACTCACACTCACTCATTACTAATCTCCACACTTGCCACCTCACTCACTTCACTCCTCAGCTCCATCATCACTAACTTCTCCAACATGGCCTCATCATCACTAATTCTCCAACCTTGCCGTGCGGAGGCAGACGGCTTAAATTTGGCAGGCTCATTCATTTCACCTTTACTTACAAAAGTTAACCAGGTTCGTTTTTGAAAAAGGAAAGCCCTAACTCACTCACTTCATCACTAACTCATCACTAATCTCCAACTTGCCGTGGAGGCAGATGGTACTTAAATTTGGCAGGCTTCATTCATTGCACACCTTACTTACAAAAGTTAAGCAGGTGGTTTGTTTCGAAAAGGCAAAGCCCTCACTCACTCACTCACTCACTTCACTAATTCTCCAACTTGCCGTGGAGGCAGACGGCTAAATTTGGCAGGCTGATTCATTGCACTTACTCAAAAGTTAAGCAGTTTCGTTTCGAAAAGGCAAAGCCCTCACTCACTCACTCATCACTAATTCTCCAACATGCCTCACTCATCACTAATTCTCCAACTTCCTGGTGGAGGCAGACGGCTTTAAATTTGGCAGGCTCATCATTGCACCCTTACTTACAAAAGTTAAGCAGGTTCGTTTCGAAAAGGCAAAGCCCTCACTCACTCACTCACTCACTCATCACTAATTCTCCAACTTGCCGAGTGGAGGCAGACGGCTTAATTTGGCAGCTCATTCATTGCACCTTACTTACAAAAGTTAAGCAGGGTTTCGTTTCGAAAAGGCAAGCCCTCACTCACTCACCACTCACCATCACTAATCATCACTAATTCTCCAACTTGCCGTGGAGGGAGACGGCTAAATTTGGCAGGCTCATTCATTGCACCTTACTTACAAAAGTTAAGCAGGTTTGTTTTTTCAAAAAGGCAAAGCTCCCACTCACTCATTACTATTCTCAACTTGCCACCCTCATCACTCCTCATCACTCACTCATCACTAAATTCTCAACATGCCTCACTCATCACTAATTCTCCAACTTGCCGTGGAGGCAGAGGCTTATCTAATTTTGGCAGGCTCATTCATTGCACCTTACTTACAAAAGTTAACCAGGTTTCGTTTTGAAAAGCAAAGCCCTAAACTCACTCATTCATTCACTAACTCATCACTATTCCCCAACTGTCCGTGGAGGCAGATGGCTTAAATTTGGCAGGCTCATTCATTGCACCTTACTTACAAAAGTTAAGCAGGTTTCGTTTCGAAAAGGCAAAGCCCTCACTCACTCACTCACTCACTCCCACTAATTCTCCAACTTGCCGTGGAGGCAGACGGCTTAAATTGGCAGGTGCATTCTGCACCTTACTTAAAAAGTTAAGCATGTTTCGTTTCGAAAAGGCAAAGCCTCACTCACTCAATCATCACTAATTCTCCAACTTGCCACCACCTCATCACTCACTCACTCATCACTATTTCTCCTACTTGCCACCCTCACTCACCAATCATCCTCACTAATTCTCCAAACTTGCCACACTCATCACTAATTCTCCAACTTGCCGTGGAGGCAGACGGCCTTAAATTTGGCCGGCTCAATATTGCACCTTACTTACAAAAGTTAACGGTTTGTTTTGAAAAGGCAAACGCCTCACTCACTCACTCATACTAACACTCATCACTAATTCTCCAACATTGCCTGGAGGCAGGCGACAGCTTTTACATTGGCAAGGCCTTCATTCATTGCAACCTTACTTACAAAAGTTAAGCAGTTAGGTTTTGTTTCGAAAAGGCAAAGCCCTCACTCACTCACACTCATCACTAATTCTCCAACTTGCCGTGGAGGCAGACGGCTTAAATTTGGCAGGCTCAATTCATTGCACCTTATTACAAAAGTTAACCAGTTTCGTTTTGAAAAAGCAAAGCCCTCACTCTCATTCACATCACTCACTCATCACTAAACTCATCACTAATTCTCCAACTTGCTGTGGAGGCAGACGGCTTAATTGGCAGGCTCATTCATGCACCTTACTTACAAAAGTTAAGCAGGTTTTGTTCGAAAAGGCAAAGCCCTCACTCAATCACTCATCACTAATTTCCAAACTTGCCGTGGAGGCAGACGGCTTAAATTTGGCAGGCTCATTCATTGCACCTTACTTACAAAAGTTAAAGGTTTCGTTTTGAAAAGCAAAGCCCTCACTACTCACTCACTCATCACTAACTCATCACTAATTCTCCAACTTGCAGTGGAGGCAGACGGCTTAACTTTTGGCAGGCTCATTCATTGCACCTACTACTTACAAAAGTTAAGCAGGGTTGTTTCGAAAAGGCAAAGCCCTCACTACTCACTCACTCATCACTAATTCTCCAATGGCCGTGGGGAGAGCGAGAGGCTTAGCGCTTAAATTTGGCAGGCTCATTCATTGCACCCTTATTACACAAAGTTAAGAGGTTTCATTTCGAAAAGGCAAAGCCCTCACTCACTCATCACTAACTCATCACCTAATTCTCCAATTGCCATGGAGGCAGACGGCTTAATTTGGCAGGCTCATTCATTGCACCTTACTTACAAAAGTTAAGCAGGTTTTGTTTCGAAAAGGCAAAGCCCTCACTCACTCACTCACTCATTACTAATTCTCCAACTTGCCACCCTCACTCACTCACTCACTCATCACTAATTCTCCAACATGCCTCACTCATCACTAATTCTCCAACTTGCCGTGGAGGGAGACAGGCTTAAATTTGGCAGGCTCATTCATTGCACCTTACTTACAAAAGTTAAGCAGGTTTTGTTTCGAAAAAGGCAAAGCCTCATCACTCACTCACTCAATCACTAACTCATCACTAATTCTCCAA
This sequence comes from Hymenochirus boettgeri, assembly GCA_019447015.1. Lineage (NCBI taxonomy): Eukaryota > Metazoa > Chordata > Amphibia > Anura > Pipidae > Hymenochirus > Hymenochirus boettgeri. The sequence continues at coordinate 307,835 of JAACNH010000078.1, forward strand.
CTTGCCGTGGAGCAGACGGCTTAAATTTGGCAGGCTCATCATTGCACCTTACTTACAAAAGTTAAGCAGGTTTTCGTTTCGAAAAGCAAAAGCCCTCACTCACTCCTCTATACTAATTCTCCCCAACTTGCCACCCTCACTCACTCACTCATCCTCACTCATCACTAATTCTCCAACATGCCTCACTCATCACTAATTCTCCAACGTTGCCGTGGAGGCAGACGGCTTAAATTTGGCAGGCTCATTCATTGCACCTTACTTACAAAAGTTAAGCAGGTTTCGTTTTGAAAAGGCAAAGGCCCTCACCACTCACTCATTCATCACTCAACTCATCACTAAGTCTCCAACTTGCCGTGGAGGCAGGACGGCTTAAATTTGCAGGCTCCATCATGCACCTTACTTACAAAAGGTTAAGGGGTTCGTTTCGAAAAGGCAAAGCCCTCACTCACTCACTACTCACTCATCACTAATTCTTTCAAATTGCCGTGGAGGCAGACGGCTTTGCTAATTGGCCAGGCTCATTCATTGCCCTTACTTACAAAAAGTAAGCAGGGTTCGTTTTGAAAAGGCAAAGCCTCACTCACTCACTCACAACTGAACACTCAACACCACAACGCACACTAATTCTCCAACTTGCCGTGGAGGCAGACGGCTTAAATTTTGGCAGGCTCATTATTGCACCTTACTTACAAAAGTTAAGCAGGTTTTGTTTCGAAAAGGCAAGCCCTCATCACGCATCACTCATTACTCTCCAACTTGCCACCCGCACTCACTCACTCACCATCCTACGTTTTCAACATGCTCAATCATCACTAATTCTCCAACTTGCCGTGGAGGCAGACGGCTTAAATTTGGCAGGCTCATTCATTGCACCTTACTTACAAGTGTAAGCAGGTTTTGTTTTCGAAAATGCAAAGCCCTCAACTCCATCACCACTCACTCATCACTAACTCATCCATATTCTCCAACTTGCCGTGGAGGCAGACGGCTTAAATTTGGCGGCTCATTATTGCACCTACTTACAAAAGGTAAGCAGGTTTTGTTTCGAAAAGGCAAAGCCCTCACTCACTCACTCATATTACTAATTCTCCAACTTGCCACCCTCACTCACATCACTCATCATCACTAATCTCCAACATGGCTCACTCATCACTAATTCCCAACTTGCCGTGGAGGCAGACGGCTGCTTAAATTTGGGCAGGCTCATTCATTGCACCTTACTTACAAAAGTTAAGCAGGTTTCGTTCGAAAAGGCAAAGCCCTCATCCAATCACTCACTCACTCATCACTAATGCTCCAACTTGCCGTGGAGGCAGACGGCTTAAATTTGGAGGCTCATTCATTGCACCTTACTTACAAAAAGTTAAGCAGGTTCGTTTCGAAAAGGCAAAGCCCTCACTCACTCACCATCACTCATCACTAATTCATCAACTAATTCTCAACTTGGTGGAGGCAGACGGCGCCTTAAATTGGCAGGCTCATTCATTGCACCTTTACTACAAAAGTTAAGCAGGTTTCTGTTGCGAAAGGCAAAGCTCACTCACTCACTCATACTAATTATCCAACTTGCACCCTCACTCACTCACTCACTCATACTAATCTCCAACATGCCTCACTCATCACTAATTCTCCAACTTGCCGTGGAGGCAGACGGCTTAAATTTGGCAGGATCTCATTGCCACCTTACTTACAAAAGTAACCCAGGTTTCGTTTTGAAAAGAGCGCAAAGCCCTAACTCACTCACTCATTCATCACTAATCATCACTAATTCTCCAACTTGCCGTGGAGGCCGGGCTTAAATTGGCAGGCTCATTCATTGCACCTTACTTACAAAAGTTAAGCAGGTTTCGTTTCGAAAGGCAAAGCCCTCCTCACTCAATCACTCACTCCATCATCACTAATCCCAACTTGCCGTGGAGGCAGAAGGCTTAAATTGGCAGGCTCATTCATGCACCTTACTTACAAAGTTAAGCAGGTTTTTTCGAAAAAGGCAAAGCCCTCACTTCACTCACTCACCACTCACTCATCACTAACTCATCACTAATTCTCCAAACTTGCCGTGGAGGCAGACGGCTTAAATTGGCAGGCTCATTCATTGCACCTTACTTACAAAAGTTAAGCAGGTTTCGTTTCGAAAGGCAAAGCCCTCACTCACTCACTCACTCACTCATCACTAATTCTCAACTTGGCGTGGGAGGCAGACGGCTTAAATTTGGCAGGCTGATCATTGCACCTTACTTACAAAAGTAGCTTTTGTGTTTCGTTTTGGAAAAGGCTAAAGCCCTCCCACTCTCACTCACTACAATACTCACTAATTCTCCAACATGCCACCCTCACTCACACTCACTCATCACTAATTCTCCAACTGTGCTCACTCATCACTAAGTCTCCAACTTGCCGTGGAGGGCGACGGCTTAAATTTGGCAGGCTCATTCATTGCACCTTACTTACAAAAGTTAACACAGGTTTCGTTTTGAAAAGGCAAAGCGCCTCACTCACTCACTCACTCATCACTAACTTATCACTAATTCTCCAACTTGCCGTGGAGGCAGCCGGCTATAAATGGGCAGGCTCATTCATTGCACTTACTATAAAAGGTAAGCAGGTTTCGTTTCGAAAAGGCAAAGCCTCATCATCACTCACTCACTCATCATCACTAATTGGGACAACCACAGACTGGTTGGTCCGATTTCAACCAAATTGGTATGCATATACTCCTTTACCAGTAAAAAGGTAACAAAATATTTTTTTAGGGTTGGGGGTGAATGGGGGGGGGAATAAAATTTTGAACTCCTGCACAACTAACGGTTGGATGATTTTTACCAAAAATTAGGGTGTGTGGCGGGTGGGGACTGCTGAGGGTGTAAGGGGAAGGGTTTGGAGGGTGGATCAGAGAGGGATAGTGGGGGTATAGGGCGGACGGGGGAGGGTGTGGGGGGTTTATTTTCACCAAAATTTCATGTTGAATAAAAATATAATATTAAATTAAGTTAATGAGTGTTGCATTATAGTAAAGCTTTATGAATTGTCTTTCTTGAATATATTCAAGGTGCCGAGTGGATTGACAGCAATCTTGATTACATTATTGCTTCTTATAAAAACGTATTTCAATACATCTCCGCTTGCGAAGCACGGGTATTTTGCTAGTCTTGGGATTATGGGAGCACTGTTTACCCTTCTTTTATATGTAGTTATGGGAGCACTGTTACCCTTTTGTTATCTGATTATGGGAGCCTGTTACCCTTCTGTTATCTGTTTTAGTGGGAGCACTGGTACCCTTCTGTATCGTGTTAGTATGGGAGCACTGTTACCCTTCTTGTTATCTGTTATTATGGGAGCACTGTTCACCCTCTTGTTATCTGTTATTAGGGAGCATGTTACCCTTCTTGTTAATCTGTCTTATTATGGGAGCACTGTTACCTTCTTGTTAACTATATTTATGGGAGCAATGTTACCCTTCTGTTTATCTATTTTATGGGAGCACTGTTACCCTTTAGTTATTGTTATTATGGGAGCAGGTTACCTTCTTGTTATCTGTATTATGGAGCACTGTTACCCTTATCTTGTATCTGTATTATGGGAGCACTGTTACCCTTCTTGTTTCTGTTAGTATGGGGCACTGTTACCTTCTGTTATTGTTAATGGGAGACTGTTACCCTTCTTGTTAACTGTTAGTATGGAGCACTGTTACCCTTGTTGTTAACTGTTATTATGGGAGCACTGTTACCCTTCTTGTTAATGTAGTATGGGAGCACTGGTACCCTTCTTGTTAACTGTTATATGGGAGGAGCACTGTTACCCTTCTTGTTACTGTTATAGTGGGAGCACTGTTACCCTCTTGTTTTAATGTTATGGGAGCACTGTTACCCTTCTTGTTAACTGTTAGTATGGGAGCACTGTACCCGCTGGATCTTTATATGGGGCACTGTTACCCTTCCTTGTTATCTGTTATTATGGGAGCACGGGTACCCTTCTTGTTATCTGTTATTATGGGAGCACTGTTACCGTCTTTCTGTTTATTGTTTGCTGCTTATTATCTTATTATGGGAGCACTGTTAACTTCTTGTTATCTGTTATTATGGGAGCACTGTTACCCTTCTTGTTATCTATTATTATGGGAAGCACTGTTACCCTTCTTGTTTATCTGTTATTATGGGAGCACTGTTACCCTTTTGTATCTGTGTATTTGGGAGCACTGTTACCCTTCTTGTTATCTGTTAGTATGGGAGCACTGTTATCTCTCTTGTTATTGATTATTACTGGGAGCACTGTTATACCTTCTTGTTATCTGTTATTATGGGAGCACTGTTTACCCTTCTTGTTATTGTTAGTATGGGAGCACTGTTACCTATGCTTGTTATCTGTTATAGTATGGGAGCGCTCGTATACTCTTCGTGTATCTATATTATGGGAGCACTGGTACCCTTCTTGTTATCTGTTATTATGGGAGCATGTTACCATTCTGTTATCTGGAGTATGGGAGCACTGTTACCCTTCTTGTTACTGTTTTATGGGAGCACTGTACCTTCTTGTTATCTAGTATTATGGGAGCACTGTTACCCTTCTTGTTAACTGTTATTATGGGAGCACTGTTACACCTTCTTGTTATCTGTTAGTATGGGAGCACTGTTACCCTTATTGTTATATTATATGGGAGACACTCGTTTACCCTTCTTGTTAATGTTATTATGGTAGCACTGTTACCCTACTTGTTATCTATTATTATGGGAGCACGGTTACCCTTCTTTGTATCTATTATTATGGGAGCACTGTTACCATCTTGTTATCTTTATTATGGGAGCATGTTACCTCTTGATCTATTATTATGGGAGCATGTTACCCTTCTTGTATTGTATTTGGGGAGCCATACCCTTATTGTTATCTATATTATGGGAGCCTGTTATCTCTTCTTGTTATCTATTATTATGGGGAGCACTGTTACCTTCTTGTTATCTGTATTATGGGAGCACTGTTACCCTTCTTGTTATTGTGATTAGGGAGCACTGTTAACCTCTTGTTATCTGTAGTTATGGGAGCACTGATCCCTTCTGTTATCGGTTATGTGGAGCACTGTTAACCCTCTGGTATCTTTTATTATGGGAGCACTGTTACCCTTCTTGTATCTGTTATTATGGGCAGCACTGTTACCCTTCTTGGTTAACTGTTAGTATGGTAGCACTGTACCCTTCTTGTTGTCTGTTATTATGGGAGCACTGTTACCCTTCTTGTTATCGTATTATGGGAGCACTGTTACCCTTCTTGTTATCTGTTATTATGGGAGCACTGTTACCCGTCTTGTTAATGTTAGTTGGTAGCACTGTTACCCTTCTTGTTATCTATTTATTATGGGAGCACTGTTACCTTCTTGTTATCTTTATTAGGGGCACTGTACCCTTCTTGTGTATCGTTATTATGGGTATCGCACTGTTACCCTTCTTGTTATCTGTTAGTATGGGAGCTCACCTGTTACCCTTTTGTTATCGTTATTATGGAGCAAGTACCCTTCTTGTATTCGTTATATGGGAGCACTGTTTTACCCTTCTTGTTATCTTATTATTATGGGAGCACGGTTATTCACTTCTGTTATCGTTAGTATGGGAGCAATGGTACAACCTTCTTGTTATCTGTTGTAGGGAGCAAAATGTTACCCTTCTTGTTATCTGTTAGTATGGGAGCACTGTTACCCTTTCTGTTATCTGTTAGTATGGGAAGCACTGTAACCTTTTGTTATCTATTATTATGGGAGCACGGTGACTCATTATTGTTATTATTATGATGGGAGACTGACCCTCTTGTTATCTGTTATTTATGCCGGGAGCACTTTACCCTTCTTGTTATCGTTTATTATGGGAGCACTGTACCCTTCTGTTATCTAGATATGGGAGCACCTGGTACCTTCTTGTTATCTATTAGCAGCAACACATGCAAATCAGAGTAAGTGCTACTTACATGTATTCAATTATAGATTAAGACTAGCAAAATACCCGTGCTTCGCAGCGGAGATGTATTCAAATAACCTTTTTAGTAAGAAAGCAATAATGTATCAAGATTGCTGTAATCACTCGGCACTTGATATATTAAAGAAAGACAATTCAATAAGCTTTACGATAATGCAACACTCATTAACTTTAATTTAATATTATATTTTTTATTCAACTACTAAATTTTGGTGAGGCAGGCTCATTCATTGCACCTTACTTACAAAAGTTAAGCAGGTTTCATTTCGAAAAGGCAAAGCCCTCACTAACTCATCACTAATTTTCCAAGTTGCCTCACACATCACTAATTCTCCAACTTGCCGTGGAGGCAGAAAGCTTAAATTTGTCAGGCTCATTCATTGCACCTTACTTACAAAAGTTAAGCAGGTTTCATTTCAAAAAGGCAAAGCCCTCGCCTCACACATCACTAATCTCCAACGTGGCAGTGGAGGCAGACGCTTAAATTTGGCAGGCCCTCATTACACCTTACTTACAAAAGTTAAGCTGTTTTGTCTTCGAAAGGCAAAAGCCCTCATCACCAATCACCACTAATTCTCCAATTGCGCCGTGGATGCAGATGACTTAAATTGGCAGGCCTTATTCATTGCACCTTACTTACAAAAGTTAAAGCAGGTTTCGGTTTTTCAAAAGGCAAAGCCCTAACTCCCATCACTCACCTCCACTCACTCACCACTAAGTTCCAACTTGCCGTGGAGCAGACGGCTTAAATTTGGGCTAGGCTAATTCATATGCACCTTACTTACAAAAAAAAGTTAAGCAGGTTTCGTTTCAAAGGCAAAGCCCTAACTCACTCACTCACTCTCACTAACTCATCACTAATTCTTCAAACTTGCCGTGAGGCAGACGGCTTAAATTTGGCAGGCTCATTCATTGCACCTTACTTACCAAATTGTTATTGTAGCAGGTTTCGTTTCGAAAAGGCAAGCCCTCACTAACTCACTCACTCATAATCTAACTCATGCACTAATTCTCAAACTTGCCGTGGAGGCAGACGGCTTTAATTTTGATAGGTCATTCATGCACCTTATTTATAAAAAGTTAAGAAGGTTTCTCGAAAAGGCACAGCTCCCCTCACTCACCTCAATCACTCATCACTCATCACTAATTCTTCCCCACTTGCGGGCGCCACGGAAGACGGCTTAAATTTTGGCAGGCTCGTTCATGCACCTTATTACAAAAAGTTACGCAGGTTTGCGTGGCGAAAGGCAAAAGCCCTCACTTCACTCACTCACTCACTCACTCATCACTATTATTCTCCATAACTGCCGTGGAGGAGGGGGGACGGCTTAAATTTGGCAGGCTCATTTCATTGCCAACCTTTCTACAAAAGGTAAGCACACACGGTTTCGTGAGCTCGAAAAGGCAAAGCCCTCACTACAACCTCACTCACTCACTCACGCATGGACAGTACTTTATATTGGTCCATCCACTAAGTCTCTTCTCCATCTGTGGCCTGTGGAGGCAGATGGCTTAAATTTGGCAGGCTCATTCATTGCACCTTACTTAACAAAAGTTAAGAAGGTTTTTTTTCGATAAAGGCAAAGCCCTCACTCATTGCATCAATCACTCCCTCTCACTAATCATCACTAAATTCTCCAACTTGTCGTAAGGCAGACGGCTTAAAATTTGGCAGGCTCATTATTGCACCTTATTACAAAAGTTAAGCAGGTTTCGTTTCGAAAAGGCAAAGCCCTCACTCACTCACTCATCACACTAACTCCCTCATCACCCTTCCCCACCATTCTCCCAACTTGCCGTGGAGACAGCCGGCTTAAAGTTGGAGGCTCATCATTGCACCGTACTTACAAAAGTTAAGCAGTTTCGTTTCGAAAAGACAAAGCCCCTCACTCACTCACTCACTCACTCCTAAATCGCCAACCACTTGCCCATCCCACCCCCGCCAGCCAACCTTGTGCTGTTTGGTAGACAAGTTCACTCATTCTCCAAACTTGCCGTGGCGGCAGATGGCTTAAATTGGCAGGTAGAGGGTCCTATTTCATTTTGCACCTTACTTACATACCCCCACCAGTTACGCAGCTCGCCCGATTTCGTTCGTAACGCGGATTACTCTCTCAAAACGTCACTACTGCACTCACTCAATTTAGTAATCACTAATTCTCCAAACTCACTGAAGTGGAGGCAGATGGATTAAATTTGGCATGACAGGTCATTCGTTGCAACTTACTTACAAAAGTTAAGCAGGTTGCGTTTCGAAAAGGCAAAGCCATCACTCAATCACTCATCAGTAATCTCCAACTTGCGTGGAGGCAGATGGCGTAAATTTGGCAGGCTCATTCATTGCACCTGCTGTTTTACTTTTTTACAAAAGTTAAGCAGGGTCCGTTTCGAAAAGGCAAAGCCCTCACTAGCTCAATCACTCATCAACTAATTCTCCAACTTGCAGTGGAGGCAGACGGCTTAAAATTTGGCAGGCTCATTCATGCCACCTTACTTACAACATAGTTAAGCAGGTTTAGTTTCGAAAAGGCAAAGCCCGCACTCACTCATCATCACTAACTCATACTAATTCTCCAAACTGCGTAGAGGCAGACGGCTTAACAATTGGCCGGCTCATTACCCCCCCTCCTTGCACCTTACTACAAAAGTAAGCAGTTTCGTTTCGAAAAGGCAAAGCCCTCACTCACTCACTCACTCACTATCACTAACTCACACGGAATTCTCCCAACTGCCGGGGGGCAGGACGGCATTAAAATTGGCAGGCTCTTCACAGTCACCTTACTTACAAAAGTAAGGAAGTTTCGTTTCGAAAAGACAAAGCCCTCCACTCACTCAATCACTCACTTACTAATTCTCACAACTGGCCGTTGAGGCAGGTGGCTTAAATTTGCAGGCTCATTCATTGCACCTTTACTTACCAAAGTTAAGCCAGGTGTCATTTCGAAAAAGGGGGGGGGGGGGGGCCCAAAAAAAAAAAAAAAGCCTTCCACTAACTCATCACTAATTCTCACAGTTGCTACACAAATCACTAATTCTCAAAATTGCAGTGGAAGCGCGAAAGCTTAAATTTGTCAGGCTCATCATTGCACCTTACTTTACAAAAGTAAGCAGGTTTAATTTCAAAAGGCAAAAGCCCCTCGAAATCAGCAAAATTTCCAAGTGCCTCACACATCACTACACCTTCTCAACTGCCGTGGAGGAAGGACAGCTTTAAATTTGGCAGGCCACACCTTCATTACAACTTACTTACAAAAGTTAAGCATGTTTTGTTTCGAAAAGGCAAAGCCCTCACTCCACTCACCACCACTAACTCATCCAACTTGCCGTGGAGGCAGATGAACTTAAAATTGACCAGCTTATCATTGCAACCTTACTTAACAAAAGTTAAGCAGGTTTCGTTATCAAAAGCAAAGCCCTAAACTCACTCATCACTCACCACTAATTCTCCAATTTGCCGTGGAGGCAGGACGGCTTACACAATTTGGCAGGCTCATTCGATTGCACCTTACGTAACAAAAGTTAAGCAGGTTTCGTTTTCAAAAAAGGCAAGCCCTAACTCACTCACTCAACACTCATCACTAAATCATCCTAATTCTCAACTTGAAGTGGAGGCCGACGGCTTAAAATTTGGCAGGCCTCATTCATTGCCCTTAACTTACAAAAGTTAAGGCAAGTTTCGTTTCGAAAAGACAAGCCTCACTAAACTCATGCACCCTAATTCTCCACGTGCCTACAAACATCACTTTGTGTTAAATCTCCAACTTGCCTGGAGGACCAGACAGCTAAAAATTTGTAGGCTCATCATTTGCCACCTTACTACAAAAGGTAAGCAGGTTTCATTTCAAAAAGGCAAAGCCCTCTTCTACTCATCCACCTAATTCTCCAAAGTTGCCTCAACATCACTAATTCCCAAACTTGCCGTGGCGGCAGACGGCTTAAATTTGGCGGCTCATTCATGCACCTACTTACAAAAGTTAAAGCACCGGTTTGCGTTTCGAAAAGGGCACACAAAGCCCTCCCACTCACTCACCTCACCCCTCATAACTATTCACCACCTAATCTCAAAAATTGCCGTTGGGGCAGACGGCTTAACTCTTTGCCGGCTCATTACCATTGCACCTTATTACAAAGTTAAAGCAGGTTTCCTTTCGAAAAGGCAAATGCCCTCACTCACTCACTTCACTCACTCACCAGCACTAATTACCAACTTGGTGGAGGGAAGGACGGCTTAAATTTGGCAGGACCATTCATTGCCACCGTACTTACAAAAGTTAAGCAGGTTCGTTCGACAGGCAACCAGCTCTCACTCACTCCAATCACTCATCACTAACTCATCACTCATTCTCCAACTGCCATGGAGGCAGACGGCTTTAATTTGGCAAGGCTATCATTGCACCTGATTTACAAAGTTAAGCAGGTTCGTTTGAAAAGGCAACGCCCTCACTCACTCATCACTAACCATCACTAATTCTCAAACTTGCCGTGGAGGCAGATGGCTTAAATTTGGCAGGCTCATTCATTGCACGTACTTACCCCAAACAGTTAAGCAGGTTTCATTTCGAAAAGGCACCCAAGCCCTCACTCACGATCCACGAATTCCCCAAGTGCCTCCACACATTACTAATTGCTCAAACGTGCCGTGGAGGCAGACGGCTAAATTTTGGGAGGTCATGCATTGCCACCTTATTACAAAAGTTAAGCATGTTGTGTGTATCGGGAAAAGGGCAAAGCCTCACTTCACTCACTCACCACTAATTCTCCAATTGCCGGGAGGCAGCATGATTAAATTGGCAGGGCATCTATTCATTGCACCTTACTTACAAAAAAAAAAAAAAGTTTAAAAAAAAAAAAAAAAAACCAGGGGGGCCCCCCCCCAAAAGGGTTGTCGTTCAAAAAGGGCAAAGCCCTCATACTCACTCACTCATCACAATTTCTCCAACTTGCTGTGGAGGCAGGACGGCTTAAATTTTTGGCAGGCTCATTCATTGCACCTTACTTACAAAAGTTAAAGCAGTTTCGTTTCGAAAAGGCAAATGCCCCTCAATCACTCACTCACTCACAGCATTCTAGATTGCCGTGGAGGCAGACGGTAAAATTTGCAGGCTCATTCATTGCACCTTACTTACAAAAAGTTAAGCAGGTTTCGTTTTCAAAAGGCCAAACGCCCTCACTCACTCACTGACTGCATCATTTAATCTTCAAAGTTGCCTCACACATCACTAATTCTCCAACTTGCCGTGGAGGCAGACAGCTTAAATTTGGCAGGCTCATTCATTACACCTTACTTACAAAAGTTAAGCATGTTTTGTTTCGAAAAGGCAAAGCCCTCACTCACTCACTCACCACTAATTCTCCAACTTGCCGTGGAGGCAGATGACTTAAATTTGGCCAGGCTTATTCATTGCACTTACTTACAAAGTTAAGCAGGTTTCGTTTCAAAAGGCAAATCCCTCACTCACTCACTCACCGCACTCACTCAATCTCTCCAACTTGCATGTGGAGGCAGACGGCTTAAATTTGGCAGGCTCATTCATTGCACCTTACTTACAAAGTTAAGCAGGTTTCGTTTCGAAAGGCAGCCCTCCACTCACTCCACCATCTCACTCACTAATTCTCCAACTTGCCGTGGAGGCAGACGGCTTAAATTTGCAGGCTCATTCATTGCCCCTTATTCTACAAAAGTTTAAGCAGGTTTCGCTTTTCAAAAGGCAAAGCCCTCCCCACTCACTCACTCATCACTAACTCCTCTTCTCAACTGCCGTGGAGGCAGACGGCTTAAATTTGGCAGGCTCATTCATTGCACCTATATTCAAAAGTAAGCAGGTTTTTTCGAAAAGGCAAAGCCCTCACTCACTCCGCACCTCACCTCATCACTAATTCTCCAACTTGCCGTGAGGCACGACGGCTTAAATTTGGCAGGCTCATTCATTTGCAACCTTACTGTACAAAAGTGTAAGTCAGTCTTCCGTTTCAAATTCCACCTTAACGAGGGATCGACTCTCCACCTGAATGATATCTGACATTGCCATGTAACGGTGATATCTCTGACATTGCACAGACTGGTTGGGTCCCGATTTCAACCACATTTGGTATGCATACATATACTCCTCGTAAAAGACGTAACAAAATTTTTTTAGGGTGGGGGTGGAATGGGGGAATAGAATTTTGTAACTCCTGCACACTAACGCGGGACCGATTTTTCCAAAATTTCGGGTGTGGTGCGGGGACTGGCTGAGGTTGTAATAGGACGGTTTGGAGGGTGGACAGAGAGGAATAGTGGGGGGTATTAGGGTCGGACGGGGAGGGGTGGTGGGGGTTATTTTCACCAAAATTTCATAGTTGAATAAAAAATATAATACTAAATTAAAGTTAATGAGTGTTGCATTATCGTAAAGATTATTGAATTGTCTTTCTTTAATATATCAAGTGCCGAGTGATTACAGCAATCTTGATACATTATTGCTTTCTTACTAAAAATTATTAAGAAAGCAATACATAAGAATTAAGTAAGAATTTCAATACATCTCCGCTGCGAAGCGCAGGTATTTTGCTAGTTGAGGATAAATCTAAGTTTGTTTTTTTGACTTTAGTTACCCTTTAAATATGGCTGCCACCGTAATGGATAAGTAGATCAGTAGACATGTGTACCTGGGTCTGGTTGAGGGGGGTATGTCTTTTTTGTGTTTACAACCACAAAACTATCTTTTATTGAGAATAAATCTAAATTAGTTTTTTTTTACTTTAGTTACCCTTTAAGTATGGCTGCCACAGTAATGGATAAGTAGATTAGTAGGTGTGTGTACCTGGGTCTGGTTGAGGGGGTATGTCTTTTTTGTGTTTACAACCACAAAACTATCTTTTATTGAGAATAAATCTAAATTAGTTTTTTTTTACTTTAGTTACCCTTTAAGTATGGCTGCCACAGTAATGGATAAGTAGATTAGTAGGTGTGTGTACCTGGGTCTGGTTGAGGGGTATGTCTTTTTTGTGTTTATAACCATAAAACTATCTTTTATTGAGGATAAATCTAAATTAGTTTTTTTGACTTTTAGTTACCCTTTAATATGGCTTGCCAAAGTAATGGATAAGTAGATTAGTAGGTGTGTGTACCTGGGTCTGGTTGAGGGGGTATGTCTTTTTTGTGTTACAACCATAAAACTATCTTTTATGAGGATATAATCTAAATTTGTTTTTTTGACTTTAGTTACCTTTAAATATGGCTGCCACAGTAATGGATAAGTAGATTAGTAGGTGTGTGTACCTGGGTCTGGTTGAGGGGTATGTCTTTTTTGTGTTTATAACCATATAACTATCTTTTATTGAGGATAAATCTAAATTAGTTTTTTTGACTTTAGTTACCCTTTAAATATGGCTTCAATGGGAATGGAAAGGTAGGTCAGTAGGTGGGTGTACCTGGGTCTGTGTGGGGGGTTGGGGGTATCACCGTTTGTATTTATGACCATGAAAAAAACTGTTTTGAAATATTCACATTTGAGGATTGTTACCATTATAGTCTATGGGGAAAAATGTCCGGAAATTCACCGATAGCGCCGTAATGCTTCCGCGGATTCCTTAGCTAGAAGATAGCACACTTCTCCTATATGCCCCGCACATCTGTACCGAATTTCATGTCTCTAGATCAAAAACTGTGGGAGGAGATGCGGTCCAAAAAAGCGGAAGAATAAAACGGAAGAAAAAGAAGAAGAAGAAATAGAAAGAACAGGAATTTGGCTTTTTCAAGACAAATTAATAACTCAATGAAAAGTTCTAGTATTACGAAGTTGAACTGGTAATGAACTCCTTAGTGTTGGTAGCTTACAGCCACATCTGGATTTTATAAATGTATTTTAAAGGTAAAGTTCAGTGGAAAATATCAATATTTAAAAAAAATTTGGTTTGTATTATGAATACCTGGTTATTCTACGTGTTATCTCTGGATTTCAAAATTCTGTTGATTTCATACCTTTTGCTGTTCCATCTTCTTCTTCTTCCCGGGATGCACAACTTAATTGGGATGTTCCTAACAGTGATTCAGCCAACAGTGTAACGCTGTCGTTCGTTCATTTACACCAGTTCTTTGCACTTTTAGCGGATTTTCAGAAAAAAATAACAAAAAACATTCAAAAGAGAGAAGCCAAGCTAAATAAAAAATCTATACTAGAACGCGGCACATCTCTTTTAACCCTTATGGAACTGCTCAGGGGGATAAACCAAAACCATACTACACAAAATATAGTGTCTGGGGAGAGCCACCCCATTCACTAAGATCCCCCATAAACGGCACAACCATATACCGGGTCTAAATACAAAAATAAATCTCTAAACATAGCCCACACCATCATATAAAACACCCACATACCGGGCGTCCCCGGTTCACTAAAAACACGGCTAAGCTCCCCCAGACCCAGTCTCCTCCTGGTAGTGTAGCAGCAATAAGGAGAAAAGTATGTAGTAAACTATTGGGACTTATAGTGAGAATCCATGTCCGACTTTAATACCATACCTCTTCACGGACGGACCACATTCATCACCCTGGCGTTCAGTCAGTGCTCCGCTCCCGCTGTCTCCCGGCTCTCCATCTTCTAAGCGCCTCACCAACGATCCGTTTCAGTCCTGCCACCCAATACACTGTTGCAACCAGAAGGTAACAATCCTGCTCCTAGGTACACTGTTGCAGAAAACGAGCAACGGTGTATCCTAACGCTGGGGGAGCCAACAAACCTACACGTGTTTCGCCATTGCGTTATTCATGCACCGGCTTCATCAGGGTCACATGATCGGTGTACTGGTTTAAATACCCTCACTCTTAAAGGCAACCTGCATCACATTCAATTAATCTAACCAGGTATGAGCGGCTCAAATGGCCTTCCCACTCGTGCAATACCTTATATGCAATTACAACCTTCTCAAAATAAGAAAGAACACGATGACATATATACTAATACATAGATCCCCTGTACAGATAAATCCTACAGTTCCCAATCATTTCCATATTGTCTCAATAGCTTAAAACTTTCCGGGCTCCAGTTACTAATTCATAACATATTTGCCTCATATTTGTCCCCATACCGAACTAAACTTTTACCCTTCAATACCCCTTCCATTGTTCAATTTCTATCCATTATATCCAGCAGTATTTATACACGGTTAGCTCCACCACTCCATAGCCTACAAATAACAGTTAAATTGCATCTCCACATTGAGGTCAAAGGGGGTCATGGTTTTAAATGTGTAAATCCACCATAATTCTCTCTGGAGGATCAACTTATCCAGATCCCCCTCGTATCCCCACAGATACTGATTCTAACCCCATGAACTTCCATTCCACTGCTTGCTTCTCATGTGTTTCCATCATGTGTTTGGCTACAGCTGATCTCTCTGTCTCTCTGGATTTTTATTAACAATGGCTCTATTATGTTCCTTAAAGGGCATGTCCACCCCCAAAACTATAATCCCCCCAACTACTGGCCCCACCATGTAGTGTAGTTTAATCCTTACCTCACATCCCAACTCCATCTGGTTCTCCTGTAGTCCCCCCCCAAAGTTCCAAAAACTGACCACCAGGAGGCTAGCAGGTCCATATAGGACACTGCCTGCTACCTGGCCTCCCGGAGATTCCTGCCATGCGTGCTGCATCTCTCTCCCCCTCCCTCCCCCTCCTCTCCTCCTTCTCCCTCCTGTTCTGCTATCCCTCCTCTAGCGTTAAACCCCTTCTGCTATCCCTTCCCCTATGTCCCCCAGCCCCAACCGCATACTTTTTATTTTAAAAAGCTCCCCAATGTTTTACTTACCTCTCTCGCTTTTCCTCCGCGGAAGTGAGCTGCCGGCAGCCGCGTCCGTGATTGGCTGCTGCTCAGCCAATCACAGACGCGGCTGCCGTTCCCCCGCCCCTCTGCTTGCATTTCCCTCACAACAGAGGGCCGGGATCGCGGCGCAGGAAAGAAGGGAAGGTAGTAGAGTTTGGGGGGCTTTCTAAAAAAAATTTATGCGGTTGGGGCTGGGGCCCAGGGGGATCACACACATTAAATTTTTATTTAGGGTGACTAGCCTTTAATCCTAGTAGTTAGTGATCGGAGCGTCTTGCCCACATATTTGCTACAACAACTGCATATAATCAGGTATACAACTGCCTTAGACTGACAGGATATAAATTGCGTAATAAAGAGTCTCCTACCATTATACGTCATAACACCAGTATCCTCTTGCATCCGGGGCACTAACACATCTACCTCTACCTCATTTTTGTTTTCCCTTCCACTTTTGGTATTTAGCCATTGTTTTGGATTTACTCTCAACGAAATGACTAGGGGAGAGACGATCTCTTAAATTGGGAGCTCTTGTTGCTGTTAAAGATGGGAACTTCTCTACGGACCCTCCCAAGTCCATGTCCTCACCTAGGAGAAACCAGTGTTTTTTCAGGATAGCCTGTATTTTCGTCCATTCCTGATTGTATCTTGTTATCAGGCAAATTTTAGTATTTTCCGCACCACTTGTCTCTTTCCTGTATGTACATGTCTGCAATGTCGTGCCCACTTTTTTTATTGACACATCAAGGAAGTTGACTTCTGTTTTGCTATATTCAAAAGCCAATTTTATGTTATATGTCTTATTGTTCAGTTTAGAGCCAAATTTAGTGAGACTATGAAATGAATCCATAGACTTACCTCCGATTCTGGCTCAAGGTCCACAATGATTTCACTAACCGTGTTTAATTCCCAGAGACCGAGATGGAGGCATGCATATTTAGGGGCGCATGCCGCCCCCATTGCGGTCCCCCCAAGCTGACGGTAGTATTTATTATTGAAGATAAACACATTGTTCTGCAGAACAAATGCGAGAAGGGATAGCACGAATTCAGCATAAACCTTGAACCTGTGATCTCTTGTATCCAAAAACATTTTTACTGCCTGGAGATCCAACGTTACTAGAAGGGTGTCTTCCTCCAAGAACACCCCTTCCAATCTCCTCAAGACATCTTAGTATCTTGAACATATGAGTTAAGGGTTAAAAGAAAGGGCCGCAATATCACATCTATATATTTTCCAACATTTTCAGTGGGACCCCCTATTCCTGAAACAATAGGTCTCCAGAGGGGGCAATCTTTTTTGTTTGTGTATCTTTGGAATACGATAAAATGTTGGAATTGTAGGATGTTTATTCCACATAAATTCATACTCCTGTTTAGATATGACCTTTTCATTCAAACCCTTATCCAATATAGCTCTTAGTTTTCTCTGAAATTCTGCTAACAAATTAGTAGATATTATTTCATATTGCTTTTTATCACTCCGTTGGCCTCCAATTTATACTGTTGTTTGGTCATAATAACCACATTGCCTCCCTTATCAGCAGCCCGAATCACCAGGTTATCTCTAAGTTGAAGGGATCTAATAGCCTTAGCTTCCCCTTTAGTTATGTAAGGGCTACCAATAAGGGATGTGGTTATTTCATCAATTTCTTTTGTTACCAGTTTCACAAATAAATCCACATTAGGGAAAGCACTTATGGACGGATACCATGCAGATTTTATTTTTAACCCCATTAGGGCTTCTGCTTTTTCACTCCCTCCCTTCTGGTTCTATTTCTAAGAAGTTTTCTTTCAGAAGACTCTGTAATACCTCCAACGCTTGCTTATCCCTTTCAGATATATCTGTTATTTTTTGTTTTCTGGAAAACCTTTCTGTCTCTCTCCTACCTCTTCTTGCTGATCTCCTCCTTTTCTTACCCCTTCTGATCTTTTTCTTTTTCCTAAAGGGAACCTCTGATGTTTCCCCCCTTCCTCTTTCTCTGATCCACTTTCGTCACCTCCCTTACTGGCGCACATCATGGCCGCAAAAATAGCATTATCGCCGTATTTATAATGGCGAGTGCCATCGCCGTGATATGTATCGCGGCCACGACATGTATCGCGGCCACGACGTCCGGTAATTTTAAGCCCCTTTGCGGCAAAACTGCACTTAGTGCAATGCGCTGAGTACAATTTGGCCGCGAAGGGACTTAAAATCCCTTCCTGGCGCCTCCGCTACAGGGGCGGGGCATACGCCCAACCCAGCGCTCGACCCCCGCTTCCCAGCAGCCCCTCCTAACCCCCAACCCCGCTCGCACCGAACATATGGAACAGGAGGCTAGGATGGGCTGCTGGGAAGGGGCCACAGCAGGTGGTCACGACCACCCACCGCGCACCCCCTCCCCAGCATCCCCTCAAAGCCCCCTGCGAGATTTCGGAAAATCTATATGATCTTTGGTGCATATAGATTTACAATTGTGTATAGTTGGTTATTTAACCTACAAGATATAATCACATATCTTCCATTTTTAGCTATATTTTTTTCTATCAATTGAAATGCCTGATCAGGCTCTGATCAGGAATACAAAAATTCAGGAAGTGGAACTTTAGAATCCTAGAAAGAATACTTCAGTGGAGCCAAATCAAACACCAATAAAAGTTAACCCATACCGAATGGTTCCAGTACATGCAACTTGCACACTATATTAATTCACTCTTACCCAGGTCCAAAATTACTCAACTCCCTCCTTTCGAGCTAATATGCAACTCAACCTCACAGAACTCCCATAATATATCTCAAATCTACACAATACTTAATGAATCTCGCCACGCCCCCAGACTGGCTTTTATGGACAAGTGGGAAAGCCTATTAGGCTCACAGTTAGAGACTAACCCATGGCTAACATAGTGGTTCAGGAAAAGGCCTTTAAAATAATGCATCACTGGTATATGTCCCCTCAAACAACACATAGAATATTCCCTCAAGCCCCTAATCTTTGCTACAGAGGATGTGGAATGGTGGCGGATATAAAACACTGTTGGTGGGACTGTGGCGAGGTCCAAAAGACATGGAAAATCTGTGAAACCATAATTCAAGAGGTTACTTCATACTATGGTGACTCTTGACTCATGGACAGCCTTATTTGACAAAAACATAGGCAATATATCTATTGAAAGCAACAAATTAATTCATAGTGTATGTGCTGGCACGAGAACTCTGATAGAGGCAACCTGGAAACAGGCGGCCCCCTCCAGACATCAATTAATAACTAAAATATGGTGGCTATGCGAGAATGAACTGGTGGTAAATAGGCTAGGGGCCCGGCTGAATACTTTTAAAAAAACTTGGATCCCTGGATCTATGCGATGTTGGAGTCGGGGGGAGACCAAGGATCCTTGGGAACTGGGGCCCAGGGACGGTGACGGTTGGATTGAAAAAAAGAAAGAAAAAAAAAGGGGGGGGATTATATTTGTGAGGAATCTAATAACTGTATCGGATCATCAGTCTCCCTGTGCCTCCCACATCCACTCCGCTCCCCCAATCCAGCCCCATATGGTTGCCCTGGACTCGTACATCAGGGTACTACAAACCTGATTACCAAACTACAGGGGACGGGGATTCCGGAGGAATCCTTTTTGGTCACCTGTGATGTGGAGTCCTTGTATACTAAAATCGAGCACCATATGGGGTTGGAGGCTGTCAAATATTTCCTTGATATGGAAAAATCTGAACTTTCGGATAGACATCAATTTGTGCTCAAGCTTTTGCAGGTTGTGTTAACGCACAATTATTTTCTATTTGATGGCAGATATTATGTACAGGAAAGGGGCACGGCGATGGGTGCCAGATGTGCTCCCTCTTACGCCAACATGTTTCTGGGATGGTGGGAGAAGGAGCATGTCTTTTCTGAGGAATTACTGTGCTTCATCACATGTATTGAAATCTGGTATAGATTTATAGACGACATAGTATCTATTTGGAGTGGGTCTAGAAAAATGTTAGAGGAATATATCAACATCCTTAACACCAACCAGTTTAACATCTTCCTCACCAAAACCATCTCAGATAGTCAGGTTGAGTTCCTTGATCTGGTTATTAAAAAACAAGCTGGCAAATTGATTACAACACTTTTTAGGAAACCTACGGCGACAAATTCTCTTTTACATTTTGAAAGTGCACACCAGGTACTCCTTAAAAAATCAATTCCTAGGGGACAATATCTCCAGATGAGGAGAAATTGCACTAATAATACTGACTACTGTGAAGCTTCACGGGAACTCACAGAGAGGTTTGTCGCCAGGGGTTATCCTAGAGGCCTTTTAGAAAGGGAAAAGGCAAAAATAGCGAAACTTACACAGGAGGACCTCCTGCATAAAAGTAATAAAAAAGAGAGAGAAGGTTTAGTTAGATACACAACTACTTTTGGTCAGGAATGGCACTCTTTGAGAAAGATACTGAGTAAATAATGGCACATATTAAAGAATGATGATACTGTTGGATGCTTCATCTCAGACACTCCGTCTCTTACAGCTTGGCGGAGTAGGAATTTAGCCGATATGCTCACCAGGAGTCATTATAGACAACCCAAGGTGTTTAACACCACAGGCCAAAAATTGAAAGGTGCATTTCCTTGTGGCCACTGTGTGTACTGTACATATATGTATAAAAGGGTTGAAGTGACTGATTCAGATAACAGAGATACCTTCCCTATCACTCAATATTTCAACTGCAAGAGTGAATGTATAATATATGTCAATGTAGCTCCGGTGCTTACCTGTGGCCGCGTTCCTGCGTTGCCGCTCCATGCACGTCCATAGTGACGGGCAGAGGGAGTGGAGTCCGGCGTCCGGATCGGGCAATGGTAGTCCCTCCTCCTAGGCGTGCGCGCAGACGTGCACGGGCACATTCCGACGCATGATGATGACGTCGGAGGGTCCTTTTCTAGCCCCTGCTTGGGTGGCTTCTTGCTGCCATTTCAGATTCAGTTTGTCTGTCTTCAGCTCCCTTTGCTGTGTTTTGCTCGTTCAGTTTGTTCCTGATACTTGTTTCCAGTTCAGCCTTTGGTCTTCCTGATACCTTTTTTCCAGTTCAGCCTTTGGTCTCCATTTCATCCAGCCTGCATCCGTTTCCAGTTCAGCCTTTGGTCTCCTTTCATCCAGCCTGCCACCGTTTCCAGTTCAGCCTTTGGTCTCCATTTCACCCGCCTGCACCCGTTTCCAGTTTCAGCCTTTGGTCTCCATTTCATCCAGTCTGCACCCGTTTCCAGTTCAGCCTTTGGTCTCCTTTTATCCAGCCTGCATCCGTTTAGTTCAGCCTTTGGTTTCCATTACATCCGGACTACCCCAGTTTCCAGTGCAGTTTCCAGTATCAGACTATCTAATCGGTACCCATTTCCCTGTCTCCAGTATTGTAGGATGGGTCTCCTACCACTCAGTTTATTGTTATCTCCAGTGCTCCTGTAGTTGCCCTTACCTGTTTCTTTACCAGTTGCTTCTCTACACTGCGTGTGGGTTTCTGTGAATTGATCTGGAGCCGCAACCTGGTGTCTGTCTCGCCGCACAACATCCTCACCATCAGAGGCTCTGGAAAACCGACAGACACTTAGACTCTGCGTCCAGTGAGAGGTTTGCAGGGACTCTCCCTGAAGATCCTAACAGTCATACAGTGTCCTTTTAACCTACTTTATGTTAGGTAAGACATCCCGTAAACTAAACGAAGATTATCTAACATCTGTCTGATTCAGACTAGCGGGGAGACAATGGACAGAGGTAGCAGACGATAGCAGAACCCTTCCTTGGTACACCATGGGGGATGAAAATTAGTGGCTTGAATAAAATAGCCATCACCCTGAGAAGGGTGACACTAATAACAGGCTACTTCGGTGTGAAGCAGGTGGATTTACCAACTAAAGACATTATTTCCCAGGGGAGTAAACGAGGCTCTCGATTCCACTCCTTTTTTATGAATAACTGTGCGATAATGTTTTTTTTATCTGTCTTTTACTATTTAAGAAAGCAGCATGCAACTCTGCGGTATTGATGTATATTGACATCGCTGGGACATTGGCCTATACTTTGTTGGAGA
This sequence comes from Hymenochirus boettgeri, assembly GCA_019447015.1. Classification (NCBI taxonomy): domain Eukaryota; kingdom Metazoa; phylum Chordata; class Amphibia; order Anura; family Pipidae; genus Hymenochirus; species Hymenochirus boettgeri. Next base: position 329,664 of record JAACNH010000078.1, read on the forward strand.
TTACCTATTGCATGAGCGCATCGTACTTTGCCTCGGAATCTGGATTTGTTACAACTGTCTCATTATTGCTTTTCAATTGGAGGATGACATCTACAGTTGGATCTGTTGATACAGAATTCTTGGATTTCTGTAGGACCACGTTTAGGATTACAAATTTGTATTCATATATGTAGTACTATTGGATACATACATACCTCTGGCATAGTAAAACGTTGTCGTGTGCCTTTAGTCATCATCACATTTGGATATATTTTGGGTATTCTGGATGTCTAATAGGAATTTGAAGATGCATTATTTTTTGACATATATAGGGTGCCTGTTTGCCTTTTTTGCCTTTTTTGTTGGGGCCCCAAAATATTATAATTTTTATACATACTTTTATATACCATAACATAATTCCCAGCAGTGTGTATGCATTTGACACCTTGCGTCCTTATTGTATTTTTCCATATATCTCATATATCTCATTATAGATTCACTTACTGGTTTAAATATGTTTCCTACACTTGATTTATTGTGAACTGTATATTTGTATTATGTATTGTATTTAGCCTAGCAGGCATCCGGCATCTTTGACTTTCAAAAATGACATCTACCTCTAATTTACGACTATTGACTTCATGGGGCATGTGTGGTACTGTAGTACTGCTCTCCCTGGGGGGTGGAGTCTGCCACTTTTGTTTCAGATACACGCCCCCTTTTGAGCCCCTCCCATTCACACACTTGTATCTGAATAGAAACGAATTGCGGACCTCGCCGCGCTTCCGGGATGGGCTGACGTCATCACGTCATCTAGTAGTATCGCGAGATTTGGTTTTTCATTTAGATGCCGGCGCGCCATGTAACTACACGCTATTGAGCAAAGCCTCGAGTGGAGGTGTAACGCGTATAGCGTTTTCTTATGGTGCTACCCCTCCTTCATTCACTGACCGACTGGACCGATAGTTGCTGACTGCATTTATGACTGTAAGGGCTTTGGCCTAGGAGGGTTGTACTTACAACAGTTTTATTTCCACTATGGAGTGTTTGATATATTGATTTTTACAGCAGCACTTTTATAATGTGTTCGTTTTTATTCAACCATATACAAAATACTCACAAGTTCCCAAAAATAGCAACGTTCGTGGTAGCCCCTTTGTCAAGCTGAAGGAACAATGGTGAAAAAAAGACTGGGTCACAATGTAGCCAGTTAAGTAACTTTTGAACTTTACAGGGAGATTCAATAAAAGTTCTTATCGTTAAAAATGGTGCTAATTTCTTCCCAACCAATAAGGGCAATTTTATTAGCACCATTTTTAATGATAATAACTTTTATTAAATCTCCCTGTTTATATATACATGGTTTAGATGCCATATTCATAAAGGGGTTTAATGTCCTAATTGTAAGCCATCCCTATTATGCAGTTATCACATCTGAAAGGGTATTTCCTCCCTTAAAACAAAAAGCTGGCGATAGCAGTAACAGTCTTGATTTGCTGCATAGAACAAAGAGACAGTTAAAGGGGAAGTTCAGTGGAAATACATAGACTTTTCGGTAAAAAGAGCAGTATTTTTCCATCCCAATGACCTTAATCTGCCAATTCAGCATTTTGTCTGTGTATAAATAAATGCAGCCGAAATACTGACTTCCTGTTTGCAGGACCCCTAATAGAGACCGTTATGGACTTGCCCTTGACCCAGCCCCTGGGTTGATTCAGTTGCTCAGTAGAGATCTGAGCATCTTGGACCCATCCAATCAGTAGAAATAACTGTTAGAAACATTCCAAGGATGTGGTGCATTCTGGGAAGAAGAAGCACTGTTAGAACCTGAAATGGCAGCTCACTAATGTCAACATCAGGGAACAGCAAAGGGTAAGAAATCAACTGATTTTTCAAAATGGGAGAGAATATGTAGAATAACTAAGAAGGCATCACACAAACTAACAATGTAACAAATATTGATCATTTCCGCTGAACTGTCCCGTTAAGTCAACCAGAACAGAGGCAATACATTTTCTTAAATATCTCATTACAAATCCATGTAATAAACAGGTAAAAACAGCAGTTGGGGTTGCGGGCAGATAACTGACAAGTCACTTTTTTTTTTTAAAGGGTGGACATGCTCTTTAATATATATTACTGTATGTCCTGAACATATTTGATATTTCTTACAATTGCAAGATATCCATATTTATTTTACATCAGATGTTGCTTCTAATTGAACAAAATGTTATATAAGAATGCAGCCACAATTCAGGATACAACAAAAATAAAAAAAGTAGAAATATTTTTGAATAAATAGGTTTTATAACCAGTTTATATTCTATTGAATTTTTCCCACAAACTTTTACAATATCATTTTTAACCTGCAATTTGCTTCCTAGGGATAATACTTTAAATTAATATTTATTTTAAAACTGGAATAGAAATCTCAGAGGTTTGTTCCTATATCTGTACAGATCCTGTCTCTGCTCTCTATATAATGACGGTTGGATTATCCAGTTCTCTTACACTGATCTACAGATAAAGCTGAATCTTCCATCCCCTGTATCACTCTGCACTAATTAACTGAAGGGAGATGTTCATTCTGATCCTCTGTTTTATTCTGGGGTACATTATGGTGTTTGGGGGAGTCATTCTGGGATTAAGGTTTGTAAACATTCCCTTGAAATTACTGATCTACCTGGCAGTGCTGTGTGTTGGATCCTTCACATATAATGTTCAGAATGTCAGTCCTGCTTGTAACCTGACAATTATTAAACCACGATTTGAATTTGAATATATAAAGGAAGGAGATATCATCATTGGAGGGATCTTATCTGCACATTTATACACATTCAGAAACTATTATATACCACGCACTATTGGTTGTCACTTGTAAGTTGGATCTTATCATATTGTAATATTTAATCTTGTACAGACAATGACAAAAAAGTATAGACAATATGACTGGTGATTTACTAATTGAACAGATTGATTGAAGACCAGGAGTTTAAGGAGCTATTCCTTCCTCCCATTCTTCAGTCAATGTCTGTGGAGCCAGGAATGAAGATAAAAGAAACTAACCTTTCACGCGATCCACCGTTGTCTGCTTCCTGATTCTGATCCACTATAGTGCGCATGCACAATAACGCATGTAATAGGTGATCTGAAACGGGAATTTCAGTGTGGCTGCGGGGGATTGTTCAAAACATTTCTCTATCTTTGTTCCAGGCTCCTGTAGAATTAATTGAAGATCGCTCCCGGTCATCAATCAATGCATAAAAACTTTGGTAGTGAACTATTCCTTTAATATGTCAGGGTTTAACTTCTTAAAATGTTTTTTTTTCCCTACCATCAATAAAAATGTAATATTTTATGACTTAACCATAAAAAAACAAATGTTAAAACCATAAAGCATTTGCCAACTACAGTTTAATAAATACAAAATAGAGGTTGCACACATTAACTTCAAAAAACAAAATATTTAATTTTACAAATGCCTATATATACCTTCTAAATAATCTGTTTATGACTCCTCTCAACTCATTACAAAGTAGGACAGATCACATGTGATAAGGGTATTAAAGTAATGTCCATTGTTATGACTAAATTGCAAACATTCCTTCAATAATGACCAGTTTTGCTGTCCCTGATGAAGGAAATCATCCCTACAATATGATGTTTCCACCACCATCCTTGCTTGTGAGCTTTGGTGGGCCACCTTCTCTCATCAGGTTTGTAGTATAGTTCATTCAATTAGTTATTTTGAATGTAAGGTTGCTTTGTATAATTGATATTCACGGTTTTAAGACATTTTTCAGAACCCAACTCTTTATTTAATTTCTACTTCTCCATAATGTTGTCTTTGAATTGCCTTGAACACTTTTTGGTATTCCTGTTGATAGCCAGTGACCATTTAGAACAGATCATTGGACACTTGGGCCAAATATTATTTATGGGGTTTTAAAGTATAGAAAAAGGAATTTATAATCACTCACAGATTTTTACTTCTATTATATAAATATATGCAAGTTATTTCATTGTATTTTGCTAACATTTTTGTTAATACTATTACATAAAATCAACTGATAATTAATTTTAATTTATTTGCATTGAATAATAGAACTCTTTTTCTATTTTATCATCATGTCTTTTTTTCCTACAATTGGGTTGTATCTCCTGTTAGAATAAATATCCTCACTAGTCCCCCGGACTCTGATTGATGCTGTCAGACGCACTAAGAGCCTTTTTACAAAGCGCCGGAGATAGAGTTGAACTACACATCTTTGTAGCAAAATCTAACTCACTTTATTTAGTTATTACATTGAGTTTTCACAAGAGAAAAAGGGGGCGTGGCCAACACAGTGTCTGCCGAGGACGTACTAAACCTTGGAATGTAGGAGGCAAAAGACCTTGAGATAACGTATTATCTATGGCCATGAGAAACACTTGGCTTGGTACATTTTGAGAAAAACGACTAAGTAATATGGTCACAAAATGGCGTCGAAAAACAAATGGCTGCTATTAGGCTAATGATTATACAGAATATATAAAACCTAACATCTCCTCTAACAGTTTTCAAGCTAGAGACACAAAGCATAGAAGAAATGTTCTCTCTCTTAGTTAAAAAATTCAGAGTTTCCAATTTATTCACTTTAATGAATAGAAACTTTATGTGTGAACTCTCCAAGGTTTGTAATCATTATCTAACTGCTTTCTCAATGGAACTTACCTACATCTGAGGCTACTTTAACTGCCACTATTTACAAACTTATCGAAACACACAAACAAAACACACACACTATTTCCAGATAAAATAATTGTCATTAAAATTAGATAAATAAATAAAAAATGTATTTCTTCTAAAATGAAAAACCACAAATCATCTCAGTATGTAATGCTTTATCAAATCAGAGTCTTCATGAACTCAGAAGTACAAACAGTACATTTTATATGGTACCTATAGAATTACATATGGGCTCTGTTTGTATTAAATAGACACTGGCTGTATAGACTTTACATTTTACCATCACCTGTAATGATAATTAAAGTTGATAATGTAAAATGATGTCATCATTGTATTTTAATAGATTCACAGTTTTTTTTTAATAAAAGTTCTTATCGTTTAAAATGGTGCTAATTTTGCCCCAACCAATCAGATCTTATTTAACATTTGAAAGCTAACATCTGATTGGTTGGGGCAAAATTAACACCATTTTTAAGGATAAGGGGGTTATTCAATAAAAGTTCTTATCGTTTAAAATGGTGCTAATTTTGCCCCAACCAATCAGATGTTAGCTTTCAAATGTTACATAAGTTCTGATTGGTTGGGGCAAAATTAGCACCATTTTAAATGATAAGAACTTTTATTGAATCTCCCTGTTAATGTCTGAGAGAAAACCAAGCCATAATGTTGCGCTTCCTTTCTAATTTCTTCTCCATAGCATGCTGTGGATAAATTCTGCTTATTAGACAATTTCCTCCTTTAATTAAAATGGTTAAATGGTTTCCTTTATTGAAGGTCTATTATTCCCCGGACTAGACTGCAGAGTTTGTTCAGCAAGGTCACTACCAGAAATGTCTATTTCCCCTCTCCACTGCCCCAATGTCCTGCAGCCTCCTGCTATTATACTGTATGACCTTGATGTCCGAGTCAGCTGTGGCACCTTTAACAACAAGGATAAGCTTCTATTCTATGGATTGCATTGTGCACATTTTCAGTTTAGTGGGGCCTAGCCCTTATTTGTTGCACTTCAAATCTAGGGACCACCTCCAAATATCAAATTATCAAATAGTCATGTAATTATGTCCCTGTTATATGTCAATTAAACATCCAATAAGTTTTATTCAGTTTCATTTAACACCCTTGGTTACTTAGCAACGGAATCATTTTCTATCTGCTTTGCCATTGACTACAATCGCATTTGCACCGTTACGTAAATACTGTGTTCATCAACTCCACCCACCATTTATCCATATCTAGTTAGATACAATGAGAAAGTTAGATTTCGTTTAGATTTCATGAGAATTTTTCAGGCATAATTATATTAAAACTATATCCTTTAGTAGCTACAATTTTCTTCATGTTAAAGGACAACTAAAGCCTCAGAAGAACACTCTTCCAGAAGGAAGAGTACCATGATATAAAAGCCGTAATCAGGGTCTCACCTCTCATTGTAATATGGTTGTTGAGAAATTTACCTTTCTAACATGAGATTTGTGTCTTATTCTCAGTGTGGTCACTGACCATTATGTTCTTTACACATGCTCAGTCCTAAGATACTGCAGGAACTTTTTACAGTTGGTCACACCCACTAGCCAATCGTGTTACAGGACAGATTAGGCAAGGAAGCATGTGACTGAGATCAGGGGTGTGGCTAGTCTCTGTACATAAACACAGTTATTTCATCCAGTTCTTCAGGCATTACATTTATGTTAATGTCATTTAGTTTAAGGGGATTTTACAGTTTAATTTTTGTGTTTTTTGAGGGGGTATTTTCAGATTATGGAATGTAAAAATTGGTTAAGTTCTCCTTTAAACCATTACCGCATATTGTACTGATCTTGGTACAATAAATGGTAATGGATTAAAGATGAAGAAGATGGTACATTATTAAAGGCAATGTTCTAATACAAATAGGATGAAAATAAGACAACAGAGGATTGAATTTCTTACAATGCTGTATTGCGGATGTAGATTTACTTGTACAATATTAAGCATTGTTGTAGCCCATATGAAGTAGTTTACTACATTAGGGGGCAGCCATTCCTCTTTCTCAAGCCAGCATCACATATTACATGATATTTAAAGGCACTTAGACCCCCCGATCATTACTTTCATATTCATGAGATAAACAGGTAAATCAGTCTAATGGGGCCTGTATACAACTTTAATCAAAGGAAATACAAAATATAATGTTTACAATTCAGTTCCAACTAGGAGCAAATGGAGAAACCCAGGACCATAGACACTAAACATAATATGGCGACCATAAGTCTGATTTAATCCATGCGGGGGCAGTGTCTGTGAGGGCTTGTTCCCAGTGTAGGGCATTGAACAGGGTCAAGGCAGGGGTGAAACTACAAGGGAACGGGAGCAACCATGGGGGGGGGGGGCATGAGCTAAGGGGGCCCCATCTTCTAATTTTTCCTGTGGATGAAGCAAGGGTAGGGGCCTCGTCATAGTTTTGCTGGGGGGGCAGTGATTCCTGGTTAAGATACTGACTCAAGGACCAAAAAACTCAATACAAACTCCTTATCCTGATTTTGTTAAAAGGCTATGTACACTGTAAATACAATTTACTATTATTAGGCTTTAAATGTAGAGTGGATTTTTTTCGGGGGGGAGGGGTTGTTGTTTTTTATTCTAGGACCCTCCTAAACCCAACTTTAGTTTATTCCTCCTTCAAGCACATTGCAGCATGATGATGTCACCGCAACCGCCTGTGTGCACTGACATCACGTTGTGCTCACAGTGACCTCAGGCGTGCGGTCTGCGAATGGGAACATTCTTTCCCTGGCAAAGGGTTTTGGCCAACCTCTTGGGGGCGGGGCTGAAAACCGGAGATAACAGAAGGAAGCAGACTAAAGATAGGGTATAGGAGGGTCCTAGAAGAAAAAAAATACACTTTACATTTAAAGCCTAATCTATCTAGTAATACTAAGTTGTATTTACAGTGTACATACCCTTTAAAAATACATAGGCATTGGCAACGTAATTTTGTATGCTAGAATTATACTGGGATATTTAACATATTTTTGAGTGGCAGGTAAAGTATCCAAGTAGGGAAAAAAACCTTTCCTCTTGATTAACAAATTCTGTAGTTTTAAGTGAATTCCCACATTGTTTACATGATCTACACGGAAACATTGCCATGGGCACATTGTTTGCCTTTGGAGATTCATTCACCATGTTCTCCATTGGAGGAGAGGTTGGGACGGGATCCAATAAAAAGGACAAAATGATGTGATAAGTTGATATTGAGAAGGAGGTTGGTTTAAAGGGAATCTCCACTGGTAAATTCATTTTTTTGCAATTCAGTTTTATTAAAGAACAGGGGGTAAAGGAGCTGTGTTTTACCTATTGTTCTTCAATAAATCCTACAGGAGCTAGGAGAGAAGATTCGGAACTTACCTATAACTTACCAAAGTCCGTCGGGACCTGTCAGAGGATGGAGCCAGAGATCGGTAAGTTCCAAATCATCTCTCCTGGCTCCTGCAGGCTTTATTGCATTATTTTCATTTACTGTTCTTCAATAAAACTGAATGGCAAAAACTAATTAACAAGTGGAGATTCCCTTTAACTACTCATTTTTCTCTGTAACATAGTATCAGAGCACAATAAATGTACATAGTATACACAATACTTAACCATCCAAAAGTGTATCTAGAGGAAGGTCATATCCAATATCGGTAGTTTTATTTAGAATCGGTAGGCGGTATTGGTAGTAATTGGTAGTAATATTTGGAAATTAACTGGTGTATAAATACCAGTTACACTATGGGGCATATTTATAAATGTCCATTATTTTCGCCCAAAAATTACCACTGCACATCGCCGCAAAACAATAGTTATTATCGCCATATTTACATGCGATCAACATTGCGGTGAAAAGCAATACCGCGGTGATGTGTGGTGGTAATTTGAGCTTTATTCGCTGCGATAATGTACGTTGTGGCACTGACAAGAGCCTTTGGGGCTTAAGGGTCCTGCAGCTTGAACCGGGACCCCCCTTCCCCGGCCTTTGCAGCCCTTGGAAGGGCCCTTGCAGCCCTGACATGGGGCTTTGGGGCCGGGACCCCCTCCCTGGCACTGACAAGTGCCATTGCGGCACTGGGAAGTGCCTTTGTTGTGGGTCCTGCAGCTCGAAACAGAACCCCCTGTTGGCTCTTACAAGAACCCTTCTTTCTTCCATACCAGCTCAGCTGAAGTGGCCAACACCAGGAAGTGCCCCCAGGGGCACTTTCGGCGCTGGCTTATTCAATTTAGCTAATGTCACCGGCGTCTTGATCCAAGGTCTTCTTTCTTCACAGCCAGCGACACCAACTCCGCTGAAGTCGCCAATGCCAGGCGAGATCACTGCGGCTTCAGCAGAGACAATGTTGCTGGCCTCTTCTTTTTTCTGCCAATCACTGCGATGACTTTTGACCTCCGTGAGGTTTGCATCATTATATATCTGTTGTATTATTAGATAACGGACTTGAAAGTTTAGTTTCTTGAAGACAGTCCATCCGACTGGCTTTCTCAATTCAGAATGACTTGTACAAGAATCTGTGGCAATTATGTACCCTGGAAAATCCCAATTAGCATATCACAGCCAGGTGTTAAGGGTGGTGAGTTATGTGGCTAAGAGGTGTTATAGGAACGCCCAGAGTAAGGTCAGAGTAAGGTGTTAAAACAGCATTGTACATGGCAGACAGTTGGTGTCGAACCCCCCCACCTCTATTTAGGCTTGGTTTCTTTATTTTCACATAAATGGCCTCTTTGACACCTTTCTTGAACCAGTCCTATTCCTGGTTCAGATACATGGATGACACCTGGGTTAAAATCTGCCAGAAGGAAGTATAAGCCCAGAACATTTATTTGGGATTTACAAATTTATAAGGGAAGAGGTACAAAACAACACACTGGCTTTCTTGGACTGCTTGGTAAAAGTCAGGATGAATGGTAGATTGGAAGTAGAGGTTTACAGAAAGGGTTTACGCAAAGGCCCTTACAAGGGCAGGGGAGTGGGGGTCCCGGTTCAAGCTGCGGGACCCCCTAAGCCCCAAAAGGCCCTTCCGTACGAGGCAGGTTGGCTGGGAGGGGCTGCTGGGAAGGGGATGTGCAGCAGGGTGGGTATGCCCACCGCAGCGGGGTGGGCTTACACCCTGCCCTCTCTGGTGGCGATCTCGCCTGTAAAACGCCAGAAGTTAATGCCAGAGCTCAGTTACCACTGCTTTATACATAGAAGTGAGCGGTAACTCATGTGATGTTATCACGGTGACTTTCCACCACATTAACTTTCCGCCACCATTTTCGCCCATTTAGAGATCTCAGCAATTCCGATTTATGCAAAAATGGAAGGAAAAACAGCAGCCGAAATTCATGACCCTTTATAAATATGCCCCTAAGTGTTCTTATCATCTGTCAACTAATAAACAGCACAGCGGAACAATCTTGGGCTTTTTTTAAACCATCATTTTTCCCCTATTTAATTAATCTCATGAAAGCCATGTTATTTATTTTTCCAGTTCTAGTCTGGAGCATGCAAAACACTTTCTGGATTTCCGATTCGCTATTGAACAAGCCAATAACAATCCATCCCTATTACCCAATCAGACTCTGGGATATCACATTTATGATTCCTGCTAGATCCAAGAAAAGCCGTGATCAGTGTGTTCCAGATATTATCAGGTACCAGGGAACCGTTCCCAATTACTCCTGTGTGGGAAATAGGAACATTGCTGGATTTATTGGGATCTCACCTCACAGACAACATTACCCATAGCCCAGATACTGAGTCTGTACGGATATTCCCAGGTGAGGAAATGGTGTGTAATAAGATTCACTTTCATGAGCAAATAAAATGTATATTTTTTTGAATGTAGATAACGAACGATAGAAAGAGTATCCGCTCTGTTCTTGTTTTCCTACAATCAGCCAATACTATATTGTCAGATCCTCACTGCTCAGAACTCACCCCCTTGATTTGTCTTAGATCACAATACCCATCCTCCAAAATTCCGATCACAGAGCAGGTCTGACCCGGCCCCCTCTCCTCTGGATTTGCACCAGGACTGGCCAATAGGAAGACACAATTCCTGCAGACACCTCTTCTCACTGAACAATTGCCAAAATATGGGAGGAGGCTGGTGGAGACCAGATCTATGGAGGATTAGTATCTAGGGAAAACACAAAGGTGAAAATATAAATTGAGGGGTCGCACTCCAAATGAAAAAAAAACCAATCTCAATTCTTTTGAGATTGATGTTCCTGTGAGGGGGGAACAATTTAGGTGTCTGCACCCTTTGTTGGATAAAAGATTGCTCGTACCTGTATATATTGTAAACCCAAAGATTAGGAACTAGTTTAGGTCCTCAACCTGAGTACAACTACAGGATAGAGATTATGGTGGACGAATGCCCTTACCTGTCGGCCGCATGGGATCGGCGACGGCGGGCTGTGTAAGCACCCAGGCAGGGAGCTTTCATCCATTGCGGGGGGCGGGACAGGCTGGTGCTGGGGTGGCCAATGGGAGCGCTCCTTCAGTCCCTCCAGGCGCGGATTGGTTGGTTCACAGCTGGTGAGGCGGCCATCTGTGAGGAGGCTTCCCTGCTTCTTGGGTCCGGACCTTAGCCCTCAGGAGCCCAGGAACCAGGTAGTCCTTCATACCCTGGTTCCTCTGCCAAGAAGAATGGAAGGAATACCAGAGGCAGTCCTCGAGTGGGTAAGGCAGCATGGGAGAGAGGGCTGGGATAGGGCCTGTCAGGCAGCAACTGAGGAGATAGAGGGGAATGAAAGTGAGGAGTCAGAAGTGGCAGCCAGCTGTGAGGAGGCGCCAGTTAAACGCTGCAAGCAGAGTGTCCCAAGAAAGAATATTAGTCAGAGAAGTTGTGTGGTAAGTAGGAGCAGGAGCCAGGGCAAAGGGAAAAAGAAGGCAGAAAGAAATAAAGGGTTAAAGGAGCGTGGTTGGCCAGCCAATTCCCCAGAAAGAGAGGAGGAGCAACCAGGTCCTAGTGGTTTTGGGGGATTATATGAGGACAGAGGCGTCTCAGTGGGAAGGAGCAACACGCAGCGTCAGGGACAGGTAATGACTTTTTTGCTTCTATACCAGGTCTAAAAGAGTTTTTAGCCAGCTATGTCAAAGACAATAGGTAGAGGTGGGAGTACATGAAGTTAACCTCAAAGACACAATCCCCTGTGAATTAACCCCGTTAGGACTACACTTAACCCCGGCAGTGAGAGAAAAGATATTAAAAGGGGATTACGTAGACATTTTATCATTACTACCGTCAGCCAAGGACTTGGTTAAGAAAAGCGAAAAAGACAAAGAAGAGGAGAAAAAGCGCCCGGTCCCACGTACGTTTAATCATTGGCTACAAGCATTTTGCATATATGCAAACATCATATGTACAAAACTTCCAGAAAGAAGTGCAGGTTTATTTAAGCACTTAGATGCCGTGGCTGATGCATATAAAACGTACGGGGGACTTGGTTGGTTCATTTACGACGACCGCCTGCGCCAGAAAATGTCAGTATATAAGAACACGCAGTGGGGCATCAAGGATGTAGACCTTTGGTTGTCTATGATGACAGCCAAAAATATCCAGGCATTTCAGGGGCCAGGGGTTAACCAGCCTCAGGTGGGGAGAGGGACCACTTGTTTGGCATACAATGAAGGAGCCTGCAGATGGGGCAGTGCTCGATATGTAGGGGGCAACACCCATCAACAAAGTGCAACAGGAGATTCTTGGGTGGATTTCAGAGACAAGCAGGTAGATTTGGAGGAGGGAGCGGTGACAACACCAGTGAAGCTGGCAGAGCTCATTCCGTTTTTAAGAATATACCCAAAGCGTCGGGAAGCCAGAATCCTTGAGAAAGGGTTCAGAGAGGGATTTTGGATCCCTTACATGGAAAAAAAAGGGTACGCTAGCAATACATGATAATAAAGGGTACGCTAGCAATACATGATAATAAAGGGTACGCTAGCAATACATGATAATAAGGGACGCTAGCATACATGATAATAAAGGGTACGCTAGCAATACATGATAATAAAGGGTACGCTGCAATACATGATAATAAGGGTACGCTAGATATAAATGATAATAAAGGGTACGCTAGATACATGAGAATAAGGGTACGCTAGCAATACATGATAATAAAGGGTACGCTAGCAATACATGATAATAAAGGGTACGCTAGCAATACATGATAATAAAGGGTACGCTAGCTATACATGATAATAAAGGGTACGCTAGCAATACATGATAATAAAGGGTACGCTGAATACATGATAATAAAGGGTACGCTAGCACTATAATCACGATAAACTAAAGGGTACGCTAGCAATACTGATAATAAGGGTACGCTAGCAATACATGATAATAAAGGTACGCTAGCAATACATGATAATAAAGGGTACGCTAGCAATACATGATAATAATGGGTACGCTAGCAATACATGATAATAAGGGTACGCTAGCATACATGATAATAAAGGGTACGCTAGCATAACATGATAATAAAGGGTACGCTAGCAATACATGATAATAAAGGGTACGCTAGCAATACATGATAATAAAGGGTACGCTAGCTATACATGATAATAAAGGGTACGCTAGCAATACATGATAATAAAGGGTACGCTAGCAATACATGATAATAAAGGGTACGCTAGCAATACATGATAATAAAGGGTACGCTAGCAATACATGATAATAAAGGGTACGCTAGCAATACATGATAATAAAGGGTACGCTAGCTATACATGATAATAAAGGGTACGCTAGCTATACATGATAAACGGTACCTGCAATACATGATAATAAAGGGTACGCCTAGCAATAATGATAATAAAGGGTACGCTAGCAATACATGTAATAAAGGGTACGCTAGCTATACATGATAATAAGGAGGGTACGCTAGCAATACATGATAATAAGGGTACGCTAGCATACATGATAATAAAGGTAGCTAGCAATACATGATAATAAAGGGTACGTGCAATACTGTAATAAAGGGTACGCTAGCATACATGATAATAAAGGGTAGCGTATACATGATAATAAAGGGTACGCTAGCTATACATGATAATAAAGGGTACGCTAGCAATACATGATAATAAAGGGTACGCTAGCCAATACATGATAATAAAGGGTACGCTAGCAATACATGATATAAGGGTACGCTAGCAATACATGATAATACAAGGGTACGCTAGCATACATGATAATAAAGGGTAAGCTAGCAATACATGATAATAAGGGTACGCTAGCAAACATGATAATAAAGGGTACGCTAGCAATACTGATAATAAAGGGTACGCTAGCAATACATGATAATAAAGGGTACGCTAGCAATACAGATAATAACGGGTACGCTAGCAATACATGATAATAAAGGGTACGCTAGCATACATGATAATAAAGGGTACGCTAGCAATACATGAAATAAAGGGACGCTAGCAATACATGATAATAAAGGGTACGCTAGCAATACAGATAATAAAGGGTACGCTAGCATACATGATAATAAAGGGTACGCTAGCAATACATGATAATAAAGGGTACGCTAGCAATACATGATAATAAAGGGTACGCTAGCAATACATGATAATAAAGGGTACGCTAGCATACATGATAATAAAGGGTACGCTAGCAATACATGATAATAAAGGGTACGCTAGCAATACATGATAATAAAGGGTACGCTAGCAATACATGATAATAAAGGGTACGCTAGCTAACATGATAATAAAGGGTACGCTAGCAATACTGATATAAAGGGTACGCTAGCAATACATGATAATAAAGGGTACGCTAGCAACATGATAATAAAGGTACGCTAGCAATACAGATAATAAAGGGTACGCTAGCATACATGATTATAAGGGTACGCTAGCATACATGTAATAAAGGGTACGCTAGCAATACATGATAATAAAGGGTACGCTAGCCATACATGATAATAAAGGGTACGCTAGCAATACATGATAATAAAAGGTACGCTAGCAATACATTGATAATAAAGGGTACGCTAGCAATACATGAAATAAAGGGTACGCTAGCAATACTGATAATAAATGGTAGCGCAATACTGATAAAAAGGGTACGCTAGCAATACTGATAATAAAGGGTACGCTAGCAATACTCATGCAATAAAAGGGTACGTAGCTATACATGATAATAAAGGGTACGCTAGCATACATGATATATAAAGGGTTACGCTAGCAATACATGATAATAAAGGGTACGCTAGCAATACATGAAATAAAGGGTACGCTAGCAATACATGATAATAAAGGGTACGCTAGCCATACATGATAATAAAGGGTACGCTAGCATACATGATAATAAAGGGTACGCTAGCAATACCTGATAATAAAGGGTACGCTAGCAATACATGATAATAAAAGGTACGTAGCAATACATGAAATAAAGGGTACGCTAGAATACATGATAATAAAGGGTACGCTAGCAATACATGATAATAAAGGGTACGCTAGCAATACATGATAATAAAGGGTACGCTAGCAATACATGATAATAAAGGGTACGCTAGCAATACATGATAATAAAGGTACGCTAGCAATACATGATAATAAAGGGTACGCTAGCAATACATGATAATAAAGGGTACGCTAGCTAATGTAATAAAGGGTAGCTAGCATACATGATAATAAGGGTACGCTAGCCATACATGATAATAAAGGGTACGCTAGATACATGATAATAAAGGGTACGCTAGATACATGATAATTAAAGGGTACGTACAATACATGATAATAAAGGGTAAGCTAGCAATACATGATAATAAGGGTACGCTGCAAATAACTGATAATAAAGGGTACGCTAGCCTATACATGATAATAAAGGGTACGCTAGCATACATGATAATAAAGGGTACGCTAGCAATACATGAGAATAAAGGGTACGCTAGCAATAATGATAATAAAGGGTACGCTAGCAAATACATGATAATAAAGGGGTACCTAGCCAATACATGATAATAAAGGGTACGCTAGCAATACATGATAATAAAGGGTACGCTAGCAATACATGATAATTTGCACTCAGTTAAGGCAAAATTTGAGGTGGTAGGGGAATTTTTTTTAAAAAGAATTGGAAACAGGAAGAATAGCCTTTTACAACCTCTCCCATAGAGAATCTCAGAATATCACCATTGGCCTAGTCCCTAAGAAGGAAGAGAACCAATTCCGGCTTATACATCACCTTTCCTTCCCGGCCGGCAGTTCAGTTAATGATGACATTGATTGGGGGTCTGCAGGGTAAAATACACATCCTTTCACACAGCTTTGGAGATGCTCAAAAAGACGGGGCAGGGTTGCAACAGATCCAAGAGATCTGTGGAATGTCATTCAGATAGAATGATGAACCTCATTCAACTGTCAGTAGCAGAAAAGACTTGGTTATCATATTCATCAAGCTGGGATAGGTGGCTTAAATTTTGTGGCACTTGTCCCCAGACGGTTAATGATAGTACGAGGATGGTAGAATTTGTATTAAACCTCACAGCTAAAGGCATGGCGGGGCCTTCCATTAAAAAAATGCTAGCTGGTATTTCTTTCTTCTTACGGATGCTGAACAGGGAAGATATTGCAAAGGAAGCTCGAATCGGGCAGATGCTAAAAGGGATAAGTAAGATCAGGAATTCCGGTGATATGAGGAAGCCCATTACATTGAAGATTTGATGTAATTAATGGGTTAAGGTCTGTTCTTTGCGATACGAGTTCTGTTTAATAAGATTGGCCTTTCTTTTGATGTTATTTTTGGCACTTTGTGTTAGTGAGGCAGTCAGCTCCAGCAAGTACAGACCCGGTGGTTTGATGATTTCGGATGTGGGCATTGTGGGTAGTAAATTGAAGGTTAGGATAGCTCGGTCAAAGAATGACCAAATGGGATTGGGTAGAATCCTATGGCTAGGAACCTTCCCTTCAGGGGGGCTATGTCCCGTGGAGGC
The DNA here is from genome assembly GCA_019447015.1 of Hymenochirus boettgeri. NCBI lineage: Eukaryota > Metazoa > Chordata > Amphibia > Anura > Pipidae > Hymenochirus > Hymenochirus boettgeri. The sequence continues at coordinate 346,309 of JAACNH010000078.1, forward strand.
TTTTCAAGACTTCATAGCAGTAAGGTTATCTGGGCCTAGCCCATTGTTCGTTCACGCTGACGGAACTTACCTATTCCACTCCCAATTAAGGAGAGTTTTACAGTTAACACTAAACAAGGTGGGCTTGGAAGGCCACAGGTATAACACCCATTCGTTCCGGATTGGAGCGGCAACACAGGCCCATGTTCTGGGATTCCCTGAGGAGGACATTAAAGCTCTGGGGAGATGGGGTTCACACAGGTACAGGTCATATGTACGTCCGGCAATGGCTGACAGTATATAGTAATAAAAATAATGTGTATAGTTGTTTGGCTGTGAGTTTGTCTTGTCCACATCCATCCTTTCTTTCCGTTACAGGTACAAAGCAGGTAAAGATTTGGATAGTTGGACATTCTTATATTGCAAGACGCAGGGCAGAAAAGCGATGCTATGGCAGGAATCTGAGTTTCCCTTATCGGGTAGCAAAAATTTATTGGAAAGGGCTCAGAGGAGCTGAATAGAATGACCTGTTACCGATGTCTCAGTTAATGTCACAATGGGGACTCCCTAATGTAATTATTATCCATCTGGGCGGGAATGACATGGGGGTTACTAAGAGTATTGAGTTGCTGAGAAATATAAGAAAGGATTTATCTATGATGCATTTCACGTGGCCACAGGTCACTTTTTGTTGGTCAGAAATCATCCCCAGGCTTGTTTGAATGCAGGACATTGAGCTCAAACCATTGGAGTTAAGATTATAAAGAGATATTTACCTATACTAAATCAGGACCCAGTCCTAAAAGATGTTTTAGAGGAAGGTTACAATTTTGTTCCCAGAAGAGCAAGGTCTCTTAGAGATATATTATCCCCAAGTATTTATACGAATGAATATCAGAATGAAAAATCATGGTTACAATTTAAAGGATGTCACCCATGTGGTTCGTTGAGATGTAAAACTTGTGCGCATCTCATAAAAGGTCGTAACTTCAATAGTTCTGTAACAGGTAAGAAATATAGTGTTGAGTCGTATATCAACTGTAACACTCAATTCGTGGTTTACCTGGCTACATGTAACAAATGTAAAATTCAGTACGTGGGATGTACAACCAGACCTCTAAAGAATAGAATTAGAGAATATCTAAGGGATGTGGAGGTAGGACGTCTACATAGTCCCATAGCAAGGCACTTTGTACAATGTAATGGAGGAGACATTAAGCAATTTTCGGTACAGGGTATTCAAGCCATTAGATCGGACCCTAGAAGAAGGGATAGAACTAGTATCTTACTTAAATGTGAGGTTAAGTGGATTTATGTTTTAGAGACCAGAACACCGTTAGGAGTTAATTCCATTTGTGACATATCATGTTACACGTAGTTCAGACTGGATGTTGGAATTGTAGAATCTGTTATGCACTTTAGTAGATCTTATGGTTGAACCTTATAAGTATTTATTTATTTATCTATTTATTTATTTATATACTTATTTATAGAAGAGTTCTAGAGACCTTGATATGGATAGGAATAGTTCAAGAAGGTAGTATCAGTTCCAGCTATGCCTGTACATATTTTAAGCATCTCTTTGTTAGAAAGGTGATATGCACGTGTATATATATGATTTATCCATATCGTTTCATATTCTGGACATGAGCGGAACGGACATTCTCATCTCATTTCATTTCTACTTGCCTACTGTATTTATGTATGTATATATTCATATTTCTATAATTCCACTGGTACGGAGGTATATATAACTGTACTCATATTTATATTTATGTGTTTATTTCATTGTATATATGTACACAGATAGATGTATTTTTCTCGGGGTACTTAGTTACTCATTCATTTACGATTGGAGCTTTTAATAGTATGATGTAACAATATCTATTCTATTTATTCTATCTACCTATTTATTTATTTATTTATGATGGTGATGGTTTGAGATCGTTAAGAGTTATAGTATACAGATAGATGTATCTTTCGGGGTACATAGCTATTTATAAGAATTTTAGAATTATTCACGATTGGAGTTTCACGGTATCATTTATTCTATTTATCCAGCACATATAAGGTGTGGGTGGTTTGAGATCTCTGGTAGACATTGGGTTAATGTTCATTGAGTAGGAGTTTGGTATCACACTCTCTCTCTCTCTCCGTAGTTAGTCACGGTGGTGGGCGGAATGGGGGAGGGAGTTGTAACAGTTTAAAAGGCTGTTAAATGGTGTCCCGGGTTAAGCCTATGAGTAAGAGAAGTTTGCTCGAAACGCGTAAGGCTGTGGTTCTGTTGTACATATGCCTTTTGTAATGATGTGTTAAATAAATTGGAATTTCACTCTAACAAGCTGCCGTATCTTTCTACCGGAGTGCGCTGCCGTGGTATTTTGTGTGGGTGATGGGACCGATATTTCTTGCCTGGATCTACAAAATATGTGCGAAATATGTATTAAGGCTTGTTACACCATGAACAATGGGTCTAACCGCATGTTCAAGGGCTTGGAGGATAAGTTGTTAAAAAAAATGGGGGTTCCTGCTTTTGAGAGAGGGACTCAAACAGTTAAAATGAGCATTAGGCAGCTCAGGGCTACCTGACAGGTCCGCTTGCTCGGATTGCTTAGATGGATGCAGTCAGTTACGATGTTATTAACCAAAATATGGTTACAGTTTTCTAAAAAGTTTTACAAATTTAAAATAAAGTAATAAAGCTGCGGCCAGTCTCCACCCTCCAAAAATCAGTGTTATGTGTCCAATTATTTGCCTTATGTCTAGTTTATTGTTACAAGTGTAAGTATATTGGGCCCATCAGCTGGAGTCTGTATCCCATGGTAATGGGAAGTGATAGGAAAGTGTTATTCATGTTACAGATCCTACTGGAATCCAAATAACGATAATAATTAAAAAGAAAAGAAAATCCCCCCCCCAAATTGACACAAGTGCAAAACAGGAAAATGAATAGCCCCCTCCCTGAAGCCTTATTCTATGTGCCTCATTGTAAAATGTAATTGCACTCTAATTTTGGTATATAGTTTACAAATTTACCACGCTACTGAGCTGCCCCAGACCAATCACTTGATCCATATCCAAAGCCTCACTGCACCCTAAAAGGGACGTCTTGCACATTTCATTAGGAGTCCAGCTCACCTCGATGTTGTCATTAAAGCAGTAAGCTTTATTACAGACATCGTTAGATTGCACTGTAAATGTTTCATTATCCGTTATATATTTATCGATTGATCAATATATTTGTAATTAATGAATCAATCCTCTCTTAATTAATCAGGGGCGATAATCACTTTTCAATAAAAGAAGCTGCAGCTCTTCTTCTATTATATCACAGTTTATTGAACCTTCCTTCATACATATATAAAGATATATAAAAATAATTTTTGACTTACCCATAGTATCTTAGTTCATCAAGCCTGGAGAGAGTAATATGAAGTTATCATTAGAGTTAATCTTGGTCTCTCCTTCATCTTTTTGTTTCTTTCTCCAGTGTCTCCTTTCAACTCTCCTTCTCAACTCTCCTGTGTCCCCTTTCAACTTTCCTTCTCAACTCTCCTGCGTCTCCTTTCAACTCTCCTTCTCAACTCTCCTGTGTCTCCTTTAAACTTTCCTTCTCAACTCTCCTGTGTCTCCTTTCAACTTTCCTTCTCTACTCTCCTGTGTCTCCTTTCATCTATTCTTCTCAACTCTCCTGTGTCTCCTTTCAACTTTCCTTCTCAACTCTCCTGTGTCTCCTTTCAACTTTCCTTCTCAACTCTCCTTTGTCTCATTTCAACTCCCCTTCTAAACTCTCTTTCTCATCTCTCCTGTGTCTCATTTCAACTCTCCTTCTTAACTCTCCTGTGTCTCCTTTCAACTTTCCTTCTCAATTCTCTTGTGTCTCCTTTCATCTCTCCTTCTCAACTCTCCTGTGTCTCCTTTCATCTCTCCTTCTCAACTCTCCTGTGTCTCCTTTCAACTCTCCTTCTCAACTCTCCTGTGTCCCTTTTATCTCTCCTTCTCAACTCTCCTGTCTCCTTTCATCTCTCCTTCTCTACTTCCGTGTCCTCTAACGTTCCTTGCTCAACTCTCCTTCTCAACTCTTCTGTCTCCTTTCAACTTTTCTTCTCAACTCTCCTGTGTCTCCTTTCAACTTTCCTTCTAAAACTCTCTTTCTCATCTCTCCTGTGTCTCATTTCAACTCTCCTTCTCAACTCTCCTGTGTCTCCTTTCAACTTTCCTTCTCAACTGTCCTGTGTCTCCATCTAAACTCTCTTTCTCGTCTCCCCTGTGTCTCATTTCAACTCTCCTTCTCAACTCTCCTGTGTCTCCTTTCAACTTTCCTTCTCAACTCTCCTGTGTCTCCTTTCAACTTTCCTTCTCAACTCTCCTTCTCAACTCTCCTGTGTCTCCTTTCAACTTTCCTTCCAATCTCCTGGTCTCCTTCAACTTCCTTCTCACTCTCCTTGTCTCCTTTCAACTTTCCTTCTCAAACTCTCCTGTGTCTCCTTTCAACTTTCCTTCTCAACTCTCCTGTGTCTCCTTTCATCTCTCCTTCTCAACTCTCATGTGTCTCCTTTCATCTCTCCTTCTCAACTCTCATGTGTCTCCTTTCATCTCTCCTTCTCAACTCTCCTGTGTCTCTTTTCAACTTTCCTTCTCAACTTTCCTGTATATCCTTTCAACTTTCCTTCTCAAGTCTCCTGTGTCTCCTTTCAACTCTCCTTCTAAACTCTCTTCTCATCTCTCCTGTGTCTCATTTCAACATCTCCTTCTAACTCTCCTGTGTCTCGTGCTTGTGAAGGTTCTCATTCATCCAGGCCATGTTATTCTGTTGTATTCAATTAGATCAACTGGACTTGAAGTTTAGTTCTTGAAGACGTTTCGCTAGTCATCCGACTGGCTTTCTCAATTCAGAATGGTCTCCTTTCATCTCTCCTTCTCAACTCTCCTGTGTCTCCTTTCAACTCTCCTTCTCAACTCTCCTGTGTCTCCTTTCAATTTTCCTTCTCAACTCTCCTGTGTCTCCTTTTATCTCTCCTTCTCAACTCTCCTGTGTCTCCTTCAACTTTTATTCTCACTCCCGTTCTCCTTCAACTTTCCTTCTAAACTCTCTTTCTCTCTCCTGTGTCTCATTTCAACTCTCCTTCTCAACTCTCCTGTGTCTCCTTTCAACTTTCCTTCTCAACTGTCCTGTGTCTCCATCTAAACTCTCTTTCTCGTCTCCCCTGTGTCTCATTTCAACTCTCCTTCTCAACTCTCCTGTGTCTCCTTTCAACTTTCCTTCTCAACTCTCCTGTGTCTCCTTTCAACTTTCCTTCTCAACTCTCCTTCTCAACTCTCCTGTGTCTCCTTTCAACTTTCCTTCCAATCTCCTGGTCTCCTTCAACTTCCTTCTCAATTCTCCTGTGTCTCCTTTCAACTTTCCTTCTCAACTCTCCTGTGTCTCCTTTCAACTTTCCTTCTCAACTCTCCTGTGTCTCCTTTCATCTCTCCTTCTCAACTCTCATGTGTCTCCTTTCATCTCTCCTTCTCAACTCTCATGTGTCTCCTTTCATCTCTCCTTCTCAACTCTCCTGTGTCTCTTTTCAACTTTCCTTCTCAACTTTCCTGTATATCCTTTCAACTTTCCTTCTCAAGTCTCCTGTGTCTCCTTTCAACTCTCCTTCTAAACTCTCTTTCTCATCTCTCCTGTGTCTCATTTCAACTCTCCTTCTTAACTCTCCTGTGTCTCGTGCTTGTGAAGGTTCTCATTCATCCAGGCCATGTTATATCTGTTGTATTCAATTAGATCAACTGGACTTGAAGTTTAGTTCTTGAAGACGTTTCGCTAGTCATCCGACTGGCTTTCTCAATTCAGAATGGTCTCCTTTCATCTCTCCTTCTCAACTATCCTGTGTCTCCTTTCAACTCTCCTTCTCAACTCTCCTGTGTCTCCTTTCAATTTTCCTTCTCAACTCTCCTGTGTCTCCTTTATCTCTCCTTCTCAGCACTCTCCTGTGTCTCCTTTCATTCTACTTCTCCACTCTCCTTGTGTCCTTTTAAATATTCCTTCTCAACTCTCCTTCTCAACTCTTCTGTGTCTCCTTTCAATTTTTCTTCTCAACTCTCCTGTTTCTCCTTTCAACTTTCCTTCTAAACTCCCTTTCTCATCTCTCCTCTGTCTCCTTTTATCTCTCCTTCTCAACTCTTCTGTGTCTCCTTTCAACTCTACTTCTCAACTCTCCTTCTCAACTCTAGTGTGTCTCCTTTCAACTCTCCTTCTCAACTCTCCTTCTAAACTCCCCTGTGTCTCCTTTCAACTCCCCTTCTAAACTCTCCTTCTCAACTCTCCTCTGTCTCCTTTCATCTCTCCTTCTCAACTCTCATGTGCCTCCTTTCATCTCTCCTTCTCATCTCTCCTGTGTCTCATTTCAACTCTCCTTCTCAACTCTCCTGTGTCTCCTTTCAACTTTCCTTCTCAACTGTCCTGTGTCTCCTTTTATCTCTCCTTCTCAACTATTCTGTGTCTCCTTTCAACTCTACTTCTCAACTCTCCTTTTCAACTCTAGTGTGTCTCCTTTCAACTCCCCTTCTAAACTCTCCTTCTTAACTCTCCTGTGTCTCCTTTCAACTCCCCTTCTAAACTCTCCTTCTCAACTCTCCTTCTCAACTCCCCTGTGTCTCCTTTCAACTCCCCTTCTAAACTCACCTTCTCAACTCTCCTCTGTCTCCTTTCATCTCTCCTTCTCAACTCTCATGTGTCTCCTTTCATCTCTCCTTCTCAACTCTCCTGTGTCTCTATTCAACTTTCCTTCTCAACTCTCCTGTGTCTCCTTTCAACTCTCCTTCTAAACTCTCTTTCTCATCTCTCTCGTGTCTCATTTCAACTCTCCTTCTCAACTCTCCTGTTTCTCTTTTCAACTTTCCTTCTCAACTCTCCTGTGTTTCCTTTTATTTCTACTTCTCAACTCTCCTGTGTCTCCTTTCATCTCTCCTTCTCAACTCTCCTGTGTCTCCTTTCAACTCTCCTTCTCAACTCTCCTTCTCAACTCTCCTGTGTCTCCTTTCATCTCTCCTTCTCAACTCTCCTGAGTCTCCTTTCATCTCTCCTTCTCAACTCTCCTGTTTCTCCTTTCAACTTTCCTTCTCAACTCTCCTTCTCAACTCTCTTGTGTCTCCTTTCAACTTTCCTTCTCAACTCTCCTGTATCTCCTTTCATCTCTCCTTCTTAACTCTCCTGTGTCTCCTTTCATCTCTACTTCTGAACTTTCCTGTGTCTCCTTTCAACTTTCCTTCTCAACTCTCTTTCTCATCTCTCCTGTGTCTCATTTCAACTCTCCTTCTCAACTGTCCTGTGTCTCCTTTTATCTCTCCTTCTCAACTCTTCTGTGTCTCCTTTCAACTCTTCTTCTCAACTTTCCTTCTCAACTCTCCTGTGCCTCCTTTCATCTCTCCTTCTCAACACTCCTGTGTCTTCTTTTATATCTCCTTCTCAACTCTTATGTGCCTCCTTTCAACTCTTCTTCTCAACTCTCCTGTGCCTTCTTTCATCTCTCCTTCTCAACTCTCCTGTGTCTCCTTTTATCTATCCTTCTCCACTCTTCTGTGTCTCCTTTCAACTCTTCTTTTCAACTCTCCTTCTCAACTCTCCTGTGTCTCCTTTCAACTCCCCTTCTAAACTTACTTTCTCAACTCTCCTGTGTCTCCTTTCAACGTTCCTTTTCAACTCTCCTGTGTCTCCTTTCAACTCTCCTGTGTCTCCTTATCAACTCTCCTTCTTAACTCTACTGTGTTTCCAAATCTGCACCTCTTCTTACCTAACATGATCTATTTTATGTGTAGTTCATTAAGTTTTTTTTTTTAAATTCTAGTATGCATAAAAAATGAGTTCTCCTTTAACTCTTTGACTGCCACAGATCGTATATTCACGATCTATGCAGGAAATGCACAAACTGCCACAGATCGTGAATATACGAGGGGCAACCGGGGTGCAGCATTCAACTGCCCCCCTAGCCCCCTCGATCCCCCCTCGGTTGTGTCCAAATCCGAGGGGGGGATCGGGAGATACGGTACCTTTCTGCTGTGACCGTATAGGGAGGAAGCCAGTCCCACGTGGAGTCTTCTTTTTCCGGAAAGGGAGACCCCGGGGACGTCATGGAGCTTCCTCCTTCACTGGGGTCTTCCCTTGAAGGGGTACAATGCTGCCCCTGGTGGTCCAATGGAGGTACTGCACTGTGATCTCCATTCAGATCACAGTGCAGTACCTGGTATAGTAAAGCTGTCAGTGTGACGGCTTTACTGTACTTTTTGTGAATGGAACTCAAAGTTCCATTCACAAATAGGATTTTAGCAAAGACTTCTGATCACCAAATTATTGATCTTTCCGATTGGATTTCAAATTGGAAAACAGGCATTTATGCCCGTATTCCAAGTTCGTTATCATTCCTTAAGATGATCTGATGATTATCTTTGGGAATGATTGGGGAAAAAAAGGGAAATACACACAAAAAAATTCTTAAAGTGATACACACACACCCTTTTTTTTTTTACACTAAAGCCATAAATTAGAAAAAAACTTCGTCTTCTTCAAGCTTCCCAATGTCCCCGGTGATATCGGCAAAGTAAACACAGATACTTATTTGTACGATTTCAAGGGAAACTAAGCCTATTTTATAAGGAAATTTTGCAGAGGTACCAAAAAAGTCCGTATTGAATTTTTAGGATCAGTAAAGTGTGCAAAAACGTGTGTGACTCTCCGTACTAACCGGTTTTCACTAAAATACCACTAAAAGGGGGAGAGTGTGTGTGTGGAGGGGTGGGTTGTGGCGTTATTTTTAGATTTTTTCTTGTAACTGCACTTCTACATGGGTCCCATTTGAGCTAGTTGGTGGCCTCGTCTCTGTTTGCACCCACGGAAATGGCACACCGTTTGATTCAGGACATGTGGGAGATTGCTATTTAGTGGGTTTTTTTGCTTGTCAAGTGGGTTTAGGTAAGATTTCAACCCTTGAATCATCTCATTTTATTTTTCACAAAACCTCCTAAAAACACGGAGTTCTTTGGATCACTGGGTCTGGAATTCTTCATGTATGTATGAAAGCATGGCACTGTAACATAGCTGAAGGTGTGTAGATTCCAAAAATATATAGTTTGTGGGGGGAATTTCCAAGTTTCCTTAGAAAAAGGGTAGGCTGTTCAAATTACAGAGCACTTTGATTTTTTCTTGTAATTGCATTTGTGCATGCGTCCCATTTGAGCTAGTTGGTGGCCATGTCTCTGTGTGCATCCACGCATATGGCATACCATTTGATTCAGAACATGTGGGAGATTGATATTTAGTGGGGGGGTTTATTTGTGGGGGGGCATTTCCAAGTTTTGGGGCTGTTTGAACTTACAGAGCACTTTGATTTTTTTCTTGTAATTACACTTGTGCATGCGTCCCATTTGAGCTAGTTGGTGGCCACGTCTCTGTGTGCACCCACACATATGGCATACCGTTTGATGCAGGATATGTGGGAGATTGGTATTTAGTGGGTTTTTTGCTTGATATTTAGTGGGTTTTTTTGTTAGGTAGGATTTCAACCCTTGAATCATCTTACTTTATTTTTCACAAAACCTCCTAAAAACACGGATGGTATGAATAAACAAACTACAGAATTATGTAGATAAAGTTGTGTAGATTCGAGAAATATATGGTTTGTGGGGTTGTTTTGTGGGAAAAAACTGCAGACTGTTCAAATTCAGATTTGTCTGAAAATTTTTGCTGTTTCTGAGCCATTGTGCATTGTCTCACTTCATGGCCATTCGCTTACACGTCCGCGTGTGTAACCACACATATGGCATACCGTTTGATTCAGGACATTTGGGAGATTGATATTTAGTAACTTTTTTTTACATTCCATCAGGTTTTGGCATGATTTCTACATTCTGAAGTTGTTTTTTGTTAATTTTTTCAGACAAATGCGAACTTCTATGAAGAACTGTGCCCAAACCATTTATGGGATGAATAAACAATCTACAGTGTTACATAGCTGATGGTATGTAGATTTCAGGAATATATAGTTTGTGTGGGTTATTTCTAAGTTATGGGCGTGTTTTGTGGAAAAAACTGCAGACTGTTCAAATTCAGAGTTGGCTAAATATTTTCGTTGTTTCTAAGCCATCGTGCATTGTTTCACTTTGTGGCTTTACGCTTCCACGTCCGCATGTGTAACCACACATATGGGATACCATTTGATTCAGGACATTTGGGAGATTGATATTTAGTAAAACATTTTTACATTCCATCAGGTTTTGGCATGATTTTTACATTTTGAAGTTGTTTTTTGTTCATTTTTTCAGACAAATGCGAACTTCTATGAAGAACTGTGCCCACACCATTGAGGGATGAATGAACAACTCAGCATTACATAGCTGAAAGTTGTGTAGATTTCAATAATATATTGTTGTGGGGGTATTTATGAGGTTACGGGGGTGTTGTGGAAAAAAATGCAGACTGTCAAATAGAGTTGGCTTAATATTTTCGTATTGTGAGCCATCGTGCATTGTCTCACTTGTGGCTATTCGCTTCCACGTCGCGCTGTGTAACACACATATGGCATAACGTTTGATTCAGGACATTTGGGAGATTGATATTGGTAAATTTTTTAACATTCCATGAGGTTTTGGATAATTTCTACCTTTTTGAATGTTATTTGATGTTAATTTTTTTTAAAAATCTGGTAAAAGTACAAATTCTCCGAAGAACTGCGCCCACACCATTGATGGTATGAAGATATGAACTACAGGTTACATAGAGGAAGTGTGTAGATTTCAGGAATATATAGTTTGTGGGGGTATTTTGAGTGTGGGGGTGTTTGTGGAAAAACTGCAGACTGTTCAATAACAAAACTGCTAATTTTTTTGCTGCTACTGACATTTGCACTGGTCACGCTCTGGGTTAGTTGGTTGCATGGCTCTCTGGGTACACCCATGAATGTGGCATACCGTTTTATTCGGGAGGGGTTAGGCTTTCATATTTGAGATGTGGTTGAACTTTTCTCCACAGTTCTTAGCTGAAATTTGCATTTGATTTTGTCTCTGATTTTACAGTGAGGAAAAAAGGAAAATGTAAGAAAATATTACAATTGACGAAGAGCTGCGCCCGGGTATCTGCATTTTGATCGAAACTACCTCACTCATAAAATCCTGCGGGTGTGTAGTTTCTATAAAATCTCACTTGTGGGATTTTAGTTAATTTGGTAGAATTCTATGATAACTGTCAGTAGTGGTTATACATTACAATCTCACTTGTGGGGATTTAGTTAATTTGGTAGATATTCTATGATAACTGTCAGTATGGTTATACATTACAATCTCACTTGTGGGGATATTATAGTTAATTTGGTGATATTCTATGTAAACTGTCAGTAGTGGTTATACATTACAATCTCACTGTGGGGATATTATAGTTAATTTGGTAGATATTCTATGTAACTGTCAGTAGTGGTTATACATTACAATCTCACTTGTGGGGATATTTAGTTAATTTGGTAGATATTCTATGATTAACTGTCAGTAGTGGTATACATTACAATCTCACTTGTGGGGATTATAGTTAATTTGGTAGATATTCTATAATAACTGTCAGTAGTGGTTATACTCTACAATCTCACTTGTGGGGATATTTTATGTTAATTTGGTAGATATCTATGTATAACTGTCAGTAGTGGTTAACATACAATCCTCACTGTGTGGGATATTATAGTTAACTTTGGTAGATATTCATGATTAACTGTCAGTAGTGGTATACATTACAATCTCACTTGTGGGGATATTATAGTTAATTGGTAGATATTCTAATAACTGTCAGTAGTGGTTATACATACAATCCACTGTGGGGATATTAGTTATTTGGTAGATATTCTAGTTAACGTCGTAGTGGTTATAATTACATCTCACTTGTGGGATATTATAGTTATTTGGTAGATATTCTATGATAACTGTCAGTAGTGGTTATACATTACAATACTCACTGTGGGGATATTTATAGTTAATTTGGTAGATATTCTATGTAACGTCAGTAGTGGTTATACATACATCTCACTTGTGGGATATTTAGTTATTTGGTAGATTATATGATAACCGTCAGTAGTGGTTATACATTACATCTCACTTGTGGGGATTTATAGTTAATTTGGTAGATATTCTATGATAACTTCAGTGTGGTTATACATTACATCTCACTTGTGGGGATATTATAGTTAATTTGGTAGATATTCTATGATAACCTGTCAGTAGTGGTTATACATACATCTCACTTGTGGGGATATTATAGTTAATTGGTAGATATTCTATGATTAACTGCAGTAGTGGTTATACATTACAATCTCACTTGTGGGGATATTTTAGTTAATTTGGTAGATATTCTATGATAACTGTCAGTAGTGGTTATACATTACAATTCACTTGTGGGGATATATAGTTAATTTGGTAGATATTCTATGATAACGTCAGTAGTGGTTATACATTACAATCTCACTTGTGGGGATATTATAGTTAATTTGGTAGATATTCTATGATAACCGTCAGTAGTGGTTATACATACAATCCATTGGGGATATTATAGTTAATTTGGTAGATATTCTATGATAACTGTCAGTAGTGGTTATACATTACAATCTCACTTGTGGGGATATTATAGTTAATTTGGTAGATATTCTATATAACTGTCAGTAGTGGTTATACATTACAATCTCACTTGTGGGGAATTATAGTAATTTGGTAGATTTCTTGATAACTGTCAGTAGTGGTTATACATTCAATTCACTTGTGGGGATATTATAAATTGGTAGATATTCATGTAACTGTCAGTAGTGGTTATACATTACAATCTCACTTGTGGGGATATTATAGTAATTTGGTAGATATTCTATGTAACTGTCAGTAGTGGTTTACATTACAATCTTTGTGGGGATATTATAGTTAATTTGGTAGATATTCTATGATAATGTCAGTAGTGGTTATACATTACAATCTCACTTGTGGGGATATTATTATAGTTATTTGGTAAATATTCTATGTAACTGTCAGTAGGGTGTTATACTATCACAATCTCACTTGTGGGGATATTATAGTTAATTGGTAGATATTCTATGATAACGTCAGTAGTGGTTATACATTACAATCTCACTGTGGGGATCTATTTTAATTACGTGGAAATGTGTTGGTATTACGTCATATCCAGTGGTAATTTTTATTTGGTAGTTAATTTGGTAGATATTCTATGTAACGTCAGTAGTGGGTATACATTACAATCTCACTTGTGGGGATATTATAGTTAATTTGGTAGATATTCTATGTAACTGTCAGTAGTGGTATACATAACATCTCATTGTGGGGATATTATAGTTAATTTGGTGTAGATATTCTATGTTAACTGTCAGTAGTGGTTATACATTACAATCTCACTTGGGGGATATTATAGTTAATTTGGTAGATATTCTATGTAACTGTCAGTAGTGTGTTATAAATTACAATTCACTTGTGGGGATATTATAGTAATTTGGTAGATATTCTATGTGATAACCGTCAGTAGTGGTTATAATTACAATCTCACTGTGGGGATATTATAGTTAATTTGGTAGATATTCTATGATAACTGTCAGTAGTGGTTATACATTACATCTCACTTGGGGGATATATAGTTAATTTGGTGATATTCTATGATAACTGCAGTAGTGGTTATACATACAGTCTCACTGTGGGATATTATAGTTAATTTGGTAGATATTCTATGATAACTGTCAGTAGTGGTTATACATTACAATCTCACTTGTGGGGATATTTTAGTAATTTGGTAGATATTCTATGATAACTGTCAGTAGTGGTTATACATTACAATCTCACTTGTGGGGTATTATAGTTAATTTGGTAGATATTCTATGTTAACTGTCAGTAGTGGTTATACATTACATCTCAATTGTGGGGATATTATAGTTAATTTGGTAGATATTCTATGTAACTGTCAGTAGTGGTTATACATTACAATTCTCACTTGTGGGGATATTATAGTTAATTGGTAGATATTCTATGTAACGTCAGTAGTGGTAGTGGTATACATTACAATCTCACTTGTGGGATATTATAGTTAATTTGGTAGAATTCTATGATAACCGTCAGTAGTGGTTTTTACATTACAATCTCACTTGTGGGGATATTATAGTTAATTGGTAGAATTCTATGTAACTGTCAGTAGTGGTTATACATTACAATCTCACTTGTGGGATATTATAGTTAATTTGGTTAGATATTCTATGATAACTGTCAGTAGTGGTTTTACATTACAATCTAATTGTGGGGATATTATAGTTAATTTGGTAGATATTCTATGTAACTGTCAGTAGTGGTTATACCTTACAATCTCACTTGTGGGATATTAAGTTAATTTGGTAGATATTCTATGATAAACTGTCCGTAGTGGTTATACATTCAATCTCACTTGTGGGGATATTATAGTTAATTTGGTAGATATTCTATGATAACCGTCAGTAGTGGTTAACATTACATCTCAATTGTGGGGATATTTAGTTAATTTGGTAGATATTCTATGATAACCGTCAGTAGTGGTTATACATTACAATCTCACTTGTGGGGATATTATAGTTAATTGGTAGATATTCTATGTAACTGTCAGTAGTGGTTATACATTACAATTCACTTGTGGGGATATTATAGTTAATTTGGTAGATATTTATGATAACTCAGTAGTGGTATACATTACAATCTCACTTGTGGGGATATTATAGTTAATTTGGTAGATATTCTATGTTAACGTCAGTAGTGGTTATACATTACAATCTCACTTGTGGGGATATTATAGTTAATTTGGGTAGATATTCTATGATAACCGTCAGTAGTGGTTATACATTACAATCTCACTTGTGGGATATTATAGTTAATTTGGTAGATATTCTATGTAACCGTCAGTAGTGGTTATACAATTACAATCTCACCTTGTGGGGATATAGTTAATTGGTAGATTTCTATGATTAACTGTCAGTAGTGGTTTAAATTACAATCTCACTTGTGGGGATATTATAGTTAATTTGGTAGATATTCTATGTAACGTCAGTAGTGGTTATACATTACAATCTCACTTGTGGGGATATTATAGTTAATTTGGTAGATATTCTATGATAACCGTCAGTAGTGGGTTATACATTACAATCTCACTTGTGGGGATATTATGTTAATTGGTAGATATTCTATTGAAACGTCAGTAGTGGTTATACATTACAATCTCACTTGTGGGGATATTTTAGTTAATTTGGTAGATATTCTATGATAACGTCAGTAGTGGTATACATTACAATCTCACTTGTGGGGATATTTTAGTTAATTTGGTAGATATTCTATGATAACCGTCAGTAGTGGTTATACATTACAATCTCATTGTGGGGATATTATAGTTAATTTGGTAGATATTTCTAGTTAACTGTCAGTAGTGGTTATACATTACAATCTCACTGTGGGGATATATAGTTAATTTGGTAGAATATTCTATGATAACTGTCAGTAGTGGTTATACATTACAATCTCATAGTGGGGTATTATAGTTAATTGGTAGATATTCTATGTTAACTGTCAGTAGTGGTTATACATTACAATCCACTTGTGGGGATATTATAGTTAATTGGTGAGATATTCTATGATAACTGTCAGTAGTGGTTATACATTACAATCTCACTTGTGGGGATATTATAGTTAATTTGGTAGATATTCTATGTTACTGTCAGTAGTGGTTATAAATTACAATCTCACTTGTGGGGATATTATAGTTAATTTGGTAGATATTCTATGTAACGTCAGTAGTGGTTATACATTACAATCTCACTTGTGGGGATATTATAGTTAATTTGGTAGATATTCTATGATAACTGTCAGTAGTGGTTATACATTACAATCTCACTTGTGGGGATATTATGTTAATTTGGAGAGTATTCTATGTAACTGTCAGTAGTGGTTATACATTACAATCTCACTTGTGGGGATATTATAGTTAATTTGGTAGATATTCTATGATAACTGTCAGTAGTGGTTATACATTACAATCTCCTTGTGGGGATATTATAGTTAATTTGGTAGATATTCTATGATAACTGTCAGTAGTGGTTATACATTACAATCTCACTGTGGGGATATTATAGTTAATTTGGTAGATATTCTATGATAACTGTCAGTAGTGGTTATACCTTACAATCTCACTTGTGGGGATATTATAGTTAATTTGGTAGATATTCTATGATAACTCTCAGTAGTGGTTATACATTACAATCTCACTTTGTGGGAGATTATAGGTAATTTGGTAGATATTCTATGTTAACCGTCAGTAGTGGTTATACATTACAATCTCACTTGTGGGGATATTATAGTTATTTGGTAGATATTCTATGATAACGTCAGTAGTGGTTATACATTACAATCTCATGTGGGGATATTATAGTTAATTGGTAGATATTTATGATAACGTCAGAGTATGGTTATACATTACAATCTCACTTGTGGGGATTTATAGTTAATTTGGTAGATATCTATGATACTGTCAGTAGTGGTTATACATTACAATCTCACTTGTGGGGATATTATAGTTAATTTGGTAGATATTCTATGATAACTGTCAGTAGTGGTTATACATTAAAATCTCACTGTGGGGATATTATAGTTAATTGGTAGATATTCTATGTTAACTGTCAGTAGTGGTTTATACATTACAATCTCACTGTGGGGATATTTATAGTTAATTTGGTAGATATTCTATGTAAACTGTCAGTAGTGGTTATACATTACAATCTCACTTGTGGGGATATTATAGTTAATTTGGTAGATATTCTATGTAACTGTCAGTAGTGGTTATACATTACAATCTCACTTGTGGGGATATTATAGTTAATTTGGTAGTATTCTATGTTAACTGTCAGTAGTGGTTATACATTACAATCTCACTTGTGGGGATATTTAGTTAATTTGGTAGATATTCTATGTTACGTCAGTAGTGGTTATACATTACAATCTCACTTGTGGGGATATTATAGTTTTAGTTTGAGTAGATATTCTATGTTACATGTCAGTGTCAGTAGTGGTTATACATTACAATCTCACTTGTGGGGATTTATAGTTAATTTGGTAGATATTCTAGTTAAACTGTCAGTAGTGGTTATAATTACAATCTCACTTGTGGGGATATAGTTAATTTGGTAGATATTCTATGATAACTGTCAGTAGTGGTTTATACATTACAATCTCACTTGTGGGGATATTATAGTTAATTTGGTAGATATTCTATGTTAACTGTCAGTAGTGGTTATACATTACAATCTCACTTGTGGGGATATTATAGTTAATTTGGTAGTATTCTATGATAACTGTAGGTGGTTATACATTACAATCTCACTTGTGGGGATATTATAGTTAATTTGGTAGATATTCTATGATAACTGTCAGTAGTGGGTTATACATTACAATCTCACTTGTGGGGATTATTTAGTTAATTTGGTAGATATTCTATGATAACTGTCAGTAGTGGTTATACATTACAATCTCACTTGTGGGGATATTTAGTTAATTTGGTAGATATTCTATGATAACTGTCAGTAGTGGTTATACATTACAATCTCACTTGTGGGGATATTATAGTTAATTTGGTAGATATTCTATGAAACTGTCAGTAGTGGTTATACATTACAATCTCACTTGTGGGGGATATATAGTTAATTTGTAGATATTCTATGATAACTGTCAGTAGTGGTTATACATTACAATCTCATTGTGGGGATGGATATTATAGTTATGGTAGATATTCTATGATAACTGTCAGTAGTGGTTATACATTACAATCTCACTTGTGGGGATATTATAGTTAATTTGGTAGATATTCTATGATTAACTGTCAGTAGTGGTTATACATTACAATCTCACTTGTGGGGATATTATAGTTAATTTGGTAGATATTCTATGTTAACTGTCAGTAGTGGTTATACATTACAATCTCACTTGTGGGGATATTATAGTTAATTTGGTAGATATTCTATGTAAACTGTCAGTAGTGGTTATACATTACAATCTCACTTGTGGGGGATATTATAGTTAATTTGGTAATATTCTATGTTAACTGTCAGTAGTGGGTTATACATTACAATCTCACTTGTGGGATATTATAGTAATTTGGTAGATATTCTATGATAACTGTCAGTAGTGGTTATACATTACAATCTCATTGTGGGGATATTATAGTTAATTTGGTAGATATTCTATGTTAACTGTCAGTAGTGGTTATACATTACAATCTCACTTGTGGGGATATTATAGTTAATTTGGTAGATATTCTATGATAACTGTCAGTAGTGGTTATACATTACAATCTCACTTGTGGGGATATTATAGTTAATTTGGTAGATATTCTATGGATAACTGTCAGTAGTGGTTATTATACATACCAATCTCATTGTGGGGAATATAGTTAATTTGGTAGATATTCTATGTAACTGTCAGTAGTGGTTATACATTACAATCTCACTTGTGGGGATATTTAGTTAATTTGGTAGATATCTATGATAACTGTCAGTAGTGGTATACATTACAATCTCACTTGTGGGGGATATTATAGTTAATTTGGTAGATATTCTATGATAACTGTCAGTAGTGGTTATACATTACAATCTCACTTGTGGGGATATTATAGTTATTGGGTAGATATTCTATGATAACTGTCAGTAGTGGGTATACATTACAATCTCACGTGTGGGGATATTATAGTTAATTTGGTAGATATTTCTATGATAACTGTCAGTAGTGTTATACATGTACAATCTCACTCGGGGGGGATATTATAGTTAATTTGGTAGATATTCTATGTTAACTGTCAGTAGTGGTTATACATTACAATCTCACTTGTGGGGATATTTTAGATAATTTGGTAGATATTCTATGATAACTGTCAGTAGTGGTTATACATTACAATCTCACTTGTGGGGATATTATAGTTAATTTGGTAGATATTCTATGTTAACTGTCAGTAGTGGTTATACATTACAATCTCACTTGTGGGGATATTTTAGATAATTTGGTAGATATTCTATGATAACTGTCAGTAGTGGTTACACATTACAATCTCACTTGTGGGGATATTATAGTTAATTTGGTAGATATTCTATGATAACTGTCAGTAGTGGTTATACATTACAATCTCACTTGTGGGGATATTATAGTTAATTTGGTAGATATTCTATGACAACTGTCAGTAGTGGTTATACATTACAATCTCACTTGTGGGGATATTATAGTTAATTTGGTAGATATTCTATGATAACTGTCAGTAGTGGTTACACATTTTAATTTGGTGTAATATTCTAGAAGGTGCAGTTTTAGTTTGGGGGGGTCTCCTGTACAGGAAAAGTGGGGTACCTATGTATATCTGGTATCGTTGTACTCGGGAGTATCAGAGGCACTGAAAGTGTTAAGGGTGCAAACCCCTGTTCCAGCCACCAGAACAGAGTTCTAACAGAATAAGCCATTGTTCTAGCAGTCAGAATAGAGTCCTAAGGTTGTAGACCCACATTTTTAGCAGTAAAAACAAAGCCCTAATTTTTGATCAGCAACTAGATTCTGTCCTAAGCAATGCCCCCCCCCTCCCATTTTGTTTTAGATTTGTGCTCAGATTTATCTAATTGTGAAAAATTATATTTTGTAAGCTACAACTAACAGTTCTTATTTTCCAGCAGGTTTTTTGTGGGTGCAAGACTTTGACCGATGTGTGCAGGGCTACTAAGTTCCATGCGTGTCCACGCATAGATAGCATTGGTCCTAAGGGTTAAGATTAACCCTACTTCAGAAATTTGAAAAGAGTCCTAAGGGTTTACATTCCCAATCCAGCAGCCAGAACAGAGTCCTAATGGTGTAGATGTCATTCTAGCAGCCATAAACGAGACCTAAGGGTGTAGACTCCTGTTCCAGCAGCCAGAACCGAGCTCCAAGAATTCATACCCCTGTTCCAGCAGCCAACAGAATTCCAAGGGTGTAGACCCCTGTTGTAGTAGCCAGAATAGTATTCCAAAGATGCAGACCCAGATTCGGGCACTGGCAGCCAAAAAAGGGTCCCAAATAGGCTCAGACTCCTGAAGCCGGAACAATATTCCAAGGGTACAGACCCCAGTTACTGCAGCCAAAATAGCACCCCGAGTGTGCTGACTTCCATTCTGGCAGCCAAAATAGCATTCCAGTGGGGCAATAACCGGTTTGCTTTTAATTCCATATTAGCACCGGATGCGTAGGTTACGCAAATGACACCCACGCAACCAGCGCACGATGGTGTTAAAATCCCGCTGTAAGCAAATCCCTTTTCTGGATTTATCCACAGTCACAAACACGACATTGGATCAAGTGTCTGGCAAACCATCATCAGAGACGGTAAACCTGATCCTGGCACAGCTCTGTGAAATCTCTAATGACGGTTTCTTTTTAAGGGAAGGTGAATTTCACACAAAAACTGTAATAAAAAGTTACAAAAGGAAAATAGGAGTATTTTTTTTTTTCTGATTTGAACAACCGTGTCCTGGTATTTGCATTTCGATCAAAACTTACCCCACTTATAACAACCTGAGGTATGTCGTTTTTTTAAATCACTCCGATATTTTAGTTAATTTGTCAGTTATCCAATGTTAACTGTAAGAAGTGCTTAGAAACTTCAATTTGGTGTAGAACTCTAGAAAGCGCTATCTTACTTTTTGTTTGGGGGGAGGGGGGTGGCATATATTTATATATATATATATATTATATATATTTTTTTTTTTTTTTTTTTTCTTTATTTTACCTAGAAATCCAGTGAAATCTCCAGAACAGTTACAAAATCCAGTTATCTTGTCAAAGTATACTTTGTTCTGGAAAAAAAAAATAATAATGTAAACAATGTAATATTAATTCCTACTATAAATTTTATCCGAACCGAATGAGGGTATAACCCTGAAAATTCTTCTAACATATAAAACAAAATATTTTCTTCTTTCTTATTATTTTTCTGGCGTTGAAAAGTAAAGATATTTTTTTCCAACAGTTTTTTTCCGACAGAACAAAGTAATAAAACAAATAACTTTGCATTAAGAAAAGTAATTAAATATCTTGGTTTGACTTGGGTTGGAATGATCCCTTCTGATGATCTCAATGGAGTGATGGAAAAAGTGATGGATGGTGTGTGTGTGGAAGATGGTGTGTGTGTGTGGAAATCTCTATTAAAATTGATAACGATCGGAATAAAGTATCCCAGATTGGTAAGGTTATTGGGGAGTCATCTGCTAGTGTTTTTGTTCTTTGTGGAACTATGGATATGCTATACAATGCAAAGGTAAAGGATCTGACAAATCTCCTTTCTACAAAGACCATCATCCTGTCATCTTTTTATGGGGATAATAATTATATTTTTAAGATTTTTTTTAAGTTCATGGCAGTTAACCACAGACTTTACCCCAGTTTACAATCTCTATGTATTAAGTTTCTTAAAATCTCTTTGGACATATATTACAGCTTACCCTAAGACCCATCCAGCGACATTCAATTCATTTCTGAGGAACTGCCTTTCCGGTCTTCTTAGCACCGAGTTACAATTGCAAGGATCCGCTTTTACCATTCATCTTGCGATCATATGTTGGTCACAAAGAAGATCCGGAAAGAGAGATCCTCGGAAATTGATTGATTGACGTTGGATCAGTCTTAAGGTAAGATGTATGTATGGGCAACTTAACAGTGTATTTAGTTGGCAAACCTTTGAGGGCTAAACTCTCTTTATAAGGTCAGAACAGCACTGATATTAACAAAGTTTTAACAGAAAGTAAATACAATTTCATACATAGGTTAATGACACATATATATAAATTATGTATAAATTGATATAAGTGCAGCATGCCGTGACACATTAGGAAGAGCTTACAATCCAAGTGGGAGGGACAACATACAGATACAAGTAGGGGGTACAAAGTGCTTGAGATGGCTAACAATCCTTTGTTGTGCTGGTGCTATGAAAGGTTGGATAACAGTCTAGATTTGAAAGCATTAATGGATATCACCAGGCGAAGCGAGAGAGGGAGAGAGTTCCAAAGGTAGAGAGGTACTTGATACCCGAAACATGTTGTGGCACAAGGAGTACAAATAAAAGCCTTCACAGTATAGTCTGTATCTTTTGTCTCTTTCTACCACAACTTTTTGGATTTAAATTAGTATTTTGGGTTGCAAGTGGAAACCGTTGGTAGAATCTTGAAACTGTCCTAGAGCTATATGGCATAGGTGAACCCAACCAAATATTGATATAGGCAAGGATAATGCCCCCTTTCCCCCCAAAAAAAGCAGCATTGTTTTTAGTTTCTACTGTGCAGTAGACTAATGAATATTAATGGAGAACCAATCTTTATTATATTATACAGATCAGCTATGGAGCTACTGACCCTTCTCTCAGTGATAGAGACACATTCCCATATTTCTATCATACAGTACAAAGTGATAAATCCAATCTTTATTATATTATACAGATCAGTTATGGAGCTACTGACCCTTCTCTCAGTGATAGAGACACATTCCCATATTTCTATCAGACAGTACAAAGTGAAAAATCCAATCTTTATTATATTATACAGATCAGCTATGGAACTACTGATCCTTCTCTCAGTGATAGAGACACATTCCCATATTTCTAGTCGGACCGGACAGTACAAAGTGATAAACCAATCTTTATTATATTATACAGATCAGCTATGGAGCTACTGACCCTTCTCTCAGTGATAGAGACACATTCCCATATTTCTATCAGACAGTACAAAGTGATAAATCCAATCTTTATATTATTATACAGATCAGTTATGGGCTACTGACCCATGTCCCATATTTCTATCAGACAGTACAAAGTGATAAATCCAATCTTTATTATATATACAGATCAGCTATGGAGCTACTGACCCTTCTCTCAGTGAAAGGACACATTCCCATATTTCTATCGGACAGTACAAAGTTGATAAAATCCAATCTTTATTATATTATACAGATCACAGCTATGGAGCTACTGACCCTCTCTCAGTGATAGAGAACACATTCCCATATTTCTATCGGACAGTACAATGATAAATCCAATCTTTATTAATTATACAGGTCAGTTATGGAGCTACTGACCTCTCTCATGATAGAGACCACATTCCCATATTTTTATCAGACAGTACAAAGTGATAAATCAATCTTTATTATTATACAGATCAGTTATGGAGCTACTGACCCTTCTCCTCAGTGATAGAGACACATTACCCATATTTCTTCTGACACACAAAGGCATGCCATAACAAATAGAGAGGTAGTCCCTCCCCATGGTAGGACAATCCAACTTTAACAGACCCCTCCCCTAAAAACAGGCCCACCTGTGTTTTTTGTCCTACCTGTAAGAACAGTTCCAGCTTCAAGTAGGTCTGATCCTTGGGGGTGAGGACTGAGCAGGGTGGGATCGATTGCATTCCCCCTAGGAGAGAGCTCCTTTGCCAATGCAGAACAAGGATTTTACACATACGGCGTCCAGGGCAGGCTTATTCCCGGGTTCGGAAGTCCGGTACAACTTGGGGGCGGACGTTTCCACACGGCTACGTACCAGCGTGTGACGTCAGCGCGAAGCCGGGGAGCCGCGAAATCAAAAAGGTAACGCGCGGCTATCTGTTTCTCCGCTGCTTCCCGATTGAGCCGATTCTGCCGAGTGTGCTCGCGGTTCCAGCCCCTACTAGTTCGGTAAGCTACCTACTACTACTGCCCTTCCTCCTATAATTAAGTATAGTGGAATAAGAAGTCCATGCTTATGGAATAAGAGTTGATTATTACAGTGCATCTGATGTGGGTCTTTATCTCTTTTTAGGTTATGTCTGCCCAGGACCCTTCTGAGCCCCCTGCTCAATTGACACACGGCTGCAAAGAAAGGCAAAGCTAAGGACAAAAGCAGAGTTTGCCCTGGATGTGATTCAAGCTTACCAGGGACACGGAATCCTTATGCACTAATTGCATGGATAAAATCAGGAATCCCCCTGTTATAGGACATAATGCAATGGCTGAATTTTTTGATTTTTTTAAGGAGACCTCTCCTCCTTTCAAGCATGCAGGCACAGAGGATGCCTCAGGGAATCAAGGGGAGATAGGCTGTTAATATTCCAGCTACACCCAGTAGCCCTGCCAGGTCTGATCCGCCTCCAGAACAGAATTTCCTATCCCCTCAGATAGGACTACCCTTCATCATCAGACGAAGGAGAGATTTCGGATGATGAGGATTTATTTCCCTTGCAAGATTTGGAACCATTTCTTAAAGTGGTGAGACAGACCTTAGACGCTGAGGAATTACAAGAACCCCCTAAGAAGGTTCAAGATTGTTCTCAGGGGCTATAAAAAGAAAATATCCATTCCTGTCCATGAGGCCATAAAGGATGCTATAAAGGAGGAGTGGTCCTGTCCCGATAAGAAATTTTCTGTACCAAAAGAGTCCTAAGTCTATGTCCGTTGATCCTGAGGATTCAAAGAATTGGGATACTCCACCCAAAATAGATGCCCCAGTTGCCAAACGAAAAAAGAACAACTATACCTCTAGATGGTGGCTCCTGCCTGAAGGACCCTATTGACCGCAAAGCTGATTCAGCCTTAAGGAAGGTCTTTCTCGCCTCAGGAGCAGCCATGAAATCGGCTAAGCTTCAGCTTCGGTGGCTAAGGCCCTAAGACTTTGGCTCTCTGACTTGGAGAATAGTATTGCCAGGGAGTTCATCGAGATCAAATTCTGAAAGATTTCCCTATGCTGACAGGCAGTTGATTATATATGTGATTCCGCACATCAGGTGTGAAGCTATCAGCTAGGTCTGCCGCTAGTTCCCTGGTGGCCAGAAGATCTATTTGGTTGAAATCTTGGGTGGCTGACAATGCTTCAAAGAATAGGGCTGTGTGGAATTCCGTTTGAAGGGGGAGTCTTGTTTGGTTCAAGGCTAGAGGAAGTTGTGGGAAAGAAAGGTGAGGACAGGATTTCTCTCCTTCCCCAGGACAAGAAACCTTTCAGGAAGGATCTACATTCCTTTCGTGGGTCCTTCAGAGGCAGAGGTTTAGATCAGGAAGGGATCGATTTCTTTCCTTCAATAGACCCAACAAAATGAGGAGGAAGGGGTCGTCTGGGTTGATCAAGACCATTTTCAATGACGCCGGGCAGTGGGGGGCCGCCTGTCGGCCTACTTCCAAGAATGGGGTTTGATTACGTCAGAAAGGGGGGTCCTAGAGACCATACAACATGGCTATTCCTTGGAATTTCTACAGATGCCTCCCCACAAGTTCACAGCATCAGGCATTTCCAAGGTGCTGGTCAAGAGAGATGCCTTGCTGCAGGAGATAGGAAAACTGAAGTCTCAAGCATTATATTTGCCGTCCCTCCTCAAGAGAGGGGCCAAGGAGTATATTCGAAAGTTTTTTCTCACGCCAAATCCACAGGAGGGTTCCGTCTGATAATAGACTTAAGATATCTCAATCAGTTCATCAAAAAGAACCATTTCAAGATGGAATCGGTAAAAACTACAATCACAGCTGTACTCCCAGGGACTTCCTGGCTTCCTTGGACTTAAGGATGCTTACTTGCACGTTCCTATCCGCAAATGTCATCAAAAATACCTAAGGATTGCAATCCAATCGGACGAAAGTTTAGAGCATCTCCAATTCGCTGCTCTTCCCTTCGAATAACTCAGCGCCAAGGGTATTCACGAAAATTATGAGCGTAGTAGCAGCTCATTTAAGACATCTCGGGTCAGTATCATCCCTTACTTGGATGACTGGCTTCTAAGAGAAGCTCAGAACAAGCATTATGTCAAAAACATCCGCCTTACCATTCAGACCCTCCAATGACTTGGTTGGTTAATAAATGGGAAAAATCCTCCCTCATCCCGGAAAAAGAAAAAGTTTCTAGGGTTCCTATTCGACACAAAGCAAAATGCAATCTCCTTCCAGAGAAACGTATAGCGAAAATCAGATCCAAAGTAGCTCATCTAAGGTCAGCTTTTTCAATACCCTTGAAGGCAATTCTAGGGTCCTTGGTCTTCCTTTTAGCCGCTATAGAAGGGTTTCCATGGGAAAAAAGCTCATATGAGGCCCTCTCCAGCTCTACTTCTTGCTCACTTGGGACAAGAAGACCACTTCTCTCCTTCGCAGAACACAACTGCCAGAGGAGGTACGATCCTCTCTGAAGTGGGGGATGACGAAAGAGAATTTGTCCAGAGGGAAACCTCCTAGCCCCCCCCCCCCGCCCATCATACTGATACAGATGCCAGCAAATGGGGTTTGGGGAGCGCATTGCCAAAGTGTATCCAAACAGGGCAATGGCCTTACTACGAGAAAACCCTCTCCTCAAATTTCAGAGAGCTCCAGGCGGTATGGGAAGCCCTCAAGGCTTTCAAAACTATGGTCACAGGGGAAAGAGTCCAAATTCAGACCGACAACCGTACAAACCGCAGCCAATAAACCATCAAGGAGGCACTCGGAGCCTAACCTTGGTCCAGCTCTCATTGAAAATAAACTTATGGGCGGGGAAGAACACTTAGTAGGTCTCTCAGCTCTCTATATCAAAGGTTCAGCAAACCAATGGCAGACAGTCTGAGTCGCAGAACATTAGACCGCAACGAATGGGAACTAGACCAGAGAATTTTCAACAAACATATGTCTCAAATGGGGAACCCCAGAAATGATCTGATGGCCTCTGCAAGGAATTACAAACTACCGGTGTACTATTCCCTGTCCAAGGATCCCAAAGCTGCAGGGAGGGATGCTCTTTCGGTACCCTGGAACTTTCATCTGGCATATGTGTTTCCTCCTTTCCCCTAATCCCCAAAGTTTTGAGGAAGATACGTTCAGACAAGAGCAAGATCATAGTAATAGCCCCGCATGGCCTCGCAGAGCCTGGTTTTCGGACCTAGTCCAACTTTCCATCCGACCACCCTGGAACTTCCAGTTTCGGAGAAGCTTCTGTCTCAGGGCGAAATTCTTCATCCCAATCCGTCAGAGCTGAGGCTGTGTGCGTGGTTTCTGAAGGAGATATGATGTTAAAAATGGGGCTTTCCGTTCCGGTTATTGAAACACTGCTACTCAGCAGAAAGGCTTCTACGTCTGCTATATACTGTAGGACCTGGAATAAATTTCAGATATGGTGCCAAAACAAAGGCATGAAGGGAGCAACATCTCATGTTCCAACTATTCTAGATTTTTTGGTGGAAGGTCTCAAGAAAGGCCTTGTCCTAGTACCCTTAAGGTTCAGGTATCAGCGTTAGGAGCATACTTTAATTCTAGATTGGCAGACAACTTTCTCATAAGAAGATTTTTTAAGGCGGCTTTAAATATAAAACCTAGAGTCAAAAATATTTTTCCTAAATGGGAACTTAAAGTAGTGTTGAAAGGTCTATGTCAGCACCCATTTGAACCGCTGGCAGAGATCTCCATCAAATTGCTGTCTTGGAAGACAGCTCTTCTCATTGCCCTTTCCTCAGCCAGGAGGATAAGTGAAATTCAAGCCCTTAACTCCAGAGAACCCTACTTAATAATCAAAGAAGAAGGTATTCAGTTGCGTCTGGATCCAGCCTTTAGGCCTAAAGTTTCTTCTAATTTTCACAAGGATCAGGAGATCTTTTTACCATCCTTAAAACCTAACACGAGCAACCCAGAAGACCGCTTGCTTACCTTTGTTGATGTCAAGAAATGCGTATTAACTTACCTAGAGAGGACCGAGTCATTCAGACAAAGTGATTCCTTGTTAGTATCTTACTTTGGGGAAAGGAAAGGCAAAAGAGCGTCAAAAGCCACTATAGCCCGATGGATGAAATTGACTATTCTACAGCCTATGATTGGCTAATATACCTGTTCCTTCTTCAGAAATGCACATTCTACTAGATCTGTGTCTACCTCCTGGGCAGCAAAGGCAGGGGTATCTCCAGAG
The DNA here is from genome assembly GCA_019447015.1 of Hymenochirus boettgeri. NCBI lineage: Eukaryota > Metazoa > Chordata > Amphibia > Anura > Pipidae > Hymenochirus > Hymenochirus boettgeri. The sequence continues at coordinate 374,237 of JAACNH010000078.1, forward strand.
CAAATATGTCAGGCAGCAACCTGGGCCTCATACAACACCTTTGTGAGGCACTACAAGTGGATATCTTCCATGAAAGATAAGCAGCTTTTGGTCGAAGTGTCTCCAATAATGGTAATTAATATTCCCTCCCTTTTTTTCACTGCTACGTGATATCTCATTTGTTATGGCTGCCTTTGGGGTGGAAGGAAAGACTGAATTATATATTACGTAAATTCCATTTCCTTGAACACCAAAGGCACCACTCCCCCCGAATAAAATCTATTGCATCTTGTGGTTCTTGGGTGGTATTTACTACTAGTCGGACTTACACTAAGGGGGCCTGGTTAGGGGAGGGCCTTTTAAAGTTGGGATGTCCTACCAGGGGAGGGACTACCTCTCATTTGTTATGGCTGCCTTGGGGTTCAAGGAAATGGAATTTACGTAAGTATAAATTCAGTCTTTCTATCATACAGTACAAAGTGATAAATCCAATCTTTATTATATTATACAGATCAGCTATGGAGCTACTGACCCTTCTCTCAGTGATAGAGACACATTCCCATATTTCTATCGGAGTACAAAGTGATAAATCCAATCTATTATATTATACAGATCAGTTATGAGCTACTGACCCTTCTCTCAGTGATAGAGACACATTCCCATATCCTATGACAGTACAAAGTGATAAATCCAATCTTTATTATATATACAGATCAGCTATGGAGCTATGACCCTTCTCTCAGTGATAGAGACACATTCCCATATTTCTATCGGACAGTACAAAGTGATAAATCCAATCTTATTATTATATTACAGATCAGCTATGGAGCTACTGACCCTTCTCTCAGTGATAGAGACACACATTCCCAATTTCTATCGGACAGACAAAGTGATAAAACAAATTATTTAGCATTAAGTAAATTAATTAAATATTTGGCTGGACCTGGGTTGGAATTATAACATCTAATGATCTCAGTGGAGCGATGGATGAACAAATATTAACCAACTATCTATCTGGGATGGTGTGGTGTGGAAATCTCTATTAAAATCGATAACGATAGGAATAAGTATCCCAGATTGGTAAGGTTATTGGGGAGTCATCTGTAGTGTTTTTGTTCTTTGTGGAACTATGGTATTGCTATACAATGCAAAGGTAAAGGATCTGACAAAATCTCCTTTCTACAAAGACCATCATCCTGTCATCTTTTATGGGATAATAATTATATTTTTAAGATTTTTTCATTCATATAGTTCATGGCAGTTTGTCGGTAAATACCATTTACTCCTATAATATGAACACTACAGAGAATCAAATATTTTTAGACAATTTCCATCCACTAAACTATCCAGGAGACAAGTTACTTGAAGATATTTGGCTTCTGAACTTCAGATGTTTTACAGGAGACGCAAACAAGGATGAACTGACTCAATCGTATGGTGTTCAAAAATGCAAGGACATGAAGTATTTACAAACATTAGGGATCTGAGTTTTGACCTATTCACCCCGTGGTCTATCTGCAGTTGATGTAATGTCGAAGGCACTTAATAAATGCATCTATCAATAATGAAACATTCCAAATACAGTACAGTGAAATGTATCGAAACAAGGTAAATTCCATGTATTGTGGGTATTTTTCATAGTTTTCTGTAAACTAAGACTAAATAGTGAGCTGGTATCTACAAACAGGGGGACTTCCACAAAGCCCCCTAATCAGTTTATTTGGTGATTTAGGTGTACAGTGCAAATGGTAGGTTGTAGAAAGAAGTGCAATTATTTTTCACTGTAGGAAAGTCGTGGTGTAGTTTTTCCCAGCTGGTCAATACCCAACAGTTTTGCAGTCTAAGGTAATAATTGGAGGACAGCTCAGAAGTAGCATGATGGGGTGTGTAAATCCCTTGATCACTCAGGGTTCCACCATCTCTAATGTAAGGGAGAAAGAACTAGGACCATGAATGTTAGCTAGGTGGTGGTAGGGTAGGGGACTCCATTGTTGGAAATGTGGGTGGAGATGGGAATGACCCAGCAGTCTCGTTAAACATTAGTGTTAAAGCGTTAGAAAAGGAAGAGGCCCTTAAACATAGCTTCTAAGAGTTAGGGGCCAAGTTAAAAGCTAAAAACCCTAGGGTAGAATATTCAGAAATTTTCAGAAATACTATTGCACCCCACTTATGCCTGGCAAAGAGATTGGTGTAAGAAGGGGATTTTGGGCTTTAGAAAACTGGGCTCACTTTTCGTCAGCTACAGTGTCTTTAGAAGGGTGGCTGCTCCTCAATGATGATGGTGCAGCTATATTTTGGGGTGGGTGGCTAGGGATTTAGGAGATTTTAAAACTAGGTTTTTTGGAAGGGGACTTTTGACTATAAAGGGATAAATCGAGGGTTAGGAATCAGCAGGGAGGAGAGGGGGGAGCATAGTGGATAGTGTGGCATGTATGTCAAAGTAGGAGTACATTAAATATTCATTTAAAATGCATGTTTACAATGCTGGAAAAAATGGGGAACTAGAACTTATAGCTTTAAAAAGAAAAGTATGATCTGATCGGTATAGCAGAAACATTGCTAAATGATCACATAACTGGGCAGTAAATGTGGAAGGATATACCTGTTTAGAAATGTTAGGAGAAAAGTAGGAGTTTGCATATATGATAAGCAGGAACTGAAACCAAATTTACCAAAGTAAATAAATGGGGGTATAAACAATTGATGACAGAAAAAACATGGTTGGGGCTGGTTTAGGAAGGAAGTCGGTGGGTAAATTAATTGTTGGTGGTCTTGTTGTAGCCACCCAAAGTCAGTGAGGAGTTAGAAATAATTAAAACAAAGTTCATTTTAATAAAGCCCCAGGACAGGATGAAATGCATCCTCGGATCTTAAGAGAGCTCAGTCAGTTTTATCTAGACACTGTTTTGGATTGAGAAAAAAGCCAATTAATACAATATTCCAAAAAGGGTAGTCATTCTCAGCCTGGTAACTATAGACTGTTAAGCCAGTAAAACCTGTAACATCAGTGGTAGGGAAACTTTGTTACCAGATTATATCTTGACTTGTCTTCAGAACTGATCTTATAAGTAGAAGTCAATGGATTTATGGGAAATCGGTCATGCCAGACAAATTGACTTGTTTTTAAGAAGTGAGAAGAATTTAGAGTCTGGATAGAAATGGATGTAGTATACTATCATTTAGCTAAAGATTTTGATAGGTGGCCAATGTATTAACAAGTATTTTGGCCTAGAGAAAAACATTTGCGCATGGATAGAGAATTGGTTGTTGGATTGCAAACAGGGTAGTGGTTAACAGAGCTACATCCGTGTGGGCTAAAGTTCTAAGTGGAGTGCCTCAGGGTTCTGTACTGGGACAGCTTCTGTTAATAATTAATTAGAAGGGGGCATTGATAGCAAGGTCTCTGTGTTTGCTGATGACACTAAACTATGCAGAGCTTTGGAAACTTTAAATGATGTGCAATTGCTGCAAGTTGACCAGATAGATTATCAAAATGGAAGCAGAATGGCAGATGAGATTCAAGTGTTTATAAATGTAAGGGAATGCATAAAGGGTTAATAATCCTTTGCCACCTACACCATAAATAACTCTGTGTTAAGTTAATCTGGAAAAGGATTTGGGGGTTCTGGTGACTTCTGGTTGCTACAGACTTAACTGTAGCAACAACACAGCAACAGCTATGAGCTATTTTGTGTGGGTATGCGTACACAGTCTTATAAATATTATAGTATTCATAGGTAGATGTGCTCTGCTTTCCTTCCTTCCTCCCACTGTAAATGACTGTCAACACTCTGCAAGGAGTGACAAAGCAGATCACAGAAGGAGACTTTGAATAAGGATCACAGCCAGGGTAATGACTTAGTGATTTAGGTCCCCACCCTGGGTACTATGTAGCTATGGTCAGGGGAAAGGTGTCCTTTAATCTAGTGAACCAGAGATACTTATTTCATGGAGATTTGATGCTAAATGTTATAAGAATTGTTTAAGTACAGTCTAAAAAGTTGTATTCATCAGTGGAAAAGTTTAAAGGTTTATTCTGAACAGTCACATATATTATATTTAGATGTGTTACTTAACAGCTACATCATAATTTAAAGGGACTTAGAAAATATTCCTCACAAAGTTTCTCCCAGGACCTTTAATGATTATGGAGATATTTAGCTGATTATGGAATTTATAACAACATTGTAAAGATGACCAACGCAAACCTGCTCAATTAGTTGGCACTATGAGACCGGGGGCCCTGCAGATCAGCAGGTGAACATCACCCAGGGCTTAATAACATGGAACCACAACAGTAAAATAGTAAGTAAGTGTCTGTACAATAAAGTTCTTCACATTATGGTCAATACACGGTTTACTTATAAGCTCTTCCTCGGCCTTGCTGTATCTTCAAACAATAAAGAGTTGAAAATTCAAGCAAATTATCTTCCTACATGGGAAGGAGAGTTGTTCGTTGGGTGAATTATCTTCCTACATGGGAGGAGAGTGTTTTGTGGGCGAATTATCTTCCTGCATGGGAAGGAGAGTTGTTTTGTGGATGAATTATTTTTCTACGTGGGAAGAAGAGTTGTTGTGGGTGAATTGGTGAATTATCTTCCTACATGGGAAGGAGAGTTGTTTGTTGGGTGAATTATCTTCCTACATGGGAAGGAGAGTTGTTTGTTGGGTGAATTATCTTCCTACATGGGAAGGAGAGTTGTTTGTTGGGTGAATTAGTTTCCTACATGGAACGGAGAGTTGTTTTGTGAGTGAATTATCTTACTCCATGGGAAGGAGAGTTGTTTTGTAGGTGAATTATCTTTCTACATGGGAAGGAGAGTTGTTTGTTGGGTGAATTAGTTTCCTACATGGAACGGAGAGTTGTTTTGTGAGTGAATTATCTTACTACATGGGGAGGAGAGTTGTTTTGTGGGTGAATTATCTTCCTACGTGGGAAGGAGAGTTGTTTTTTTTTGGATGAGTTATCTTCCTACTTGGGAAGGAGAGATGTTTATTGTGTGAATCAACTCTATTGGAAAAAATAAAATATTGTGGAAAAATAAACATGATACTGAGGGCTCTGCATTGGAAATCAATGAGTATTTAAGCCAATGAGTATATTGATCAACCTGTAATAAACTTGTAAGTGTACAGTACATGATTATGTAATAATAATAATAATAATGTATATAGATATATCAAATGTATATTGAATCATATGCTGATAATTATTTTTCCTCCACACATTTAACATATAACTTGCCCTCACAGTGTTTCTATCTTATTTCTTATCTCCATTTCTTATCACTAACCCTTTTAGTGCAGGAACAATCAAAGGTCACCATTCAAGTGCCCTCCTATTTCCCCAGGTCCCCAATCAGTTTTGTCCAAAACTGATGTGGGGATCCTGAGAAATACACCCCCAAAGTGCCGGGTGGCAGAGCCGTGCATAAAGGGAGAACCCAGTGAAGTTACAGGACTTCCTTCAATATGTTCAAATTACAGAGCACTTTGATTTTTTTCTTGTAATTGCACTTGTGCATGTGTTCCATTTGAGCTAATTGGTGGCCACGTCTTTGTGTGCACCCACGCATATAGCATACTGTTTTTTTTTTCAAGTGGGCTTATGTAGGATTTTAACCTTTAAATCTTCTTATTTTATTTTTTCATAAAATCTGCTAAAACCATGGAGTTCTGTAAAATACTCAAAACATGTAAAATATTCAAATTACAGAGCACCCGCACATATGGCATACCGTTCGATTCAGGACGTGTGGGGGACTGATATTTAGTGGGGTTTTTTACTTGTCAAGTGGGTTTAGATAGGATTTCACACACATTGTTTATATATATGTAACTTGTTAATATGAATAAGCTGTGCTCTGGACGTTATCCATTATTTAAATATTAGCCTGGTCTCATCTATTTATATATGCCTTAACTGTATTTGATTTTCTGTCTAGGCGATGGGCCTATCTGCATTTCCTTAATATTAAAGCATATTTGAATGTTTAGAAATGGAAAGACTACATGTTTAGTTATTATGTGATAGAAAGTATCAGAACGTAAGGGTGGATACCATGTTGCAGCACAAACTATATTTATGTACACCATGGAGGTGTTTAGGTGCACGGAACTACAGGTCATGGGACCCGGAAGAAGGGAGCAGGATCCCGAAACGTACGTCGGTCATTGTGGTAGCATCCAGGCTGTGGAGTTTAGCCAAGTGTTTCTATCATTTCATCCCGTATGTACTTGTGCCTTTCATAGCATCTAACTTGGTGATCGGAACTTCAATAGTACGGACGGTGTATGGATCCATTGAGGAACTACAATGGGTGGAACTGCAGGATTGCGGTGGTGATAACAGATCTTGGCTGGATGTTTAACTATGTACTTACCTATCACCTAAAATTCCAACGGAGCGTGAGAATTGAAGTGTATGGGTGAGATCGTGCTTTTATATATTCATTTACATACATGTACTGGGTTACATTGTTGATAGAGGGGTGGACGCACCCTTGATATATATACTTTTACGATCCCCGATTATGCTTTTAACTTCTACACTACTTCTACACTACGCATCGGCACTTGCTCATTTGGTTCTGTATGTGTTCCTATGGCTACTTGAACGCTTCTTACGCCTAGCCTTACCCACCTTTTTTAGTGTTTTTTTTAATGTTACATTGTAGGTGCTATAGGTAGCATATTTCTATTTCTATTTTTATATGTATCTTTTGTAGTGTGTTTTGATTAATAAAGAAATGTATACCTTTGGATGTGTAGTGTGACTATTCACTGTGGGGTATTATGGAATATGTTTCCCTTCCCCATATGAGTTAGATTTTTAATGGGGTATTGGTAGCTGAGTGCCATGGAACCACATGTCCCTGTTGTAGTGGAGTCTTTCCTTTTTCTTTGTATATGTATTAGAAGTTAGGACCTTCCAGACTGGGGTTACCTTGTAGTGGTTGGAAGGCTTTTCATTCATGTGATCACAGTAATGTAAACTAAAACCCCTTTGTTTATAAAGTATGCAGTGTGTACATAATATGATATTGTATGGGCCTAGGAATGTGCATTGATTATCTTTCTATGTTTTTATATATAGATATATGTAATACAGATAATATGAATTGTATGGGACCTAGGAATGTACATTGATTATCTTTCTATGTTATATATATATAGATATATATATACAGATAATATGATATTGTATGGGGCCTAGGAATGTACATTGATTATATTTTCTATGTTTATATATATAGATATACTGTATATACAGATAATATGATATTGTATGGGGCCTAGGAATGTACATTGATTATCTTTTCTATGTTTATATATATATAGATATACTGTATATACAGATAATATGATATTGTATGGGACCTAGGAATGTACATTGATTATCTTTTCTATGTATATATATATAGATATGACTGTATATACAGATATATGATATTGTATGGGGCCTAGGAATGTACATTGATTATCTTTTCTATGTTTATATACATAGATATACTGTATATCAGATTAATATGATAGTATGGGGCCAGGAATGTACATTGATTATCTTTTCTAGTTATATATATAGATATACGTATACAGATAATATGATATTGTATGGACCTAGGAATGTACATGTTATCATTTCTATGTTTTTATATATAGATATTACTGTATATACAGATAAATTGATATTGTATGGGGCCTAGGAATGTGTATTGATTATCTTTTCTATGTTTAATATATAATATACTGTATATACAGATAATATCATATTGTATGGGGCCTAGGAATGTCATGGATTATCTTTCTATGTTTATTATATAGTATACTGAATATACAGATAATATGATATTGTATGGGGGCCTAGGAATTTACATTGATTATCTTTTTTTATGTTATATAGATATACTGTATATACAGATAATAGATATTGTATGGGCCTAGGAATGTACATTGATTATTCTTTCTAGTTTATATATATATATAGATATATGTATATACAGATAATATGATATTGTATGGGGCCTAGGAATGTACATTGATTTTTATTTTCTATGTTTATATATATAGATTATACTGTATAACAGATAATATGATATTGTATGGGACCTAGGAATGTGCATTGATTATTCTTTTCTATGTTATATATATTATAGCTAATGTATATACAGATAATATGATATGTATGGGGCCTAGGAATGTACATTGATTATCTTTCTATGTTTATATATATAGATATACTGTATATACAGATAATATGATATTGTAGGGACTAGGAATGTGTACTTGATTATCTTTTCTATGTTTATAATTATATAGATATACTGTATATACAGATAATATGTAATGTATGGGCCTGGAATGTACATTGATTATCTTTTCTAATGTTTATTTATATATATAAGATATACTGTATATACAGATAATATGATATTGTATGGGGGGCCTAGGAATGTACATTGATTATCTTTTCTATGTTTATATATATAGATATACTGTATATACAGATAATATGATATTGTATGGGGCCTAGGACATGTGCATTGATTATCTTTTCTATGTTTATATAATGAATACTGTATATACAGATAATATGAAATGTATGGGCCTAGGAATGTACATTGATTATCTTTACTATGTTTATATATATAGAATAATGTATATCAGATAATATGAATGTATGGGCCTAGGAATGTACATTGATTATCTTTTCTATGTTTATATATAGAGATATACTGTATATACAGATAATATGATATTGTATGGGGCCTAGGAATGTACATTGATTATCTTTTCTATGTTTATCTAGGATAGAATACTGTATCTACAGATTTAATATTGATATTGTATGGGGACTAGGAATGTACATTGATTATCTTTTTATGGTTAATATAATATAGATATACTGTATATACAGATAATATGATATTGTATGGGGCCTGGAAGTACATTGATTATTTTCTATGTTTTGTATATAATAGATATACTGTATATACAGATAATATGATTGTATGGGGGCCTAGGAATGGCATGTGACCTATCTGATTATCTTTTCTATTGTTTATATATATAGATATACGTATATACAGATAATATGAGATGTATGGGGCCTAGGAAGTGCAATTGGATTATCTTTTCTATGTTTATATATATAGATTATACTGTATATACAGATAATATGATATTGTATGGGGCCTGGAATGTGCATTGATTATCTTTTCTATTGTTTAGTATATATATAGTATACGTATTATATACAGATAATATGAAATTGTATGGGACCTAGGAATGTGCATTGATTATCTTTTCTTGTTATATATATAGAATATACGTATACAGATAATATGAAATTGTATGGGGACCTAGGAATGTACATTGATTATCTTTTCTATGTTTATTTATATAGATATACTGTATATACAGATAATTATGATATTGTATGGGGCCTGTCTTAGGAATGTACATGGATTATCTTTCTATGTTTATATGATATTAGATATACTGTATATACAGATAATATGATATTGTATGGGGCCTCTGGAATGTACACTGATTATCTTTCTATGCTTATATATATAGATACTGTATATACAGATAATGATATTGTATGGGGCCTAGGATTGTACATGATTATCTTTTCTATGTTTATAATATAGATATACTGTATATACAGATAATTGATATTGTATGGGGCCTAGGGAATGTGCATTGATTACTTTTCTATGTTTATACATATAGATATACTGTATATACAGATAATATGATATTGTATGGGCGCCTAGGAATGTACATTGATTATTCATTTCTATGTTTATACATATAGATTACTGTATATACAGATAATATGATATTGTATGGGGCCTAGGAAATAGTACATTGATTATCTTTTCTATGTTTATATATATAGATATACTGTATACAGATAATATGATATGTATGGGGCCTAGGAATGTACATTGATTATCTTTTCGTTTATATATAGAGATAGACTGATATATACAGATAATATGATATTGTTATGGGCCTAGGAATGTGCAGTGATTATCTTTTCTAGTTTATATATATAAATACTGTATATACAGATATTATGATATTGTATGGGGCCTAGGAATGTACATTGATTATCTTTTCTAGAGTTTATATAATATATATAGATATACTGTTATACAGATAATATGATATTGTATGGGGCCTAGGAATGTACATTGATTATCTTTTCTATGTTACATATAAAGATATACTGTATACACAAGATAATATGATATTGTATGGGGCCTAGGACTGTAATTATTATCTTTTCTATGTTTATTATATAGATATTACTGATATATACAGATAATATGATATTGTATGGGGCCTAAGGAATGTACATTGATTATCTTTTCTATGTTTATATATAGATATACTGTATATTACAGAAAATGATATTGTATGGGGCTAGGAATGTACATTGATTATCTTTTCTATGTTTATATATAGATATACTGTATTATACAGATAATATGATATTGATGGGCCTAGGAATGTACATTGATCATCTTTTCTATGTTATATTATATAGATATACGTATATACAGATAATATGATATTGTTATGGGGCCTAGGAATGTACATTGATTATCTTTTCTATGTTTATATAATATATAGATATATGTATAACAGTAAATTGATATTGTATGGGGCCTAGGTAATTGTACATTGATTATATTTTATGTTACATATAAAAGATATACTGTAATACAGATATAGATATTGTATGGGACCTAGAAAGAAAGGGACATTGATTATCTTTCTTGTTTATATATATAGAATACTGTATATACACGATAATATGATATTGGTATGGGGCCTAGGAATGACATTGATTATCTTTTCTTAGTTTTACATATAAAGATATACTGTATATACAGCTAATATGATATTGTATGGGGCCTAGGAATGTACATTGATTATCTTTTCTATGGTGTATATATATATAGATCTACTGTATATACAGATAATATGATATTGTATGGGGCCTAGGAATTACATTGATTATTTTTCTATGTTATCTATAAGATATACTGTATATTACACGTAATATGATTTTTATAGTGACCTTGGAATGTGACATTGATTATCTTTTCTATTATAATATAGATATACTGTATATACAGATAATATGATATTGTATGGGGCCTAGGAGGTGCATTGATGATCTTTCTATTGTTATAATATAGAATACTATATATACAGATAATATGATAGTGTATGGGGCCCAGGAATGTGAATTGATTATTTTTCTAGTGATATATATAGATTTACTGTATATACAGATAAATTAATATTGATATGGGCACCGGGAATGTACATTGATTATTTTTTCTATGTTTTATAATATAGATATAATGTATATACAGATAATATGATATTGTTATGGGGCTAGGAATGTAATTGATTATTTTCTATGTTGTTTATACATATAGATATTCTATTATACAGATAATATGATATTGTATGGGGCCTAGGAATGTGCATTGATTATTTTTCTAGTTTATATATAGTATACTATATATACAGATAATATGATATTGTATGGGGCCAGGATTGCATTGATTATTTTTTCTAGTTTATATTATAGAGATATATGTATATACAGATAATATGATAGTGTATGGGGTCTAGGAATGTACATGATATTTTTCTATGGTATTATATAGATATACTGTATATACAATATTATGATATTGTAAGGGGCCATAGGATGTACATTGATTATCTTTTCTATGTTTATTATATAATATATATTTATATATATAGATATCTATAGTATATATAATATATAGATAGATAGTATATGTATATACAGATAATATGATATTGTAGGGGACTAGGAATGTACATTGATTATTCTTTTCTATGTTACATATAAAGATATACTGTATATACAGATAATATGATATTGTATGGGCCTAGGATGTACATTGATTATCTTTTCTATGTTACATATAAAGATATACTGTATATACAGATAATATGATATTGTATGGGGCCTAGGAATGTACATTGATTATCTTTTCTATGTTATTATATATAGATATATTATATATACAGATATATGATATTGTATGGGGCCCAGGATTTGACATTGATTACTTTTTTCTATGTTATATATATAGATATACTGTATTATACAGATAATATGATATTGTATGGGGACTAGGAATGTCATTGATTATCTTTCTATGTTTATACATATATATATTACTGTATATACAGATAATATGATATTGTATGGGGCTAGGAATGTACATTGATTATCTTCTATGTTTATATTAATTATATATATAATAGATATACTGTATATACAGATAATATGATATGTATGGGGCCTAGGGAATGTACATTGATTAACTTTTCTATGTTTATTATATAGATATACGTATATACAATAATATGATATTGTTATGGGGCCTAGGAATGTACATTGATTATCTTTCTAGTTTATATATATAGATATACTGTATTACAGTAATAGATATTGTATGGGACCTAGGAATGACATGATTATCTTTTGATGATATATAATAGATATTGCTGTATATACAGATAATATGATATTGTATGGGATCCTATGGACATGTACATTGATATCTTTTCTAGTTTATATATATAGATATAGTATATACAGATAATAGATATTGTTAGGGCCTCCTGAATGTACATTGATTATCTTTTCTATGTTATATATATATATAGATGACTGTATATACAGATAATTTGATAGTATGGGGCCTAGGAATGTACATTGAGTATCTTTTCTATTGTTTTATATAAGATATACTGTATATACAGATAATATGATATTGTATGGGACCTAGATGACATTGAGTACTTTTTCTATGTTATATATTATAGATTACTGTATATACAGATAATATGATATTGTATGGGGCCTAGGAATGTACATTGATTATCTTTTACTATGTTATATATATATATAGATATGCGATATACAATAATATGATATGTATGGGGCATAGGAATGTACATTGATTATACTTTTCTCAGGTTTAGTAATATAGAGTATACTGTATATACAGATAATATGATAGTGGTGTGGGACTAGGAATGTACATTGTTATATTTTCTATGTTTATATATATAAGATATACGTATATACAGAAATTATATTATTGTATGGGACTAGGAATGTACATTGATTATCTTTTCTATGTTTATATATAGATTATACTGTATATACAGATAATATGATTTGTATGGGGCTAGGAATGGATACATTGATTATCTTTCTATGTTTATACATATAGATATACGGTAATATCTACAGAAATATGATATTGTATGGGGGCCTAGGAATGTACATTGATTTCTTCTATGTTTATACATATAGATATACTGTATATTACAGATAATATGATATTGTATGGGGCCTAGGAATGTACATTGATTATCTTTTCTATGTTATATATATATATAGATATACGTATATACAGCTAGAATATGGATTAGGATGGGGAGACCTAGGAATGTACAGTTGATTACTATTTTCTATATGTTTATATATATAGATATACTGTATATACTAGATAATATGAATTGTATGGGGCCTAGGAAATGTACATTGATTATCTTTTCTATGTTTATATATATAGATATTACTGTATATACAGATAATATGATATTGTTAGGACCTAGGAATGTACATTGATTATCTTTTCTATGTTTATATATATAGATATACTGTATATACAGAAATATGATATTGTATGGGACCTAGGAATGTACATTGATATCTTTTCTATTTTTATAATATATAGAGATAAGTATACAGATAATATGATAGTGTATGGGACCTAGGAATGTACACTGGTATCTTTCTTGTTTATATATAATAGATATACTGTATATACAGCTAATATGATATTGTATGGGACTAGGAATGTCATTGATTATATTTCTGGTTCTATATAATATAGATGATACTGTATATACAGATAATATGATATGTTGGGGCCTAGGAATGTGCATTGATCTTTCTTTTCTATGGGACTCACTGTAAGCATAACAAAGGTGCTGGGAGCTTGTGCCTTAGTATCCAGGTTGGCTACTTTACTGCTTGATATTGATTGTGAAGATTTTCACTTGTTTTTGAAAACCTTTGAGAGACAGTTGGTGGATTTAAATCATAAACATTATCACATGGTGGACCAATGGGACTTGCAAGGTGCTGGCTCTTAATTTAAGGAAGGTAAAAGGAAAGGTCTATTTAAGGAAAGGTCTAATTTAAGGAAAGGTCTAATTTAGGAAAGGGAAAAGGTCTAATTTTAAGAAGGTGGCCTTTATAAACACTTAAAGTCTTTACACTCTATTTGATTAAATCCTTTGATAGAGGCTAGGAGGAGCAGTCATTAATTTCAGATAAAAAAAACGAATATTCTGTCCATGACAATCCAGCCCAGTTATCAGATCTATAGTGTGTACTTGAAAATTAACATTTATCCCATTGGAACTTACATTAAATACATGTGTCTGTGAATGATGAATTTCCCCGTTACACTAAACTCTATATAAACTATTCTTTACAAAACCTGTCCAGCCTCCTGGACAACCTATAGCAGCAGGTATGGATTCCATATTTGCCTGCCCTTTGGAAGTTCTCCTGGACTTCTTATTACTGGACCTACTGGTGCAAAAGGGGCAGTTCTATATTAAGGACACCCAACACTTCTTAACTGAATTGGCTAAGTGAAGGTTATGCTGAGAAGACATCATTATTGGCCCCCCTAGATGTTGGGTAGTGGTAACACCATCTCCCATGTAGAAGAGATAAAACACTGGTGGAAATGACCCTGTATAATGGGGGGAAACTACTGCATGTTTCCATGTTCAGCAGATCTTGCAACCATCCCACTACAGGTAAAAACTTAATGGTTTTATACCTGTGACACTAAATAGTGATATAAATTTGATTGTGTCATGTGGGTTCCTGTATGTGGGGGGAAACCATTCCGCCTAGTCAAGGTTAGTCTCTTGCATCTCATAATAAGCATCTTATTAAATTACAAAACAATGTATAGCCCCCTCTCCGTACCCACATATGCTCTGTGATGGTAATCAGCGTGCGCACCTAACTGTAGGTCCTCACATGGGACTCGTTTCTATTCGGCTGCACAAAGTTCTATGAAAACGACTTCTAAAAAGCCAACCCTGGGACAAGCTCTGAGGTTTTTAAAGGGTCCACATAACTCACTTTAACAAACTTTACAGTTGAAACACCAATTTGAGAGAAGTAAAAGGGTGGGTACTATGTATCTGTGCTGCTTTGTCATTAAATTATAATGTTAGGAGTGAGTCCTAATTCCACCCCCTCCTTACTCACTGCCTATCTGTAGTGTCTGCGCACTTATAAGTTCGTGCACAGCATCCAAAACACCCTGCTCTTGCTTATCAC
The DNA here is from genome assembly GCA_019447015.1 of Hymenochirus boettgeri. NCBI lineage: Eukaryota > Metazoa > Chordata > Amphibia > Anura > Pipidae > Hymenochirus > Hymenochirus boettgeri. The sequence continues at coordinate 389,670 of JAACNH010000078.1, forward strand.
ATCTTACATGTAAAGTTGTTCTCTGCTAATTCTCTTACTTAAATGTTGCAAGAAAACTGTTGTGGCAGCCAGCCAAAGATCCTAGTAAAGTGGTCAGGGATGTAGGGCACAAATTGTTGGGCACTTATGGGAGTGTGTGTATTATTATGGTAGGGGCACGGATGGGGCGCGTGTATAATTTAGCTTCTGGAGAGTGAACTGGTCTTTCCTGGTAAATGCTGTGATTTCAGATGATGGTTTCTCAGAATCTACAGTTCATATTTAAAATCTGAAGATACCTTTTAACCAATGGAAACGAAGGCACACAACTTCCCATTGATCCACGACTTGCGAGGGCCTCATTTAAAGGGAATTAAGTTAAATCCCGGTTAAGGGACCCCACCAAGTTAGTCATCGCCCGGTGTACCATAACTGGGGGGAAGGAGTTAGGCGTTACACTGCCCTTTAATGTATTTTTGATAGAATATTTAAAAAGTTCTTGCTTGTGATGCTGGGTGTAAACCATAGGCCCTTTAATTGTAAATGGGCAGGGCATATAGATCTTGGTGAAATGGTTGATGACATTTCACTGTACAATATTTTTAAAGTCGAGATGGGCATGGTGCATTGCCTCAGATCTCATAATTACTGTGTGGCATATATACATATTATACTATAATAGTGAACTGTAATACAAAATAGCATCTAATAACATCTTTTTTCTAGATTCCCATAGAGATATCAATGTTCAGAGAGAACTGTCTCCCCTGGATAAGAAACGCTTCAAATTCTGAACCAAGTCCTGTGTTATGACTGGTACCGGGTCTAGAAGGAGAGGATCTCCCTAAGAACTGGTAAAACAAGTGTACACAAAATATCCTGCTATGAAATCAGTTACAGAATTCTTTAGAGTGGTGAGGGAACTATACACGTTACCCTTTAGTCTTTTGTTGGCAGGATTTGGCCAGTAGGGGTCGCGTGTGTAAAAGTATTAAAGGAAGGAGAGAGCAAATATGTGCTTAGCCTCTTTCTACTTCCTGGAGTTTCCACGAGGTATTAAAGGAAGAGCTAGGGGACCTTGATAACAGGGTAGGGCCCATTCGTAGTATGAGATATAGATTCGTTTGATCACTTAGGAGTGTCAATGGAGTAGCGGTAGTAGTGAGCACAGCCTGAGCTCCAAAAACCAGAGATTTAGTAGATGGACTAGAGTCTGGGTATACCACCCAAGAATAGGGACAATAGTGCGCAGACATAGGTAGAAGATCCACCACGAGTGACCCTGAGAGCGTGGGGGGGTGGCACTAAACAAGGTGATGTATTTATACTTGTTTCTGATCCCTGTGTGTTGGTGAGTATTAGGTGATATTGGCCATGCTATGTCACCTCTATTGTGATAATTACAAGCTTTAGTAATTATTGTTCGTAATAAATAAGATTACTGTTTCAGTTCAGAAAACACTGGCGCCTATTAATTGCTTCTTACCAGAGTGGTGTCAGCAACCCATCTCCACAATATGAGGGCCCACTTCTAGTGATTAAATAAAGGGGTTGTGTTCTGTGCATTGATGGATATAGGACTGGACAGCTCTGGAGGCAAATTAAGTTACCCCCATTTTCTATCGAACTACAGAGTCAAGCACTAAAACATATTGGGTATTTATTCACCCATCTAACAGGTTTCAGTATTATTGACCACAGCTACAGTGGTTACCCTGCTTGTGTTCCTCTGCGGTGTGATATTATAACCAGCTACTCTCCACCTGTTTTATATATAGCAAATCAGATGGATTGTCTAGTCTGTTCAGTATTGCAGTAAAAAAATCTACTACAGTAGCTGTTGTAGACGTGTGGTGTACTCAGTAGCACAACTGTGAAATAGCATGAGATAGAAGTTACTCCAGTAGAGTTAGCTCCCATTCAAACTCCTCTTAAAGATTTTTACAGCCGAAAAACGGTCTGTAGTTGTGCTTTGGTTTTGCATTTAACGTTGTGGAATAATGTTAAAACAGTCTTTTTTAAAAGATATAGCTTTCTAAGAGGCTTCCATGGAAACTTGGGAGGAAATTCCCAGAAGTCTTTGGTTCCTTATTTGCCATGTGCTGAGGCGGGGAGTTTTGAATCGGGTCTCTTCCTATCTTTATATATTAGTGTGACATCTGTCCATAGGCCCGTCACACGCAAAACCCAGAGGCCTGCACTACCTGGTGATGCTCAAGATAGAAGGTGAAAGGTTGGTAGTGTGTGCTTATGTTTTGCATTACGCTTGTGGATAGTGCTTGAAAGACCTTTAACAGATATAAAAGTTGGTCTTGAAGAGCCGCCATGGAACATAGAATATACCCAGAAGTCTCTGTTATATTGTATTTACGCGGGGAGCGGCTTCTGCTCCTGTTTCTACACCACAACCTACACCTCTTGTAGCGAACCCCACCTAACTCTTTGCCTTCCCAGTTTGATTGGAAATGCCACTAGTTGCGGGATTCATTTGAATCAGTGCCCAGTTCCAATTTGAACTTCAACACCTGCATCTGACCAAGTGTCTCGCTTGCTGGAAGGCAATGGCTCTGGCTTGGGCTTCCCCTGTGGGAAAAAGCTGATCCTTAGTCTCAATACAGTTACAATTTCCTGGGTATGTTTGCACATGGTCTCGATGCCACAGCTCCGCCAAGGGTCTCGCTCTTTGCGATATGCATCGAATTTCGTACCCGAGCTGTGGCGACTGCCTGGAATATGAGGGCAACTTACTGCAGCCTTTGGCAGGGGACCTTTCGTGACCGCTTAAGGATTTATGAATTAGTCTCATGGACATACCTGTCCTGTTCTCAACAGAGAAGAGATACCCAGCTTCTCGTGAACGGCAGGCAGAAAGGTCGCAAACTCCATTCCAACTTCCCTTAAGACGTTTCCTCGGCTGCCCAAACCTCCTCCCAACTGTTTCTTTGGCAAATGAACAATGCAAATTGGCGGCACTTATCATGTCCCTGAAGAAAAGTCAGTCGACTTAGTACGAAGGGATATGTGTGCTCTATTGTGCGTGGAACAAGGGGCTGTAAAAAACTGTCTCCCGAAGTCGGGAAACTCCATGACCTAGAAAGTTTAAAGGAGGAGCTCCTTCTAGGTAAACCTGCAAGGTCCAAAACAAAGGCATGAAGGGAGCAACATCTCATGTTCCAACTATTCTAGATTTTTTGGTGGAAGGTCCAGATAATATGATATTGTATGGGTCCTAGGAAGGTACATTGATTATCTTTTCTATGTTTATATATATAGATACTGTATACAGTAATATGATATTGTATGGGGCCTAGGAATGTACATTGATTATCTTTTCTATGTTTTATACTATATATAGATATACTGTATATACAGATAATATGATATTGATGGGAGCCTAGGAATGTACATTGATTATCTTTCTATGTTTAATATATAAGAGTTCATTGTATATACAGATATATTGAATATTTGTATGGGCCCTGAGGGAATGTACATGATTATCTTTTCTATGTTTTATATATAGATATACTGTATATACAGATAATATGATATTGTGTGCGACCAGGAATGTACATTGATTATCTTTCTATGTTTTATATATATAGAATATACTGTATATACAGATAATATGATATTGTATGGGGTCCTAGGAATGATTATCACATTGATTAACTTTTCGTAGGTTTATATATAGATATACTGTATATACAAGCTATATGTATTGTATGGGCACCTAGGAATGTACATTTTGATTATCATTATTCATATGTTGTATACAATCTAGGATATACTGTATATACAGATAATATGATATTGTATGGGCGGGCCTAGGAATGTAACTGATATCATTTCTATGTTAACATATACGATATACTGTATATACAGTAATAATATGATATTGTATGGGGACCTCGTGAAGTGTACATGATTATCTTTTCTATGTTTATATATATATAGATATACTGTATATACAGATAATATGAATGTATGGGACCTAGGAATGTACATTGATTATATTTCTATGTTATATATATAGATATACTGTATATACAGATAATATGATATTAGTATGGGCCTAGGATGGAAGTACATTGATTATCTTTTTCTGTTATATATATAGATATACGTATATACAGATAATATGATATAGGCCCTAGTACAAGCGAACCTAGGAATGTACATTGATTATCTTTCTATGTTTATATATATAGATATACTGTATACAGAAATATGATATTGTATGGGACCTAGGAATGCTAATTGATTATCTTTTCTATGTTTATATATATATAGATATACTTATACAGATAATATGATAGTATGGGACCTAGGATGTTACATTGATTTTTTCTATGTTTATAATATATAGAATACTAGTATATACAGATAATATGATATTGTATGGGACCTAGGAATGTGCATTGATTATATTTTCTATGTTTTATATATAGATATACTGTATATACAGATAATATGATATGTATGGGCCTAGGAATGTGCATTGATATCTTTTATATGGAATCACTTACATAAACAAAGGTTGGGATTGTGTCTCGTACCAGGTGGATACTTTACTGCTTGATATTGATTTTTGTAAGCTTTCACTTGACTTTGAACCTTAGAGCCACAGTTGTGGATTTAAATTCCATAAACAGTAACACATGTGTGGACAATGGGATTTGCAAGGTTGCGGGCTCTAATTTAAGGAAAGGTCTAATTTAAGGAAAAGGTCTAATTTAAGGAAAGGTCTATTTAAGGAAAGGTCTAATTTTAAGGAAAAGGTCTAATTAAGGAAGGTTGGCCTTATAACAGTTAAAAGCTTACACTCATATTCTGATAAATCCTTTGAAAGGTAGGAGCAGTCATAATTTTCAGATAAACATATTATGTCCATGAAATCCAGACCCAGTTATCAGACTCTATAGTGTACTTGAATTACCTTTAATCCCATTTTGGAATTACATTAAATACATGTGTCTGTGAATGATGCCTTTCCCCGTTACACTAAATTCTATAAACTATTCTTTACAAAAACCTTGTCCAGCCTCCTGGACAACCTATAGCAGCAGGTATGGATTCCATATTCTGCTGCCCTTTGGAAGTTCTCCTGGACCTTCTATCTACGACCTACTTGTGCAAAAGGGGCAGTTCTATATTAAGGACACCCAACAATTTCTTACTGAATGGCTAAGTGAAGGTTATTGCTGAGGAAGAATCTTTATGGGCCCCCTAGATGTTGGTAGTTTGTAAACCTCCATCTCCATGTAGGGATAAACACTGGTGGAAATGACCCTGTATAATGGGGAACTATGCATGTTTCCATGTTCAGCAGACTTGCAACCATCCCACTACAGGTAAAACTTATGGTTTTTATAACTGTGACACTAATATGTGATAATAAATTTGATGTGTCCATGTGGGTTTCCTGTATGTGGGGGAAACCATTCCGCCAGTCAAGTTTAGTTCTCTTGCATCTCCTATAAGCTCTTATTAAATTAAAAAACATTATCGCCCCCTCTAACTTACCCCACATACTGCTCCTGTTGATGGTACTCAGGGTGAGCACCTAAACTGTTAGGTCCTACATTTGGTCTTTCTTAATTAGGTGCACAAAGTCTATGAAAACGACTTCTAAAGCCAACCCTGGACAAGCTCTGGGTTTTTTTTTAAAGGGTCACTATACTCACTTAAACACTTTACATTTTCTGAAACTACAATTTGAGAGAAGTAAAATGGTGGGTACTCACATGTTTATCTGTGCTTGCTTGTCATTAAATTATTAATGCTTAGTGAGTGGTCCTAATTCCCCCACCTCCCTTACTACTGCCTTTTGTAGTGTCTGCGACACTTATAAGTTTGCCACAGCCTCCACATACACCTGCTTGCTTACACATCTTACATGTAAAGTTGTTCTCTGCTAATTCTCTTATCTTAAATGTTGCAGAAAATGTGTTGGCAGCCAGCCAAAGATCCTAGTAAGTGGTCAGGGATAGGGCACAATTGTTGGGCACTGGGGTGTGTGTATTATTTTGGTACGGGGCACGGATGGGGCGCGTATAATTTATGCTTTGGAGTGATGGTCTTTCCCTGTAAATGCTGTGTGATTTCAGATGATGGTTCTCAGAATCTACAGTTCATATTTAAATCTGTAAAGATACCTTTTAACAATGGAAAGAAGCACAACTTCCCATTGATCCGGACTTGCAGGGCTCATTTAAAGGGATTAAGTTAAATCCAGGGTTAGGACCCACATTTAGGTCCTCGCCCTGTGTACCATTAACTGGGGGGAAGGAGTTTCTAGGGTATCACTGCCCTTTAATGTATTATTGTATGAAATCTTAAAAAGTTCTTGCTTGTGCTTGGTGTAAACATATCCCTAATGTAAATGGGGAGGGCTGCTATATGTATCTTTTGAAATGGTTGATGACATTTCCTTACAAATAATAAATCGAGATTGGTCACTGGTGCATTGCCCTATCTCCATAATTTACTGTGTTGCATATTACATATATACTATATATTAGTAATTGTAATACCAAAATAGCAATACATATAATATATTTTTTTCTAGATCCCGAGATCTCAATGTTCAGAGAACTGTCTCCCTGGATATAGAAAAGCTTCAAATCCTGGAACCAAGTCCTGTTGTTATGACTGTGTCCGGTGTTCAGAAGGAGAGATCTCCATAGGACTGGTACAACAAGTGTACACAAAATATCCTGCTAATGAAATCAGTACAGAATTCTTAGAGTTGTAGGGAACATACACTAGTTACCCTTTAGTCTTCTTGTTTCTGGCAGGATTTGGCCAGTAGGGGTCGCTGTGTAAAAGTATAAAAGGGAGAGCAACTAGTGCTTAGCCTCTTTCTACTTCCTGGAGTTTCCACAGAGGATAAAGGAAGAGCCCAGGGGACTTGAAACAGGTAGGCCCAGTTAGTATGAGATTAGATTCTGTTATAGATCACTCTAGGAGTGATAAATAGGAGTAGGGTAGCTAGTGAGCAGCCTGAGCTCAACAGGAGATTTAGTAGGACTAGAGTCCTGGTATACCACCCAAGAATAGGACATAGTGGCAGACATAGGGGTAGAAGATCCCACTACAGTGACCTGAGACTGGGTGGCACTAACAACTGATTGTTATTTATACTGTTTCTGATCCCTTGTGTGTGTGAGTATTATGTGATATCTGTGCCATGCTATGTCACCTCTATTGTGCTAATTACATGCCTTATTAATATTGTTCTGTAATAAATAAGATACTGTTTAAGTTCAAGAACCACTGGCGCCCTTATTGCATTCTACCTAGAGTGGTAGTTATCAAACACCCTGCTCCAACATATTTGAGGGCCCACTCTGATAAATAAGAGTCTTGTGCTTAGAATTTGGATAAGGCTGACAGTCTCTGGAGCAAATAAGTTCACCCATTTTACTATCGCTTACAGAGTAAGCACAAACATAATGGTATTATACTCATCTAACAGGTTTCAGTAATTGCACACAGCTACAGTGGTTACCCTGCTTGTGTTCCTTTCTGGTGTATATTATAACCAGCTACTCTCACCTGTTTTATATATAGCAAATCAGATGGATGTCTAGTCTGTTCAGTATTGCAGTAAAACATCTACTTACAGTATCTGTTGTAGATCTGTGGTGTACTCAGTAGCAAACCATGTGAAATACATAGATAGAATTTACTCCAGTAGAGTAGTCTCCCTTCAAACTTCCTTTAAAAGATTTTTACAGCCGAAACCGGTCTGTAGTTTGTGCTCTGGTTTTGCATTTAACTTGTGAATAATGTAAAAGTCTTTTTAAAGATATAGCTTTCTAAGAGCTTCCATGGAAACATGGGAAATTCCCAGAAGTCTTGTTCCTTATTTGCATGTTGTGAGGAGGGAGGTTTTGAATCCGGTTCTCTTCCTATCTTATTTGAATATTAGTGACATCTGTCCATAGGCCCTTCACACTGCAAAACCAGAGGCTGCACTACACTGTGATGGCTCAATAAAGTGAAAAACGGTTCTGTAGTTGGTGCTCTGGTTGCATTCAGCTTGTGGAATGCTGTAAAGACCTTTTAACAGATAAAGTTTTCTGAGAGCCGCCATGGAAACATGAGAATTACCCAGAAGTCTCTGTTACTAATTTGTATTTACCGCCGGGGAGCGGCTTCTGCTCCTGTTCTACACCACCAACACACCTCTTAGTAGAGAACCCCACTAACCTTTGCCTTCCCAGTTTGATGGAAATGCCCTAGCTTGCCGTGGATTCATTAATCAGGGCCAGACCAATTTGAACTTCAACCATCTCATTGCATTGACGAGCAAAGGTTGGTTACATCATCGCCTTGCTGAAGGCAATGCTCTGGCTGGGCTTCCCCTGTGGGAAAAGATGATCCTTTAGCAATAATGTTACCAATTTCCTGGTAGTGTCACATGGTCTTCGATGCACCAGCTCCGCCAAGGGTCTCGCTCTGTAGGACAGTTATGCTATCGAATTTCGTACCCTAGCTGTGGAGACTGCCTGGAATAATGAGGCACTTACTGCAGCCTTTTGGCAGGGACTTTCTGACCGCCTTAAGGATGAATTAGTCTCTAGGGAATTACCTGTCCTGTTCTCACAAAAGAGATACCCGCTTTTCGTGAACGGCAGGCAGAAAGGTCTGCAACTCATTCCAACTTCCCTAAGACTTTTCCTGGCCTGCCTAAACCTCTCCTCAACCTGTTTCTGGCAGAAGAACATATGCAAATTGGCGGCACCATCTGTCCCTGAAGAAAAGTCACGTCGACATACTAATGGACTTTGTCTCTATTGTGCTGGACAAGGGCTAAAAACTGTCCCCTGAAGTCGGGAAACTCCATGACCTAGAAGTTAAGGAGGAGCTCCTTCTAGGTAACCTCAAGTCTCCTACTAAATTTGAACCAATTTAAACTCTTTTGCCTGCGACAATCACCTTTAATGCTAAAATTTTTTCATCAGGCCTTTGTCGATTCCGATGCAGCAGGGAATTTCATTGACTCTACCTTCGAGCACAACTGGGGCTTCCTCTTCTTCACCTGCATAGACCTCTTTAGGTTCTGGCCATTGACAACAGCCCCTTGGCCTCTGAATCATCTCCCAGTCTACGTACAGAGTTTTATTACAATTGCAACTCATCAAGAACGTTTATCTTTTGGTGATCCCAGTCATCTGCTCATGTCTATTCTCTCCTTTTTTCAGGCCTGGGCAAAGTAAGGCCGGAGGCCACAAAAGCCTATTAGCTGCCCCTGACTGTCCCTTCAATACTAGACCTGTACTACAAAAGGTCTTATTATTAATTGATTGTCTCGGGCATAAAAAAAATTATGACTGATCATCTGATAAAATAGATCTAAAATATTACACATCTTCTATTAAAAAAATGCAACTAATTACAAAAAAATGAAATTAATATATTAATTAATTTTTTATAAAACTCAGTTTTGCATCCCTATAATAAGACTGAGTTGAACCTATTGGTTCAGCCATCATGAAGTTTCTCAAGCGCCCCCTTGTGAAATTGAATTGCCCACCCCTGCCCTATTTTATATCATTTTTGTTACAGGGTGATATTCTCGGGTGCATGAAACTTGGTCCTATGGGACACAGCTGGAGTTTCAGCATTGGGGATGATTCACTCATTTAGGATGAAAAAACTCTTGAGACACCAGTCTTGCCTCAGCCAATATAGCCAATATATTGTGATGTTTCCTGATTGATTTGATTGCTGTACACTTAGTTTTCAGATATCACAGTTCTAGCCAACAATCTTTTCCTAACCCATTACCCAGTATTAAATTTGTAAATTTAAACATGTAATATGAGTTGCCTTGATTTGTATTATATGATAGGGTGGTCTAGACTTGATAACCCTTGTAAAATCTCCTGAGTGGAATCTTAGACTAGGTATATTGCTCTTTATTATAAAACTTCATGCTACGGATATAGTGTTTCTGCAGTGCATTATCCTATGAAAAATGCATTCAGTAACATGAACCACTGGTTCCTCACCACTGGCTCATTCTTTGTAAACAGCTTTATTTGCCTAAGTTTCATTGGTGCTCCATTCTCTCCGAATCCCTCAATCCAAGGCTAATAAGAAAAAGCCTTGTTAGACTATCAGAACCTGGAAGAGGAACCTCAGCAGCATAGAAATTGAGTAATACTACGTAACAAGGGGTGAGGACCTTATGGTTTAGGCCCTCAAACTTGGTACAGTCCATTGATTAAGGGGGTTGTTGTATCATCCCCTTTTAACTTTAAGCTTAATCGTTGATTTTATTAAAGGGTATGTCCACCCCTCCACCCCCACCCCCCCCAAAAAAAAAATGTATCAGGAAATGGGCACAAACCTGACCTTGCGAGGTTTATATGTCTGAAGGTTTTTCCAGATTCTTTTCAGTCTAGCCCTTCCCACTTTCAGATCACCATCTTATCACATTTCAGGCTCAACACCCTTTCTTCCTCCTGTTCCTCCCTCTTGTGTGTCTGTTCGTAATACTAGATCCATTGATATACTAGACTCTTTTGCCCCGGTGCACATGTGCTGCTGAATGTGTGTGGAGAAAGTCCTGTGCAAAGACAGACTTTTTCATTACAAGTTCATTCTGCTGTGTCTTGGCTCTGGGCTCCTGCTGAAAAAACAAAACTACTACCCAAAATTTAGTAATATCAACAAATCTAACCCACATCTCCTGTTCTCCATCTTCAACTCCCTTCAGCGCCCCTCACCCCTGACCCTCTCCTTTCTCCGCACTCTCCCCAGGACTTTGCGCATTACTTTAAACATAAAGTGGAGTCCATCCGCTACAGATTTCCGGTCATCGGAAGGACTCTCAGATTATGTTGCCCTCGCCCCCCTCTGCTATTCCTTTGACATCTGTGACCCATTCAGAAGTCTCTCGCCTGCTTCTATCACGCCCCGTCATGATCTGTCCTCTTGATCATATGCCCTCTGTATTACTGAAGCACTGTGACCATGTGCTGCCCCCTATACTCACCCACATATTCAATGCCTCCCTTACATCTGGAATTTTCCCTTCCGTCTTTAAGCAGCCCATGTTAAGCCCATACTAAAAATCCCCTCTGGACCCATCTTGTTTAGCCAACTACCGCCCGGCCTCTCTCCTACCGATAGCCTCTAAACTGCTGAACGATCTGTCTTCTCCGTATCGCTAACGACCTTCATGCTCATAACCTATTGGATCCTTTGCATCTGGATTCCGTCCTGCGCATTCCACTGAGACGGCTCTGTGTAAGGTTGTGAATGATCTGCAGGTTGCAACTATTCCCTCCTAATGCAGATACTTCACTCCTTTGGCATTCAGAATGAAGTAGCATCCTGGTTTCTATCCTATCTCTCAACCGAACTTACTCTGTATCTAATGCTAGCAATACCTCTTCTCCGGTTCCTCTTGGTGTGGGGGTCCCCGCAGGGTCTGTTCTTGGACACTTATTGTTCTCCCTCTACACTATTTCCTGGGAGATGTCATTAGCTCTTTTGGCTTTAAGTATCATTTATATGCAGACAATACACAAATCTACTTGTTCACCCCTACGCTAACTCCTGGCATCCAATCACGTGTCTCCGACTGTCTCCTGACATCCAATCACGTGTCTCCGACTGTCTCCTTCCATCTCCTCCTGGATGTCTCAACGCTACCTCAAATTAAATCTTTCTAAAACTGAACTGATCGTTTTCCCACCTAAACCTGGTCTGTTCTTATTAACAGGGTTTTATAGCACATACCTGTATAAAGAAATTATTATTATTATTATTACCTTATAGCAAATTCATGCTTTAACCTAGCGACACGAGGTATGGAAGACTTTCTCAAAACAATTCAGCTTTATTGCAGTGACTTATACATCTTATCAGCAGCACAAAGTTTTTCTTTCAAATTCTTGTATTTCCTGATGTTGACTGCTGTTCCTTCCTCTATTACTGCCACCGTATTTCTGGTTCCTGTTCTCTTTATTTGCTTTCCCTTAAACAATCTCATACTTAAACATTAAAATTACTTAGGGGTGTATTTATAAACGATCAAATTACAAATTACACTGTTTTTGTAATTTTGCTAGCGCAGGACATCACAATGACAAAGAGCGCTATTTTCGCCGTATTTATAAAACCGCTTGTCACAACCCCCCCCCCCCCTCCGCGACGCCTACCCACCTATCAGTACCGGAAACGCACTCCAAGTAACCGACGGGTGAATAAACAGAACGACCAGGAGGGGTTAGTAAACAACGCCGATATAACACACACTTTATATTTCTCAATATCATATACTCGCTGCCACCACCTTCCTAAAAATAGGGGAAGGAGCTACTAAATATATCTATGGGGTTATCCGCACCCCCCTGACTTATAATGAGCCTGCAAGAAAAAGGGTTAACCACACCTATATAACCTATACCATTATCTATATGCCTAAACAATACTTCTTCTATAGTAGCATAACTTCAGAGACACAGGTTCGTTTTGGGATATACTGAGAATAAGACAATTAGCCTATAAATGATTTTGTATCATTTATTCTAAAACTAAAAGAACTTACTGAACATTAATGGTAACACAAAGGTGAGGGTAGAAGGGAGATAAAGAATGAATACTTAGATATAAATGTCGTCTGAAAAGTCCGTGAGCCAAGTCAAGATACTTGTAAATCCAATGTGGAAAAGAGGGACAAAGTCCAAATGTTCAAAGTCCCTGATGGAAGCCATGTATATCCGTCTGATTGGCAAGATGTTCCTTAAGATGTCATGACGAACTCCTGAGCTGAGACCATGATCCCAATTTATCCTTTCTCCTGAACTGGGAGCGGACTGGTCTCTAGAGGGGGGCTTGATTCCCCCGAAGGTGGTTCCTATTTTTGGAGGGAACTTTGAAACTCCAATTTCCCTCTAGTCCATAATCCATGTACCATACAGTCACATTCACAATATTGCCCTGGTTGTCATTAACTAATTTTACACAATTGAATGATACTAACATGACATAATTGGAGTTGGTATGAACAGAAGTATAATATCTCAGCAATCCTAAGTAATATCATTGCCTACAAGGTGTTATAATAACAGATTTATTCTAATATAAACTTGAATATTTCTTAAAACATAAACATTCTATGCCCTGAATTATTAAAGGGAAACTAAACCAAAATTTTATACTACAGAATCTGAAAACAACCCCTCTAAAAACCCCAATAAGCTATAAAACCTCGTCAGTAATTGATTAGTAAAAATAAAGCCTGCTAAGAACTGCATGAAGTATCTGTGTGTATGTGCAGTGTCAGACCACACCTCCTGACCTCAGTCACATGCTTCCTTGCTTTATCTGTCCTGTAAAAGGATTGGCTAGAGATTATTAATGGGTGTGACCAACTATAACAAGTTTGTGCTATAGCTAAGGACTGAGCATGTGCAGAACATAATGGTCGTTGACCAAACTGTGTGATACTAGAATGCTGGGAAGTAAAGCACAAACCATATGTTATTTAGGCAAATTTCCCAGCGCTTGTATCAAAATGAGGTAAGACATGGACTACTGGTTTTATATCAAGGTGTTCTGCCTTCTGGTTTAGTGTTGTTTTGTGGCTTTAGTTGTCCTTTAAAAAATATGAATGGCCATTTGGTTCAGCTGAGTTCTACACTAGAAGACCACCTGCTGTTCTGGTGCCTGCTAGCCTGAGAAGTATATGAATTACTACAGTGACTTCACACCTTGCCCTTTGTAGGCAGACCTCACGCTGGTTAAGCAAATATAAGGAAACTCTTTTTACCAACTGGACAGGCAGGAATTTAACCCTGTGATTGCCTGACAGTTAAACAATGTGGGAGATGCCATACTGCTTGACATGCCATAAAGTAAGATATTTGAAAATTAAAAGTGCGATTTCAGACATTGTCTATGGGAGTTTACATTGCACTTTCAGAAGTCTTTTTTTTATTAACCCTATTTATAAATAGGTGGAATTTTGCCCTTTTGCCAACTTCTCTGCCTTTGTTGCATTTTTTGCAGTTTAACAAAATTTTCACCAAAGCATTTTCCACAGCATTAACCGAAAATCAAGCGGTATTTATATAGTGCCAAAATGTGGGGTTTTGTCTAAACGTAAATGCATCTATGGAGAATGGCCCAGAAATGGATTCTTTTACTTACTGGAATATTCCATTAACATGACTATTTCTTACATATAATGGAACTGGTTTGATAATAAGCTGCAGTTTGCTCAAAATAAGAAATACTAAAAAAAATAGTCCTATTAATAAAATAGAGAAAATTCCCCTGGGTGGGTTTTACACTATTTATCATATCCTATTAATACAATAGAGAAAATTCCCCTGGGTGAGTTTTACACTATTTATCATATCCTATTAATAAAATAGAGAAAATTCGCCTGGGTGAGTTTTACACTATTTATCATATCCTATTAATAAAATAGAAAATTCCCCTGGGTGAGTTTTACACTATTTATTATATCCTATTAATAAAATAGTGAAAATTCACCTGGGTGAGTTTTACACTATTTATCATATCCTATTAATAAAATAGAGACAATTCACCTGGGTGAGTATTACACTATTTATCATATCCTATTATAAAATAGAGAAAATTCCCCTGGGTGAGTTTTACGCTATTTATCATATCCTATATAAAATAGAGACAATTCCCCTGGTGAGTTTACGCTATTTATCATATCCTATTAAAAATAGAGAAAATTCACCTGGGTGAGTTTTACGCTATTTATCATATCCTATTAATAAAATAGAGAAAATTCCCCTGGGTGAGTTTTACGCTATTTATCATATCCTATTAATAATTAGAGAAAATTCCCCTGGGTGAGTTTTACGCTATTTATCATATCCTATTAATAAAATAGAGACAATTCCCCTGGGTGAGTTTTACGCTATTTATCATATCCTATTAATAAAATAGAGAAATTCCCCGGGTGAGTTTTACGCTATTTATCATATCCTATTAATAAAAAGAGAAAATTCGCCTGGTGAGTTTTACACTATTATCATATCCTATTATAAAATAGAGAAAATTCGCCTGGGTGAGTTTTACACCTTATATCATATCCTATTAATAAAATAGAGAAAATTCCCCTGGGTGAGTTTTACACTATTTATCATATCCTATTAATAAAATAGAGAAATTCCCCTGGGTGAGTTTTACACTATTATCATATCCTATTAATAAAATAGAGAAATTCACCTGGGTGAGTTTACACTATTTATCATATCCTATTAATAAAATAGAGAAATTCCCTGGGTGAGTGTTACACTATTTATCATATCCTATTAATAAAATAGAGAAAATTCCCCTGGGTGATTTTACACTATTTATCATATTATTATAAAATAGAAAAATTCGCCTGGGTGAGTTTACACTATTTATCATATCCTATTAATAAATAGAGAAAATTCGCCTGGGTGAGTTTTACACTATTTATCTATCCTATTAATAAAATAGTGTAAATTCCCCTGGGTGAGTTTTAACACTTTTTATCATATCCTATTAATAAAATAGAGAATTCCCCTGGGTGAGTTTTACACTATTTATCATCCTATTAATAAAATAGAGAAAATTTCCCTGGGTGAGTTTTACACTATTTATCATATCCTATTAATAATAGAGAAAATTCCCTGGGTGAGTTTTACACTATTTATCATATCCTATTAATAAATAAAGTAAATTCCCCTGGGTGAGTTTTACACTATTTATCATATCCTATTAATAAAATAGAGTAAATTCCCCTGGGTGAGTTTACACTATTTATCATATCCTATTAATAAAATAGAGAAAATTCCCTGGGTGAGTTTACACTATTTATCATATCCTATTAATAAAATAGAGAATCCCCTGGGTGAGTTTTACACTATTTATCATATCCTATAATAAAATAGAGAAAATTCACCTGGGTGAGTTTTCACACTATTTATCATATCCTATTAATAAAATAGAGAAAATTCACCTGGGAGTAATTTTTACGCTATTTATCATATCCTATTAATAAAATAGAGAAAATTCACCTGGGTGGTTTTACGCTATTTATCATATCCTATTAATAAATAGAGAAAATTCACCTGGGTGAGTTTTACACTATTTATATATCCTATAATAAAATAGAGAAAATTCCATGGGTGAGTTTTACACTATTTATCATATCCTATTAATAAAATAGAGAGAATTCCTGGGTGAGTTTTACAACTATTTATCATATCCTATTAATAAAATAGAGAAAATTCACTGGGTGAGTTTTACACTATTTATCATATCCTATTAATAAAATAGAGAAAATTCCCATGGGTGAGTTTTACACTATTTATCACATCCTATTAATAAATAGAGAAAATCCCCTGGGTGAGTTTACACTATTTATCACATCCATTATAAAATAAGAGAAATTCCCCTGGGTGAGTTTACACTATTTTCATATCCTTTTAATAAAATAGGGAAAATTCCCCTGGGTGAGTTTTACACTATTTATCATATCCTTTAATAAAATAGAGAAAATTCACCTGGGTGAGTTTTACACTATTTATCATATTCTATAATAAAATAGAGAAAAATTCCCTGGGTGAGTTTTACACTATTTATCATATCCTATTAATAACATAGAGAAAATTCACCTGGTGAGTTTTACACTATTTATCATATCCTATTAATAAAATAGAGTAAATTCCCCTGGGTGAGTTTTAACTATTTATCATATCTATTAATAAAATAGAGAAAATTCCCCTGGGTGAGTTTTACACTATTTTCATATCCTATTAATAAAATAGAGAAAATTCCCCATGGTGAGTTTTTACGCTATTTATCATATCCTATTAATAAAATAGAGTAAATTCCCCAGGGTGAGTTTTACGCTATTTATCATATCCTATTAATAAAATAGAGTAAATTCCCCTGGGTGAGTTTTACGCTATTTATCATATACTATAATAAAATAGAGAAAATTCCCCTGGGTGAGTTTTACGCTATTTATCATATCCTATTAATAAAATAGAGTAAATTCCCCTGGGTGAGTTTTACGCTATTTATCATATCCTATTAATAAAATAGAGTAAATTCCCCTGGGTGAGTTTTACACTATTTATCATATCTATTAATAAATAGAGAGAATTCACCTGGGTGAGTTTTAACACTATTATACTATCCTATTAAATAAATAGAGAAAATTCACCGGGTGAGTTTTACGCTATTTATCATATCCTAATTAATAAAATAGAGAAAATTCACCTGGGTGAGTTTTACGCTATTTATCATATCCTATTAATAAAATGAGAAAATTCACCTGGTGAGTTTTACACTATTTACATATCCTATTAATAAAATAGAGAAATTCCCATGGGTGAGTTTTACACTATTTATCATATCCTATTAATAAAATAGAGAGAATTCACCTGGGTGAGTTTTACACTATTATCATATCCTATTAATAAAATAGAGAAAATTCACCTGGGTGAGTTTTACACTATTTATCATATCCTATTAATAAAATAGAGAAAATTCCATGGGTGAGTTTTACACTATTTATCACATCCATAATAAAATAGAGAAATTCCCCTGGTGAGTTTTTACACTATTTATCACATCCTATTAATAAATAAGAGAAAATTCCCCTGGTGAGTTTTACACTATTTATCATCTTTTAATAAAATAGGGAAAATTCCCCTGGGTGAGTTTTACACTATTTAATATCCTATAATAAAATAGAGAAAAATCAACGGGTGAGTTTTACACTATTTATCATATTCTATTAATAAAATAGAGAAAATTCCCCTGGGTGAGTTTACACTATTTATCATATCCTATTATAACATAGAGAAAATTCACCTGGGTGAGTTTTACACTATTTATCATATCCTATAATAAAATAGAGTAAATTCCCCTGGGTGAGTTTTACACTATTTTCATATCCTATTAATAAAATAGAGAAAAATTCCCCTGGGTGAGTTTTACACTATTTATCATATCCTATTAATAAAATAGAGAAAATTCCCCATGGTGAGTTTTAGCTATTTATCATATCCTATTAATAAAATAGAGTAAATTCCCCAGGGTGAGTTTTACGCTATTATCATATCCCTTAATAAAATAGAGTAATTCCCCTGGGTGAGTTTTACGCTATTTTTATCATATCCTATTATAAAATAGAGAAAATTCCCCTGGGTGAGTTTTATGCTATTTATCATATCCTATTAATAAATAGAGAAAATTCCCCTGGGTGAGTTTTACGCTATTTATCATATCCTATTATAAAATAAGAAAGAAAATTCACCTGGGTGAGTTTTACGCTATTTATCATACCCTATTAAAAAATAGAGAAAATTCCCCTGGGTGAGTTTTACGCTATTATCATATCCTATTAATAAAATAGAGAAAATTCCCTGGGTGAGTTTATGCATTTATCATATCCTATTAATAAAATAGAGAAAATTCCCTGGGTGGTTTTACGCTATTTTATCATATCCTATAATAAATAAGAGAAAATTCACTGGGTGAGTTTTACGCTATTTATCATATCCTATTAATAAAATAGAGAAAATTCCCCTGGGTGAGTTTACGCTATTTATCACATCCTATTAATAAATAGAAAAAATTCACCTGGGTGAGTTTTAAACTATTTATCATATCCTATTAATAAAATAGAGTAAATTCCCCTGGGTGAGTTTTACACTATTTATCACATCCTATTAATAAAATAGAGAAAATTCCCCTGGGTGAGTTTACACTATTTATCCTATCCTATTTAAAATAGAGAAAATTCCCTGGGTGAGTTTTACACTATTTATCATATCCTTTTAAAAAATAGGGAAAATTCCCTGGGTGAGTTTTACACTATTTATCATATCCATTAATAAAATAGAGAAAATTTCACCTGGGTGAGTTTTACACTATTTATCATATTCTATTAATAAAATAGAGAAAATTCCCCTGGGTAAGTTTTACACTATTTATCATTCCTATTAATAACATAGAGAAATTTACCTGGGGGAGTTTTACACATTTATCATATCCTATTAATAAAATAGAGTAAATTCCCCTGGGTGAGTTTTACACTATTTATCAATTCCTATTAATAAATAGAGAAAATTCCCTGGGTGAGTTTTACACTATTTATCATATCCTATTAATAAAATAGAGAAAATTCCCCATGGTGAGTTTTACACTATTATCATATCCTTAATAAAATAGAGTAATTCCCCTGGGTGAGTTTTACGCTATTTATCATATCCTATTAAATAAATAGAGAAAATTCCCCTGGGTGAGTTTTACGCTATTTCATATCCTATTAATAAAATAGAGAAAATTCCCCTGGGTGAGTTTTACGCTATTATCATATCCTATTATAAATAGAGAAAATTCCCCTGGTGAGTTTTACACTATTTATCATATCCTTAAAAAATAGAGAAAATTCACCTGGGTGAGTTTTACACTATTTATCAATCCTATTAATAAAATAGAGAAAAAACCCTGGGTGAGTTTTACGCTATTATCACATCCTATTAATAAAATAGAGAAAATTCACCTGGGTGAGTTTTTACAACTATTATCATATCCTATTAATAAATAGAGAAAAATTCACCTCGGTGAGTTTCTACACTATATCATATCCATTATAAAATAGAGAAAATTCCCCTGGGTGAGTTTACACTATTTATCATATCCTATAATAAATAGAGAAAATTCATCGGTGAGTGTTTTACACATTTATCATATCCTATTAATAAATAGAAAAATTCCCCTGGGGGAGTAGTTTTACACTATTTCATATACTATTAATAAATAGAGAAAAATTCACCTCGGTGAGTTCTACACTATTATCATATCCTATTAATAAAATAGAGTAATTTCCCTGGGTGAGTTTTACACTATTTATCATATCCTATTAATAAAATAGAGAAAATTCCCCTGGGTGAGTTTTTTTTTTGCTGAAAAAAACACCACGTGTTAGGCTATTTTTAAAAAACAAATAGAGGCATTCTCTTTTTTAACTACTTTGACACTACTTTAAAGGGCATGTCCACCCTTATAAAAAAAAATTCCCATATAATAGTTTGCCTTCCCCCAGCCCCAACCACTATAAAATAATTTTAAGAAAGTGCCCTGATCTTTACATACCTTCCCTCTCTCCTCTGATGCCCGGCCCTGCCTTCTGTTTACAAGACCCTACAAACAGGGGGCGGGACCGGCAGCCACGTCTGTGATTGGCTGAGAGGCAGCCAATCACGGACGCGGCTGCCGGCTTCTCAGAGTGCCAGGGGAAAGAGGGAAGGTAAGTAGAGTTTGGGGGTCTTTCTTAAAATTATTTTTTAGCGGTTGGGGCTGGGGGAACAAATTCTATTATATTGGCAAGGGGTTTTATGGTAGGGGGAGGGATCGCAAAACGTGAGGGAGAGGGAGGTGGAGGGAGGGGAAGAGGGCTGCATACGCATGCCAAACCTCTCCGGAGGCGAGGACAGGAGGCGAGGCTCATAGGTGACTTGCTATCCCTGGTGGGCAGTTTTTGGGACGTTGTTTTTGGACAGTGGGACCAGTAGTGGGAGGGACATTACAGGAGAACCATATGGAGCTGGGATGTGGGGTAAGGATTAAACTACACTACATGGTGGGGCCAGTAGTTGGGGGGATTATAGTTTTGGGGGTGGACATGCCCTTTAAAAAGCCACCAGGGAGTGTTACCTATTTACCATCCTATGTGCTGAACTTTTTGCCACATTTTCAGCATTTTTTGTGCTAATTGCCTCTAAGTCATTTTCGCCTTTTTAATAACTATGATGAAAAGAAAAGTTGAAAGTTTAGAAAAGTGGTGGTGAGTCTGGAGGAATAAAATAATCCCCCTTTATAAATAGGTCCCTTAGACCCCCATTTGACTTTGTTGGTAAATAAAGAAAATCGGAACTTTTTAAAAGTGATCTTGGAAAGATCGGAAATTGCAGATCATATTACACTTTGTCATTGTCCTTGATTCCTACAGCCAGATCTTCATATAAATACTGAATGAACATTGGTCAATATTAACTCAATCGTTTCCTGGGATAACGGAATTCCATAATCCTCCACTCATTTCATATAGACGTGAGAGGAATAGGATAGCGATAGGAAAAAGGAGGAAAAGGGGAATACATGAGGGTATGTACCATTGTATGCATTGCAAGTTATAAAGGGAAACACATTTATACATCTTAGTACAGGACACCAGGAATGTCACATCTGTGACTCCTGTTTTGTTGTATATGTCCTGGTCTGTCCCTGTGGTCTCTTGTATGTAGGAGAGACCAATCACAAGGTCCAGATGTGTATGACAAAGCACAAATCTTCTATTGTAACAAAAACAGGTCCCTTCATCAGAGGGAATGTTCCTCCCACCCTCCTGCATGACGGCAGGGATAGAGGTACAAATACACACTCACTGTTCTATATAAGGAACACATTGTACAGTGAGCTATTCCTTTAACAATTCATTCGGGATTATTAATGATTACAAGATTTGCTAGAGGATCTATTTCATGTTGGTTCATGTACCATTAATTCAACATGTAGACCTTTGTGCCTTTTCTGATTTGTTAATGACAAATAAGTGTAAAACCCACAGTACTTGGTGTAACATTAGCGTGGAAAGGTATTGGAAAGAGCGCTGAACACCCAATGCAATAGGCTACATTTTGCACTACAATGTAACGTCTACTGAAAGAAAATGGTTAGAGGGCACCGCTTAACCTCTAGGTTCCCACAATGCAGTGATTAACAGCTCTCACTGATATTGCCCTATTTAATTTAAGCATTATAGATACTCTTTAAATTGTGTAACATAATAACATAGTAACATACTAATTGAGAGTGAATAAAGACATACGTCCATCAAGTCCAAACTTTTCACCCTCCTTGTTAACCCTACATAACAGTTCATCCAGAGGAAGGCAAAAAAAAAATCCATCCTGACTTCAACTGGCAATCGGAAAGTATCCCTGGATCAACCAGAACTACAGTATATGTATTAATACCAGTAATTCTCAATATTATATAGTATCCCCGTACCAACCACAACTACAGTATATGTATTAATACCAGTAATTCTCAATATTATATAGTATCCCCGTACCAACCAGAACTACAGTATATGTATTAATACTAGTAATTCTCAATATTATTTAGTATCCCTATACCAACCAGAACTACAGTATATGTATTTATACCAGTAATTCTCAATATTATATAGTATCCCCGTACCAACCAGAACTACAGTATATGTATTAATATCATCAGTTCTGGTTGTCCAGGTTACGATATAATATTCTTGGTCCAGCTCTCATTGAAAATAAACTTATGGGCGGAAGAACAACGTAGTAGTCTTCAGCTCTCTATATCAAAGGTTCAGCAAACCAATGGGCAGACAGTCTGAGTCGCAGAGAACATTAGACCGCAACGAATGGGAACTGACCAGAGATTTTCAACAACATATGTCTCAAATGGGGAACCCCAGAAATAGATCTGATGGCCTCTGAAGGAATTACAAAACTACCGGTGTAACTATTCCCTGTCCAAGGATCCCAAAGCTGCAGGGAGGATGCTCTTTCGGTACCCTGGAACTTTCATCTGGCATATGTGTTTCCTCCCTTTCCCCTAATCCCCAAAGTTTTGAGGAAGATACGTTCAGACAAGAGCAAGATCATAGTAATAGCCCCAGCATGGCCTCGCAGAGCCTGGTTTTCGGACCTAGTCCAACTTTCCAATCCGACACCCTGGAACCTTCCAGTTTCGGAGAGCTTCTGTTCAGGGCGAAATTCTTATCCCAATCCGTCAGCGTGAGGCTGTGTGCGTGGTTTCTGAAAGGGTATGATGTAAAAATGGGGCTTTCCGTTGGTTATTGAAACACTGCTACTCAGCAGAAAGGCTTCTACGTCTGCTATATACTGTAGGACCTGGAATAAATTTCAGATATGGTGCCAAAACAAAGGCAGAAGGGAGCAACATCTCATGTTCCAACTATTCAGATTTTTGGTGGAAGGTCTCAAGAAAGGCCTTGCTCCTAGTACCCTTAAGGTTCAGGTATCAGCGTTAGGAGCATACTTTAATCTAGATTGGCAGACAAACTTTCTCATAAGAAGATTTTAAGGCGGCTTTAAATATAAAACCTAGAGTCAAAAATATTTTTCCTAAATGGGAACTTAAAGTAGTGTTGAAAGGTCTATGTCAGCACCCATTTGAACCGCTGGCAGAGATCTCCCTCAAATTGTGTCTTGGAAGACAGCTCTTCTCATTGCCCTTCCTCAGCCAGGAGGATAAGTGAAATTCAAGCCCTTAACTCCAGAGAACCCTACTAATAATCAAAGAAGAAGGTATTCAGTTGCGTCTGGATCCAGCCTTTAGGCCTAAAGTTTCTTCTAATTTTCACAAGGATCAGGAGATCTTTTTACCATCCTTTAAAACTAACACGAGCAACCAGAAGACCGCTTGCTACCTTTGTTGATGTCAAGAAATGCGTTATAACTTACCTAGAGAGGACCGAGTCATTCAGACAAAGTGATTCCTTGTTAGTATCTTACTTTGGGGAAAGGAAAGGCAAAGAGCGTCAAAAGCCACTATAGCCAGATGGATGAAATGACATTTCTACAGCCATAGATTGGCATATACTGTTCCTTCTTCAGTAAATGCACATCTACTAGATCTGTGTCTACCTCCTGGGCAGCAAAGGCAGGGGTATCTCCAGAGCAAATATGTCAGGCGAAACCTGGGCCTCATACAACACCTTTGTGAGGCACTACAAGTTGGATATCTTCCATGAAAGATAAGCAGCTTTTGGTCGAAGTGTCCTAATAATGTTAATTAATATCCCTCCCTTGTTTTTTCACTGCTACGTGATATCTCATTTGTATGGCTGCCTTGGGGTGAGAAGGAAAGACTGAATTTATACTTACGTAAATTCCATTTCCTTGAACCCCAAAGGCAGCACACTCCCCCCGAATAAAATCTATTGCATTTGTGGTCTTGTGGTTATTTACTACTAGTCGGACTTACACTTAGGGGGCCTGGTTAGGGGAGGGCCTTTTAAAGTTGGGATTGTCCTACCAGGGGAGGGACTACCTCTCATTTGTTATGGCTGCCTTTGGGGTTCAAGGAAATGGAATTTACGTAAGTATAAATTCAGTCTTTCTATCATACAGTACAAAGTGATAAATCCAATCTTTATTATATTACAGATCACTATGGAGCTACTGACCCTTCTCAGTGATAGGACACATTCCATATTCTATCGGATAGTCAAAGTGATAACCATTTTATTATATTATACAGATCAGTTATGGAGCTACTGACCCTTCTCTCAGTGATGAGACACATTCCCATATTCCTATGAACAGTACAAAGTGATAAATCCAATCTTTTTATTATATTATACAGATCAGCTATGGAGCTACTGACCCTTCTCTCAGGATGATAGAGACACATTCCCATATTTCTATCGGACAGTACACAAGTGATAAATCCAATCTTATTATATATACAGATCAGCTATGGAGCTACTGACCCTTCTCTCAGTGATAGAGACACATTCCCATATTTCTATCGGACAGTACAAAGTGATAAAACAAATTATTTAGCATTAAGTAAATTAATTAAATATTTTGGCTGGACCTGGGTTGGAATTATAACATCTAATGATCTCAGTGGAGCGATGGATGAACAAATATTAACCAACTATCTATCTGAGGATGGTGTGTGTGTGGAAATCTCTATTAAAATCGATAACGATTGGAATAAAGTATCCCAGATTGGTAAGGTTATTGGGGAGTCATCTGCTAGTGTTTTTGTTCTTTGTGGAACTATGGATATGCTATACAATGCAAAGGTAAAGGATCTGACAAATCTCCTTTCTACAAAGACCATCATCCTGTCATCTTTTTATGGGGATAATAATTATATTTTTAAGATTTTTTCATTCATAGTTCATGGCAGTTTGTCGGTAAATACCATTTACTCCTATAATATGAACACTACAGAGAATCAAATATTTTTAGACAATTTCCATCCACTAAACTATCCAGGAGACAAGTTACTTGAAGATATTTGGCTTCTGAACTTCAGATGTTTTACAGGAGACGCAAACAAGGATGAACTGACTCAATCGTATGGTGTTCAAAAATGCAAAGGACATGAAGTATTTACAAACATTAGGTATTCTGAGTTTTTGACCTATTCACCCCGTGTCTATCTTGCAGTTGATGTAATGTCGAAGGCACTTAATAATATGCATCTATCACATAATGAAACATTCCAAATACAGTACAGTGAAATGTATCGAAACAAGGTAAATTCCATGTATTGTGGGTATTTTCTCATAGTTTTCTGTAAACTATAGACTAAATTAGTGAGCTGGTATCTACAAACAGGGAGGACTTCCACAAAGCCCCCTAATCAGTTTATTTGGTGATTTAGGTGTACAGTGCAAATGGTAGGTTGTAGACAGAAGTGCAATTATTTTTCACTGTATGGAAAGTCGTGTAGTTTTTCCCAGCTGGTCAATCCCAACAGTTTTGCAGTCTAAGGTAAATAATTGGAGGACAGCTCAGAAGTAGCATGTATGGGGTGTGTAAATCCCTTGATCACTCAGGGTTCCACCATCTCTAATGTAAGGGAGAAAGAACCTAGGACCATGAATGTTAGCTAGGTGGTAGAGGTAGGGGACTCCATTGTTGGAAATGTGGGTGGAGATGGGAATGACCCAGCAGTCTCGTTAAACATTAGTGTTAAAGACGTTAGAAAAGGAGAGGCCCTTAAACATAGCTTCTAAGAGTTAGGGGCCAAGTTAAAAGCTAAAACCCTAGGGTAGAATATTCAGAAATTTTCAGAAATACTATTGCACCCACTTATGCCTGGCAAAGAGATTGGTGTAAGAAGATGGGATTTTGGGCTTTAGAAAACTGGGCTCACTTTTCTGTCAGCTACAGTGTCTTTAGAAGGGATGGACTGCTCCTCAATGATGATGGTGCAGCTATATTTTTTGGGTGGGTGGCTAGGGGATTTAAGGAGATTTTAAACTAGGTTTTGGGAAGGGGACTTTTGACTATAAAGGGATAAATCGAGGGGTTAGGAATCAGCAGGGAGGAGAGGGGGGAGCATAGTGGATAGTGTGGCATGTATGTCAAAGTATGGATGTACATTAAATATTCATTTAAAATGCATGTTTACAAATGCTGGAAAAAATGGGGAACTAGAACTTATAGCTTTAAAAAGAAAAGTATGATCTGATCGGTATAGCAGAAACATTGCTAAATGATTCACATAACTGGGCAGTAAATGTGGAAGGATATACCTTGTTTAGAAATGTTAGGTAGAAAGTAGGAGTTTGCATATATGATAAGCAGGAACTGAAACCAAATTTACCAAAGTAAATAAATGGGGGTATAAACAATATGACAGAAAAAACATGGTTGGGGCTGTGTTTAGGAAGGAAGTCGGTGGGTAAATTAATTGTTGGTGTCTGTTGTAAGCCACCAAATGTCAGTGAGGAGTTAGAAATAATTAAACAAAGTTCATTTTAATAAAGCCCCAGGACAGGATGAAATGCATCCTCGGATCTTAAGAGAGCTCAGTCCAGTTTTATCTAGACCACTGTTTTGGATTGGAAAAAAGCCAATGTAATACCAATATTCCAAAAAGGGTAGTCATTCTCAGCCTGGTAACTATAGACCTGTAAGCCAGGTAAAACCTGTAACATCAGTGGTAGGGAAACTTTGTTACCAGATTATATCTTTGACTTTGTCTTCAGAACTGATCTTATAAGTAGTAGTCAGCATGGATTTATGGGAAATCGGTCATGCCAGACAAATTGACTTGGTTTTTAAGAAGTGAGAAGAATTTAGATTCTGGTATAGAAATGGATGTAGTATACTATCATTTAGCTAAAGATTTTGATAGGTGGCCAATGTATTAACAAGTATTTTGGCCTAGAGAAAAACATTTGCGCATGGATAGAGAATTGGTTGTTGGATTGCAAACAGGGTAGTGGTTAACAGAGCTACATCCGTGTGGGCTAAAGTTCTAAGTGGAGTGCCTCAGGGTTCTGTACTGGGACAGCTTCTGTTTAATAAATTAATTAGAAGGGGGCATTGATAGCAAGGTCTCTGTGTTTGCTGATGAAACTATGCAGAGCTTTGGAAACTTCAAATGATGTGCAATTGCTGCAAGTTGACCTAGATAGATTATCAAAATGGAAGCAGAATGGCAGATGAGATTCAATGTTTATAAATGTAAGGTAATGCATAAAGGGTTTAATAATCCCTGTGCCACCTACACCATAAATAACTCTGTGTTAAGTTAATCTGGAAAAGGATTTGGGGGTTCTGGTAGACTTCTGGTTTGCTACAGACTTAACTGTAGCAACAACAACAGCAACAGCTATGGAGCTATTTATGTGGGTATGCGTACACAGTCTTTATAAATATTATAGTATTCATAGGTAGATGTGCTCTGCTTTTTTCCTTCCTTCCTCCCACTGTAAATGACTGTCAACACTCTGCAAGGAGTGACAAAGCAGATCACAGAAGGAGACTTTGAATAAGTATCACAGCCAGGGTAATGACTTAGTGATTTAGGTCCCCACCCTGGGTACTATGTAGCTATGGGTCAGGGGAAAGGTGTCCTTTAATCTAGTGAACCAGATTACTTATTTCATGGAGAATTTGATGCTAAATGTTGATAAAGATATTGTTTAAGTACAGTCTAAAAAGTTGTATTCATCAGTGGAAAAGTTTAAAGGTTTATTCTGAACAGTCACATATATTATATTTAGATGTGTTTACTTAACAGCTACATCATAATTTAAAGGGACTTAGAAAATATTCCTCACAAAGTTCTCCCAGGACCTTTAATGATTATGGAGATTATTTAGCTGATTATGGAATTTATAACAACATTGTAAAGATGACCCAACGCAAACCTGCTCAATTAGTTGGCACTATGAGACCGGGGGCCCCTGCAGATCAGCAGGTGAACATCACCACGGGCTTAATAACATGGAACCACAACAGTAAAATAGTAAGTAAGTGTCTGTACAATAAATGTTCTTCACATAATATGGTCAATATACAGGTTTACTTATTAAGCTCTTCCTCGGCCTTGCTGTATCTTCAACAAATAAAGAGTTGAAAATTCAAGCAAATTATCTTCCTACATGGGAAGGAGAGTTGTTCGTTGGGTGAATTATCTTCCTACATGGGAAGGAGAGTTGTTTTGTGGGCGAATTATCTTCCTGCATGGGAAGGAGAGTTGTTTTGTGGATGAATTATTTTTCTACGTGGGAAGAAGAGTTGTTTGTTGGGTGAATTATCTTCCTACATGGGAAGGAGAGTTATAGAAAAGATAATCAATGCACATTGATTATCTTTTCTATGTTTATATATATAGATATACTGTATATACAGATAATATGATATTGTATGGGGCCTAGGAATGTACATTGATTATCTTTTCTATGTTTATATAGATATACTGTATATACAGATAATATGATATTGTATGGGGCCTAGGAATGTACATTGATTATCTTTTCTATGTTTATAAAGTATGCCAGTGTGCAGATTTACAATATATAGTTGTAAATTAGCCTAATTGGAGTGTTTCCACAATCCTTGTATTATGTACATCCAGCCCCTAATACCTTCAACCTGCCCTGTTCACCTTCCCATCCTCATTTACATATCTACTGGGCCATTTCCCCTTTAAAATAAACAGGATCCTGTACCTTTAACATGTACGGATTATTCTCTAATATTGAGCTAGATTGGCCTGGAAGGGCACAAGCCCAATACTATAGACCATGTGTAAAGCTGCATATGCAGCGATGCCACATAGTGGAAAAACAGTTGTTTGTGTGGTAGTATTCTCTAATATTGGCTGAACTATCCACTAAGTGAGTGGAACTTGACTGACACATCAAATGAGAGGGAGCAGAACTTGACTGACACATCCAATGAGAGGGAGCAGAACTTGACTGATCCATCCAATGGGAAGGAGCAGAACTTGACTGACCCATCCAATGGGAAGGAGCAGAACTTGACTGATTTTTATTTTAAGGGTGGTTGTTTATGTGGTAAACTTACTACGCACCCCGGTGGTGGGTCAATGTGGTCACTTACTACGTACCCGTTCGGCTGGGTACGCGTTCGTGTGGTCTGCACTTACTGACGTTATCCTAGTGGTGAGTCTCTCTCCGTGGTGGCGTGACACTGTCCAGGTTTGGCCTTACTACGTTAACGTGCGGTGTCACTTACAGTTCCGGTGTGGTCGTGGTCGAATTATAGATACCCGGTGCTTCACTAACGACTGGTGGTCGGTCTGGTGGTCACTGTACTACGTTACTGGTGGTCGGATCTGTGGTCACTTACTACGTTACTCTGGTGGTGGTCTGTGGTTGCACTTACTACGTTAGGTCGGTGGTCTGTGGCATACAACTGTTACCGTGAGTCGTCTCGGATGCCTAGGGTAACAGTAAAGTGATATGGAAGTTTGTCGCCTTGTGGGTCACTAAGTCTATGATTTAGTTTGTCTGGATTGACTTAGGTCAGTTGGGATCTGATCGATTGATTTCTCTTATGGCCCTAGTATTAGAGGGAAGTAGGGAACAAATGGAAGTTCAGGGGCATATATTACACCCTCCCGATACGGCCCCGACTTGTTGGGACTGGAATACCTTGTGTCGCCGGAGCATGTCTTGGTGCACAACGGGATAGAAATGAGTGTCTCATATTCTGCAGTCAGTGGCCCTGTACTTGAGTAGAAGTGGCCGACCTGGGTGGGGGAGGAGAAATTTTTCCGCGAACGTGAAAGTGATCTGGGACATTGAATGTCCATCGTGTGTTGGGTATCGCTTGTCACATAAGGTACCACAATCGCAGGAAAATGCAATTCCGTCAGTTATCCCAAAGGAATTCGTCCCTTTTTCAGTTGTGTTATACCCAGGCTAAAAAACTCTTGAGTAGATGGTTAGTCAAGTCTACTGCTCCTGTCCCATTGGATGGGTCATTCAAGTTCTGCTCCGCTCTCATTGGATGGGTACAGTAAGTTCTTGTCCCTTCTCATGTGTGGATCAGTTTCAAGTTCTGCTCCTTTCCCATTGGATGGATCAGTCAATTATGCTCCACCTCTTCCTTGGATGGGTCTAGTCAAGTTCGGCTCCACTCTCATTGGATGGGTCGCACAAGTTCTGCTCCTTTCCATTGGATGGACAGTCAAGTTGCCCTCCTTGAAGTCACAGTTATGCTCCTTCCCATTGGATGGCATCAGTCAAGTGTCTGTCTCGCGTTCCCATTGGATGGGTCAGTCAAGGCTTCTGGGCCCCTTCCCATTTGGATGGTAGGTCCAAGTTCGCATCCTTCCTATTGGATGGAGTGAGTCAAGTTCTGCATCCTTTCCATGGATGGGATCAGTCAAGTTTGCTCCTTCCGATTGGATGGATCAGTCTAGTCTGCTCTTCTCCTCCATTGGATGGTCAGTGCAAGTTCTGCTCCCCTTCCTTGGATGGGGATCAGTGCAGTTACTGCTCCTTCCCATTGGATGGGATGCAGTCAAGTTCTGCATCCTTCCCATTGGATGGATCACGTCAAGTTCTGGTCCTTCCATTGGAGGATCAGTCAAGTTCTGACTCCTCCATTGTGTCTCAGTTTGGCGTCCCAGTGGATGGTGCAGTCAAGTTCTGCTCCTTCCTTGATGGGTCATCAGTTTCTTGCTCCTTCCCATTGGATGGATCAATTATCTGTATATACAGTATATCTATATATATAAACATAGAAAAGATATACTGTATATACAGATAATATGATATTGTATGGGGCCTAGGAATGTACATTGATTATCTTTTCTGGCTAGGAATGTACATTGATTATCTTTTCTATGTTTATATATATAGATATACTGTATATACAGTATATCTATATATATAAACATAGACAAGATAATCAATGTACATTCCTAGGCCCCATACAATATCATATTATCATAGTGTGCAGGTATGTCCAAGTATGGATGTTACATAAATAGTCATTTTTTAAAATGCATTGTTTACAAATGTGGAAAAAAAAATGGGGAACTAGAACTATATAGCTTTAAAAAGAAAAGTATGATCTGATCGGTTATAGCAGAAGCAAGAAACATTGGCTAATGATTTCACATACCGGGGCAGTAAAAGTAAATGTGAGGAAGGATTAGACCATTGATTAGAAATGTTAGGTAGATAGAAAGTAGGAGTTAAGTTTGCATATATGATGAGTAAGCAGGAAAGTATGAAACCAAAATGTACCAAGTAAATAAAGGGGGGTAAGTTGAGAAAAACAATATGACAGAAAAAAACAGGGTTGGGGATGTGTTTAGGAAGGACGTCGGGGTGGCGGAAATTAAGTGTTGGTGTCTGTTGTAAGCCCCCAAAGTCAGTGAGGAGTTGTTAGAAATAATTTAACAAACAAAAGTTCCTTTTACTAAAGCCCCAGCAGGACAGGATGAACAAATTTTTTTTTTTGGTGCCATCCTCGGATCTTAAGAGAGGCTCTAGTTCCCGTTTTAATCTAGACCACTTGTTTTGGATTGGAAAAAAGCCAATTTAATCCCCAATATTCCAAAAAAGGGTAGTATTCTCAGCCTGGTAAATATAGACCTGTAAGCCAGGTAAAACCTTGTAACCATCAGTGGTAGGGAAACTTTGTTACCAGATTATATCTGTTGACTTTGTCTTCAGAACTGGATCTTATAAGTCGAGTCCGCAGGAATTTATGGGGAAATCGGTTCCATGCCAGCAAATTGACTTGGTTTTTTAAGAAGTGAGACGAATTTAGTTCTGGTAGAAGAAATGGATTATTAGGATACTATAGTTTAGAATAAGATTTTGATAGGTGGCCAATGTATTAATAAGTAATTTTGGCCTAGGAGAGTAAGAGAAGAGAAATGCTGGTGAAGGTTCTCAGCATCCAGGTCATGGTATATATGTGTATTCAATTAGATCAACTGGACTTGAAATGTAGTTCTTGAAGACGTTTCAGCCAGTCAGCCGACTGGTTCTCCATTCAGGAATGACTTTGGGATCAAGAATCTGTGGCCATTCCAGGGTAAATAATTGCCAAAGATTCTTGTACAAGTCATTTATGAATTGAGAAGCCAGTCGGCTATTGACTAGAGAAACGTCTTCAAGAACTACATTTCAAGTCCAGTTGATCGAATTGAATACAAACAGATATTGGGCCCTAGAGAAAAAACATGTGCGCATGGATAGGAATTGGGTGGTTGGATTGCAAAACAGGGGTGGTAGGGTAGGGTGGGTTAGTGGTTAACAGAGCTACATCCTGTGGGCTAAAGTTCTACACTAAGTGGAGTGCCCTCAGGGGTTCTGTACTGGGACAGGCTTCTGTTTAATAAATAATTAGAAGGGGGCATTGATATACAAGGTCTCTGTGTGCTGATGAAACATTTGCAGAGCTTTGGAAACTCAAATGAATGGTGTCGCAATTGCTTGCAAGTTGACCTAGATAGATTATTCAAAATGGAAGCCAGAAATGGCAGATGAGATTTCAATGTTTATGAAATGTAAGGGGTAATGAATAAATATATAAAAAAGGGTTTAATAATCCCTGTGCACCTACACCCAAATAACTATGGTTTTACGTTAATCTGGAAAAGGATTAGGGGGGTTTGTAGACTAGACTTCTGGATTTGCTTACAGGACTCTAACTGTAGCAACAACAAGCAACAGCTTAGGGGCTAGTTATGTGGGTATGCGTACACAAGTCTTTATAAATATTATTAGTATTCATAGGTAGATGTGCCTCTGCTTTTGTCCTTCCTTCCTCCACTGTAGATGACTGTCAAACTATGCAAGGCAGGAAAAGCAGATCACAGAAGGAAGACTTTGAATAAGTATCACAGCCAGGGTTAAGGACTTAGTTGATTTAGGGTCCTCACCCTGGGTACTATGTAGCACTGGGTCAGGGGGAGAAGGTGTCTTTAAATCTAGTGAACCAGAATTACTTCTTTCATGGAGAATTTGATGCTAAATGTTGAAAAAGAATTGTTAAGTACAGTCTAAAAAAGTTGTATGCATCAGTGGAAAAAAGTTTTTTAAAAGGTTTATTGAAACGTCACATATATATATTTAGATGTGTTTTTACGTAACAGCACATCTCAGAATGTAAAGGGACTGAGAAAATATTCCTCACAAAGTTCTCCCAGGACATTTAATGATTTGGAGATTATTAGCTGATTATTGGAATTTATAAACAACATTGTAAGATTTGTGGGGGGGGGGGGGGGGGGGGGGGGGGGGGGGGGGGGGGGGGGACCCCCAAACCCAACGCAAACCTGCTCAATTAGTTGGCACTATGAGACCGGGGGGGGGCCGGGCCCCAGCAGACAGCAGGTGTGAACATCACCAAGGGCTAATAACATGGGAACACAAACAGAAAATAGTAAGTAAGTGTCTGTACAATGAATGTTATTCCATACTTATGGTCAAATACAGGTTTTACTTATTAAGCTCTTCACGGCCTCTTGCTGTAATCTTCCAACAAATAAAGAGTTTGAAAAATCAAGCAAAATTTATCTTCCTACATGGGAAGGAGAGTTGTTCGTTGGGTGGAATATATTCCTACATGGACGGAGGAGTGTTTTGTGGGCGAATATCTCCTGCATGGGAAGGAGAGGTTGTTTTTGTGGATGAATTATTGTTCTACGTGGGGAGAGTTGTTTGTTGGGTGAATTATCTTCCTACATGGGAAGGAGAGTTGTTTGTTGGGTGAGATATCTTCCTAATGGGAAGGAGAGTTGGTTTGTTGGTGAATTATGAATTATCTTCCTACATGGGAAGGAGAGTTGTTTGTTGGCGTGAATTACTGCCTACATGGGAAGGAGAGTTGTTTTGGGTGAATAGTTTTCCTACATTGGCACGGAGCGTTTGTTTTGTGAGTGAATTATCTTACTCCATGGAAAAGCGAGAGTGTTTTGGAGGTGAATTATCTTCCTACATGGGAAGGAGAGTTGTTGTTGGGTGTGTGAATTAGTTTCCACATGGAACGGCGAGTTGTTTTGTGAGGGAAATATTACTTACTGGGAGGAGAGTTGTTTGTGGGTGAAATTATCGTCCTACGTGGAAGGAGAGTTGTTTTTTTTTTGTGGATGAGAGTTATCTTCCTACTTGGGAAGGAGAGATGTTTATTGGGGGAATCAAACTCTATTGGAAAAAATAAAACATTAGACTGCCGGGCTCTGCATTGGAAATCAATGAGTATGTATAGCCAATGGAGGTATATTGATCAAACTGTAATAAAATTGTAAGTCTACAGTACAGATTATTAATAAATAATTTAAGAAGAATTTTGCTATAGATATATCAATGTATATTTGAATCATATATGCTGATAAGTATTTTTCCTCAACACCTTTAACATTATAACTTGCCTCAAAGTGTTTCTATCTTATTTCTTATCTCCATTTGTCTATTCACTAACCCTTTTAGTGCAGGAACAATCCAAAGGTCCAAACTGATGTGGGGGAGCCTGAGAAAATAACCCCCAACAAAGTGCCGGGTGGTGGCAGAGCCGTGTGCATAAGGGAGGAAACCCAGTGAAGTTACAGGGACTTCCTTCAATATGTTCAAATTACAGAGCACTTTGATTTTTTCTTGTAATTTGCACTGTGCAATGTGTTCCATTTGAGCTAATTGGTGCCACGTCTTTGTGGCACCCACGCAGTTATGCATACTGTTTTTTTTTTTTTCAAGGGCTTATGTAGGATTTAAACCTTTAAATCTTCTTATTTTATTTTTCATAAAATCTGCTTAAAACCATGGAGTTCTTAAAATACTCAAAACATGTAAAAATATTAAATTATTACAGAGCACCCGCGCATATGGCATAACGTTCGATTAAGGACGTTGTGGGGGGGGACGATATTTAGTGGGGTTTTTTACTTGTCAAGTGGGTTAGATAGGATTTCACCACATTGTTTATTATATATGTAACTTGTTAATATGAATAAGCTGTGCTCTGGAAGTTATCCATTATTTTTAAATATGAGCCTGGTCTCTTATATAAATGCCTTAACTGTATGTGATTTTCTGTCTAAGGCGATGGGCCTATCTGCATTTCCTTAATATTTTAAAGCTATTGAAGTTTAGAAATGGAAAGACTACAGCGTTTAGTTATTATGTGATAGAAAGTATCAGAACGTAAGGAGGTGGATGGGATACCATGTGTTTGCAGCACAAAATATATTTATTGTACAACCATGACGGTGGTTTAGGTGCACGGAAACTACAGGTCATGGAACCCGGAAAATGGGATTGCAGTATTTTGATCCCTGTAAACTGGATACGTCGGTCATTGTTCTGGTGGTTAGCAATCCAGGATGTGGGTTTAGCCCAAGTGTTTCTCTCATTTCATCCCGTATTGTACTGTTGCTTTCATAGCATCTAAACTTGGTGATCGGAACGTCAATAGTACGGACGGGTTATGAGCCATTGAGAACTACAGATGGTGGAAAACTGCAGGATGCGGGGTTGGTGTGATAAAGATCTTGGCTGGAGTTTAACTCTGTACTTACCTATCACCTAAAAGTTCCAACGGAGCGTGAGAATTGAAGTGTATGGGTGAGATGGGATCGTGCTTTTATATATCATTTAACATACATGTACTGGGTTAAATTTTGATAGAGGGGTGGACGCAACACTGATAGATATTACTTTTACGCTCCACCGATTATGACTTTTAAAATTCTACATACTTCTTACCACTACGCATCGGCACTGCTCATTTGGTTCTGTCTGTGTTCCTCATGGGACTTTGGGACTCCTTTCACGCCAATAGGACTTTGTTTTAATGTTACATGGTTAGGTGCTATAGGTTATAGCATATTTCTAGTCTATTTTATATGGATCTTTTGTAGTGTGTTTTGATTATAAGAAATGTTATACCTTTGGATGGGTAGTTGGGACTATCACTGTGTGGGGTATTAGGGAATATGTTTCCCTTCCCCCTATGAGTTTAGATTTTTAATGGGGTTATTGGTATATGGTAGCTTGAGTGCATGGAACCACATGTTCCATTTTGTAGTGGAGTCTTTCCTTTTTCTTGTATATGGATTAGAAAGTTAGGACCGTCCAGACTGGGGTTGTACCTTGTAGTGGTGGAACGCTTTTTTCATTCATGTGATCACAAGTAATGTTATACTAAACCATTGTTTATAAAAGTATGCCAGTTGTCAGGGATAAAAAGATATTGTATGGGGCCTAGGAAATGGACATTGATTATTATCTGTGTCTATGTTTATAGATATATAGATATACTGTAATACAGATAATATTGAATTGTATGGGGGCCTCGGACTAGGAATGTACAGTGATTTATCTTTTTATGTTTATATATATTAGATAACTGTATATACATGATTAAATATGATATTGTATGGGGCCTAGGAAAATGTAAATTGATTATCTTTTACTATTTGTATAAGATATAGATATACTGTATATAAGATAAATGAGATGTATGGGGCCTAGGAATGGGCATTGCTTTATCTATCTATGTTTACATATAAGATCTCTGTATATACAGAGTATATTATTGTATGGGCCTAGGAATGTACATTGATTATCTTTTCTATGTTTATGATATATAGATATACTGTATATATACAGATAATATGATATGTGAATGGGGCCCTAGGAATGTACATTGATTATCTTTTCTATGTTTTATATATATAGATATACTGTAATACAGATAATATGATATGTATGGGACCTAGGAATGTACAGTGATTATCTTTTGCTATGTTTATATATAATAACTGTATATACAGATAATATGATATTGTATGGGGGCCTAGGAATGTCTTGATATCTTTTCTGTTTAATTTTAATAGAATATACTGTAATAAACCGAATATATATTTGTATGGGCCTAGGAATGTGCATTGATTATCTTTTCTATGTTTAGAGTATATCGATACTGAATATACAGATAATATGGATATTTGTATGGGAGCCTAGAATGTACATTGATTTATCTTTTCGTGTTTATTATCTAAGATATACGGTATATACAGATAATAGGATATTGTATGGGGCCTAGCGAATGTTGCATTGATTTGATTACTTATGTAGTTATATATATAGATATAGTGATAATACAGATAATATGAAATTTGTATGGGCCTAGGAATGTGCATGTTATCGTTTTCTATGTTTATATAATATAGATATACTGTATATACAGATAATATGAATATTGTATGGGGCCTAGGAATGTGCATTGATGAATCTTTTTCTAGTGTTTATATATATAGAATTACTGTAATTACAGATTAATATGATATGTATGGGCCTCCTAGGAATGTAGCATGATTATCTTTTCTAATGTTTTATAATATAGATATACTGTATATACAGATAATATGTATTGTATGGGGCCTAGAAGTACATTGATTATCTTTTCTATGTTATATAGTATAATATATATATATATACTGTATATACAGATAATATGAATATTGTATGGGACCTAGGAATGTACATTGATGTATCTTTTCTATGTTTATATATATAGATATACTGTATATACAGATATATGATAATTGTTATGGGGGCCTAGAATGTACATTGATTATCTTTTCTATGTTTATATAATAGACTATACTGGTATATACAGATATATGATATTGTATGGGGCCTAGGAATGTACATTGATATATCTTTTCTATGTTTATATATATAGATAGAACTGTATATCACAGATAATATAATTGTATGGGGCCTAGGTTATACATTGATTATTGTTTTTCTATGTTATATATTATAGTAGATACTGTATATACAGATAATATGATATTGTATGGGGCCTAGGAATGTACATTGATTATCATTCTTTATGTTTATACTATAATATACTGTATTACAGATATAATGATGATTGTTATGGGGCGCCTAGGGAAATGTACATTGTTATCTTTTCTATGTTTATATTATATGATATAGATATACTGTATAATATAGATTAATATGATATTGTAATGGGGCCTAGGAATGTACATGATTATCTTTCTTGTTTATACATATAGATAATACTGTATACAGATAATATGATATTGTATGGGCCTAGGATGTACACTGATATCTTTTCTATGTTTAACATAAAAGATATACTGTTATACAGATAATATGATATGGTATGGGACCTAGGAAATGTAATTGATTATCTTTTCTATGTTATATATATAGATATACTGTAATACAGATAATATGATATTTGTATGGGCCTAGGAATGTAAATTGATTATCTTCTATTTATATATATATATAGATATACTATATACAGATAATATGAGATTGTATTGGGGCATGAATGTAAACATTGTTATCTTTCATTGTTTACTATATATAAGTAATACTGTATATACAGATAATAGATATTGTATGGGGCCTAGATGTGGACATGATATATTTTTCTTTTCTATGTTATATATATAGATATACTGGATATAAGATAATATGATATTGTATGGGGCATAGGAATGTACATTGATTATCTTTTCTATGTTAATATAAGATATACTGTATATACAGATAATATGATATTGTAAGGTGGACCTAGGAATGTACAGTGATATCTTTTCATGTTTATATATATAGAGTATACTGTATATACAGATAATATGATATTGTATGGGCCTAGGAATGTACATTGATTATCTTTTCTATGTTTTATAAATATAGATATACTGTATATACAACTAATATGAATTGTTGGGGCCTAGGAATGTCATTGATTATCTTTTCTATGTTTATATATATAGATTATCTGTATATACAGATAATATGATATTGTATGGACCTTAGGAATGGTACATTGATTATCTTTCTATGTTTAACATATAGATATACTTATATACAGATAATATGAATGTATGGGGCCTAGGAATGTACATTGATTATCATTTCTATGTTTATATATAGATATACTGTATATACAGATAATATGATATTGTATGGGCGCCTAGGATGTCATTGATTATCTTTTCTATGTATATATATAGATATACTGTATATACAGTAATTATGATATGTATGGGCCATCCTAGGAATGTACATTGATTATCTTTTCTATGTTTATACATATTAGATATACTGATATACAGATATATTGAAATTGTATGGGGCCTAGGAAGATGAATTGATGTATCTTTTCTATGTTTATATATATAGATATACTGTATCTACAGATAATATGATATTGTAGGGGACCTAGGAATGTACATGATTTCTTTCTATGTTTATATATATAGATATACTGTATATACAGATAATATGATATTTGTGGGCCTAGGAATGTACTGATATTCTTTTCTATGTTTATCATATATAGATAATCTGTATATACAGATAATATGAATTTGTATGGGACCTAGGAATGTACATTGATTATCTTTTCTTGTTTATATTTATATAGTTATATATATCATAGTATATATATGATATTACGATATAAGATATGTTATGTATGGGGCCTAGGATTACATTGTATTCTTTTCTAGTGTTATAATATATAATAGTACTGTATATACAGAATATATGATATTGTATGGGTGGCTAGCCTAGGAATGTACATTGATTACTTTTCTATGTTGATTATATATAGATACGGTTTATACAGATAATATGATATTGTATGGGCCTAGGAATGTGACATTGATATCTTTCTATGTTTAATTATAGATAGATTCTGTAGATACGAGAATAATGAATTGTATGGGGCCTAGGCAATGTACATTGTTATCTTTTCTATTTTATATTATGATATACTGTTATACAGATAATAGAATTGTATGGGCCTAGGAAGTACATTGAGTATCTTTTCTATGTTTATATCTATTAGATATTACTGTATATACAGAATATAATATGATATATGTATGGTGGGGGGCCTAGAATGTACATTATTATCTTTTCTATGTTTGACATATATATATAGACTGTATATCCAGATAATATGAGATTGTATGGGGCCTAGGATGTACATTGATTAGCTTTCTATGATATATAGAATAATATATATAGATATACTGTATATACAATAAATATGAAATTGTATGGGCCAGGATGTAACATTTGATTATCTTTTCTATGTTTATGTATATATATAGATTGAACTGTATTATACAGAATAATATATATTGATGGGGCCTAGGACTGATCCATGAGATTTCTTTTCTATGTTTATATATGATTAGTATCTTACTGTATATTACAGATATATGATATTGTATGGGGCCCTGGAATTGTACATTATTATCTTTTCTTGTTCATTATATATATAGATATAACTGATTATATACAGATAATTGAGATTGTATGGGCCCTAGGATACTGTACATTGATTATCTTTTCTAGTTTATTTTATATATATATAGAGCATATACTGGTATATACAGATATATGAATATTGTATGGGCCTATGAAGTTGCTCAATTTTGATTATCTTTCTATGTTTATATATATAGATATACTGTATATACAGAATATATGATATTGTGATGGGACCTAGGAATGTCATTGATTATCTTTTCTATTGTTTATACATATTATTATACGGTATATACCATGATAATATGATATTGGAGGGGGCCTAGGAATGGACATGATTATCTTGTTTCTATGTTTAGATATATATATATATAGATATACTGTATATACAGATAATATGATATTGTATGGGGCCTAGATAGGAATGTACATTGAAGTATCTTTTCTATGTTTCTTGAATAATAGATAACTGTATATACAGATAATATGATCTTGTATGGGCTCTCCTAGGAATGTACATTTGATTAATATTTTCTATTGTTGATTATATATAGATATTGTACTGTATATAAAGATAATATGATATGTATGGGGACTGAGGGGAACCTAGGAATGTACATTGATTACATCTTTCTTGTTATATTAATATAGATATACTGGATATACAGTAATATGATATTATATGGGACCTTAGGAATGTACATTGATTATCTTTTTATAGGTTTATTTTATATATAGATATGCTGGATATACAGAGAATATGATATTGTTACGGGACCATGGAATGTACATTGATTATCGTTTCTTGTTTATATATATAGATATACTGTTATACAGATAATATGATATTGTTATGGGGCCTAGGAATGTACATTGATTTATCTGTTCTATGTGTATATATATAAGAGATTACTGTATTACAGGCTAATATGATTATTGTATGGGCTAGGAATGTACATTGATTATCTTTCGATGATTATATAGTTATAGATATACTGGTAATATACAGATAATAGGATATTGTATGGGATACTAAAGAATGTACATTGATTATCTTTTCTATGTTTATATATTAGAGATACGTATAACAGGATAATATGTATTGTATGGGGCCCTAGGAATGTGCCTTGATATCTTTTCTATGTTTAGATATATATATATATATATACTGTATATACAGATATATGATTATTTATGGGCCAGGAAGGAAGTACATGGGATTATCTTTTCTATGTTTTAATAATATAGATATACTGGAATACAGATATAATATGATATTGTAGGGGGCATAGGACGGAAATGTACATTGATTACCTTCTATGGTCTATCATTAGATATAATATACTGTATATACAGATAATATGATATTATATGGGGCCTAGGATATGTAACATTGATTATCTTTTCTATGTTTATATATATAGATGATACTGTAAGACAGTTTAATTATGTATTGTATGGGACCTAGGAATGCTACATGATTATCTTTTCTATGTTTATATATAAGATTAGACTGTAGTATATACAGATAAATGATCTGTATGGGACCCTAGGAATGTGCATGATTATCTTTTCTATGTTTATATTAATAGAATATACTGTATATACAGATAATATGTATTGTATGGGCCCTATGGAATGTGCATTGAGTATATTTTCTATGTTTATTATTATATAGATATACTGTGATTACAGATGAATAGGATATTTGTCTGGGGTCTAGGACTGTACATTGGATTACCTTTTCTATGTTTATTCATACATAAGATATACTGTAGATAGCAGATTAATATGATATATATGGGGCCTAGGAATGTACATTGATTATATTTTCTATGTTTAGACTATATAGAATTACTGTATATACAGATAATCGGATATGGTATGGGGACCTAGGAATGTGCATTGTGATTATCTTTTCTATGTTATTTATATATAGATATACTGCTATACAGATAATATGATAGTGTATGGGACCTAGGAATGTGCATTTGATATCTTTTCTATGTTTATATATATAGATATACTGATATACAGATAATATGATATTGTATGGGGCTAGGAAGGTGCCATTGACTTATCCTTTCTATGTGTATATATATATAGAATGACTGAATTATACAGTAATATGATGTGTATATGGGGGTGCTCAGGAATGTACATTGATTACCTTTTCTATGTCTATACATATAGAGATAATGGTATATACAGGGATAATATGATATGATATGGGGCCTAGGAACATAGAAGGTTACATTGATTATCTTTTTATGTTTAATATATGAGTTACTGTATATACAGATAATTGATATTGTTATGGGACACCTAGGAAATGTGCATGATTATCTTTCTATTGTTTATATATATAGAGTAACTTATAACAGATAATATGAGATGGTATGGGGCAGACAGGAATGTGCATTTTATTATCTTTCTATGTTTATATATATATAGAATAGTACTGTATACAGTAATATGGAGATGTATGGGGGTCATAGGAATGCTTTACATTGATACCTTTTCTTGTTTTTATACATATCATGATATACTGTTATACAGATAATATGTATTGTATGGGGCACTAGGACTGTAATTGATTATCTTTTCTATGTTGATATATATATAGGAAACGGTATATACAGATATATGGATTATGTATGGGGCCTAGGCCAGGAATGTACATGATATTCTTTTCTTGTTTTATATATATAGATATACGGTATATACAGGAATAATATGATATGTAGGGGACCTAGGAATGTACAGTGATTTTATCTTTTCTATGTTTATATATATAGATATACTGTAATACAGATTAATATGATCTGTTGGGGGCCTAGGAATGTACATTGATTATCATTTCTA
This sequence comes from Hymenochirus boettgeri, assembly GCA_019447015.1. Lineage (NCBI taxonomy): Eukaryota > Metazoa > Chordata > Amphibia > Anura > Pipidae > Hymenochirus > Hymenochirus boettgeri. The sequence continues at coordinate 432,874 of JAACNH010000078.1, forward strand.
TGTGTATATAGATGAATACTGTACTATACAGATAATATGATTTGATGATATTGTATGGGGCCTAGGAATGTACATGATTATCTTTCTATGTTTATATATATGATATACGTATATACAGAAATATGATATTGTAGGGAACCTAGGAATGTTACATTGATTATATGTTTAGTGTTTGATAGAGATAAAATAGTACGTATATAAGATAAGATGATTTGGTAGGGGGCCGTAGGAATGTACATGATTATCTTTTCTTCTGTTATATATAATATATAGACTGGATCTCACAGATAAATTGATATTGTATGGGGCCTAGGGAATGTACATTTGATGATCGTTTCGATGTGGGAGTAGAGGAGATATACTGTATATACAGTAATATGATAGTGTATGGGACCTAGGAATGTACATTGATATCTTTTCTATGTTTATATATATATAGATATACTGTATTACAGATAATATGATATTGTATGGGACCTAGGAATGTGCATTGATTATCTTTTCTATGTTTATATATATAGATATACTGTATATACAGATAATATGATATTGTATGGGACCTAGGAATGTGCATTGATTATCTTTTCTATGGAACTCACTTTACATAACAAAGGTTGGGATTGTGTCCTAGTACCAGGTTGGATACTTTACTGCTTGATATTGATTTGTAAGCTTTTCACTTGTTTTTGAAACCTCTGAGAGCACAGTTGGTGGATTTAAATCATAAACATTAATCACATGTGTGGACAATGGGACTTGCAAGGTGCTGGCTCTAATTTAAGGAAAGGTCTAATTGAAGGAAAGGGTCTAATTTAAGGAAAGGTCTAATTTAAGGAAAGGTCTAATTTAAGGAAAGGTTGGCCTTATAACAGTTAAAGTCTTACACTCATATTCTGATTAAATCCTTTGATAAGGTAGGAGCAGTCATAATTTCAGATAAACAATATTATGTCCATGAAATCCAGACCCAGTTATCAGACTCTATAGTGTACTTGAAATTACCATTTATTCCCATTTGGGAACTTACATTAAATACATGTGTCTGTGAATGATGCCTTTCCCCGTTACACTAAACTTCTATAAACTATTCTTTACAAAAACCTTGTCCAGCCTCCTGGACAACCTATAGCAGCAGGTATGGATTCCATATTCTGCCTGCCCTTTGGAAGTTCTCCTGGACTTCTTATCTACTGGACCTACTTGTGCAAAAGGGGCAGTTCTATATTAAGGACACCCAACACTTTCTTACTGAATTGGCTAAAGTGAAGGTTATTGCTGAGGAAGACATCATTATGGCCCCCCTAGATGTTGGTAGTTTGTAAACCTCCATCTCCCATGTAGAGAGATAAAACACTGGTGGAAATGACCCTGTATAATGGGGAACTACTGCATGTTTCCATGTTCAGCAGATCTTGCAACCATCCCACTACAGGTAAAACTTAATGGTTTTTATACCTGTGACACTAAATATGTGATATAAATGTGATGTGTCCATGTGGGTTTCCTGTATGTGGGGGAAACCATTCCGCCAGTCAAGTTTAGTTCTCTTTGCATCTCCTAATAAGCATCTTATTAAATTACAAAACAATTATCGCCCCCTCTACCTTACCCCACATACTGCTCCTGTTGATGGTACTCAGGGTGAGCACCTAAACTGTTAGGTCCTCACATTTGGGTCTTTTCTTAATTAGGTGCACAAAGTCTATGAAAACGACTTCTAAAAGCCAACCCTGGACAAGCTCTGGGTTTTTAAAGGGTCACTATACTCACTTAAACAACTTTACATTTTCTGAAACTACAATTTGAGAGAAGTAAAATGGTGGTACTCACATGTTTATCTGTGCTTGCTTTGTCATTAAATTATTAATGCTTAGTGAGTGGTCCTAATTCCCCCACCCTCCCTTACTCACTGCCTTCTTGTAGTGTCTGCGACACTTATAAGTTCTGCACAGCCTCCACATACACCCTGCTCTGCTTACACATCTTACATGTAAAGTTGTTCTCTGCTAATTCTCTTATCTTAAATGTTGCAGAAAATGTGTTGGCAGCCAGCCAAAGATCCTAGTAAGTGGTCAGGGATAGGGCACAAATTGTTGGGCACTTATGGGGTGTGTATTATTTATGGTACGGGGCACGGATGGGGCGCGTATAATTTATGCTTCTGGAGTGACTGGTCTTTCCCTGTAAATGCTGTGATTTCAGATGATGGTTTCTCAGAATCTACAGTTCATATTTAAAATCTGTAAAGATACCTTTTAACCAATGGAAAGAAGCACAACTTCCCATTGATCCGGACTTGCAGGGCTCATTTAAAGGGATTAAGTTAAATCCAGGGTTAAGGACCCCACAATTTAGGTCCTCGCCCTGTGTACCATTAACTGGGGGGAAGGGAGTTTCTAGGGTATCACTGCCCTTTAATGTATTATTGATATGAAATCTTAAAAAGTTTCTTGCTTGTGCTTGGTGTAAACATATCCCTTTAATTGTAAATGGGGCAGGGCTATATGTATCTTTTGAAATGGTTGATGACATTTCCTTACAATATAATAAATCGAGATTGGTCACTGGTGCATTGCCCTATCTCCATAATTTACTGTGTTGCATATTACATATTATACTATATATTAGTGAACTTGTAATACAAAATAGCAATACATATATATATATATTTTTCTAGATCCCGAGATCTCAATGTTCAGAGAACTGTCTCCCTGGATATAGAAAAGCTTCAAATCCTGGAACCAAGTCCTGTTGTTATGACTGTGTCCGGTGTTCAGAAGGAGAGATCTCCAATAGAACTGGTACAACAAGTGTACACAAAATATCCTGCTAATGAAATCAGTACAGAATTCTTTTAGAGTTGTAGGGAACTATACACTAGTTACCCTTTAGTCTTCTTGTTCTGGCAGGATTTGGCCAGTAGGGGTCGCTGTGTAAAAGTATAAAAGGGAGAGCAACTATGTGCTTAGCCTCTTTCTACTTCCTGGAGTTTCCACAGAGGATAAAGGAAGAGCCTAGGGGACCTTGATAACAGGTAGGCCCAGTTAGTATGAGATTAGATTCTGTTATAGATCACTCTAGGAGTGATAAATAGGAGTAGGGTAGCTAGTGAGCAGCCTGAGCTCCAACAAGGAGATTTAGTATGGACTAGAGTCCTGGGTATACCACCCAAGAATAGGGACATAGTGGCAGACATAGGGGTAGAAGATCCCACTACAGTGACCTGAGAGCTGGGGTGGCACTAACAAGCTGATTGTTATTTATACTGTTTCTGATCCCTCTGGTGTGTGAGTATTTATGTGATATCTGTGCCATGCTATGTCACCTCTATTGTGCTAATTACAATGCCTTATTAATATTGTTCTGTTAATAAATAAGATACTGTTTAAGTTCAAGAACCACTGGCGCCCATTTATTGCATTCTACCTAGAGTGGTAGTTCAGCAACACCCTGCCTCCAACATATTTGAGGGCCCACTCCTGATAAATAAGAGTCTTGTGCTTAGAATTTGGATAAGGCTGACAGTCTCTGGAGCAAATTAAGTTCACCCATTTTACTATCGCCTTACAGAGTAAGCACTAAACATATTGGTATTTATTCACTCATCTAACAGGTTTCAGTATTTTGCACACAGCTACAGTGGTTACCCTGCTTGTGTTCCTTTCTGGTGTATATTATAACCAGCTACTCTCACCTGTTTTATATATAGCAAATCAGATGGATTGTCTAGTCTGTTCAGTATTGCAGTAAAACATCTACTTACAGTATCTGTTGTAGATCTGTGGTGTACTCAGTAGCAAACCATGTGAAATACATAGATAGAATTTACTCCAGTAGAGTAGTCTTCCCTTCAAACTTCCTCTTAAAAGATTTTTACAGCCGAAACCGGTCTGTAGTTTGTGCTCTGGTTTTGCATTTAACTTGTGGAATAATGTAAAAGTCTTTTTAAAGATATAGCTTTCCTAAGAGCTTCCATGGAAACATGGGAAATTCCCAGAAGTCTTTGTTCCTTATTTGCATGTTGCTGAGGAGGGAGTTTTGAATCCGGTTCTCTTCCTATCTTATTTGATATATTAGTGACATCTGTCCATAGGCCCTTCACACTGCAAAACCAGAGGCCTGCACTACACTGATGATGGCTCAATAAAGCTGAAACGGTTCTGTAGTTGGTGCTCTGGTTTTGCATTCAGCTTGTGGAATGCTGTAAAGACCTTTTAACAGATAAAGTTTTCCTGAGAGCCGCCATGGAAACATGAGAATTACCCAGAAGTCTCTGTTACTAATTTGTATTTACCGCCGGGGAGCGGCTTCTGCTCCTGTTTCTACACCACCAACTACACCTCTTAGTAGAGAACCCCACATACCTTTGCCTTCCCAGTTTGATGGAAATGCCCTAGCTTGCCGTGGATTCATTAATCAGTGCCAGATCCAATTTGAACTTCAACCATCTCATTTTGCATCTGACCGAGCAAAGGTTGGTTACATCATCGCCTTGCTTGAAGGCAATGCTCTGGCTTGGGCTTCCCCCTGTGGGAAAAAGATGATCCTTTAGTCAATAATGTTACCAATTTCCTGGGTATGTTTCACATGGTCTTCGATGCACCAGCTCCGCCAAGGGTCTCGCTCTGTAGGACAGTATGCTATCGAATTTCGTACCCTAGCTGTGGAGACTGCCTGGAATAATGAGGCACTTACTGCAGCCTTTTGGCAGGGACTTTCTGACCGCCTTAAGGATGAATTAGTCTCTAGGGAATTACCTGTCCTGTTCTCACAAAAGAGATACCCGCTTTCGTGAACGGCAGGCAGAAAGGTCTGCAACTCATTCCAACTTCCCTAAGACTTTTCCTCGGCCTGCCTAAACCTCTCCTCAACCTGTTTCTTTGGCAGAAGAACATATGCAAATTGGCGGCACTCATCTGTCCCTGAAGAAAAGTCACGTCGACATACTAATGGACTTTGTCTCTATTGTGCTGGACAAGGGCTAAAAACTGTCCCCTGAAGTCGGGAAACTCCATGACCTAGAAGTTAAGGAGGAGCTCCTTCTAGGTAACCTCAAGTCTCCTACTAAATTTGAACCAATTAAACTCTTTTTGCCTGCGACAATCACCTTTAATGCTAAAACTTTTTTCACTCAGGCCTTTGTCGATTCCGATGCAGCAGGGAATTTCATTGACTCTACCTTCGCAGCACAACTGGGGCTTCCTCTTCTTCACCTGCATAGACCTCTTTAGGTTCTGGCCATTGACAACAGCCCCTTGGCCTCTGAATTCATCTCCAAGTCTACGTACAGAGTTTTATTACATATTGGCATACTCCATCAAGAACGTTTATCTTTTTTGGTGATCCACAGTCCATCTGCTCTATGTCTAATTCTCTCCTTTTTTTCAGGCCTGGGCAAAGTAAGGCCCGGAGGCCACAAACAGCCTATTAGCTGCCCCTGACTGTCCCTTCAATACTAGACCTGTACTACAAAAGGTCTTATTATTAATTGATTGTCTCGGGCATAAAAAAAAATTATGACCTGATCATCTGATAAAATAGATCTAAAATATTACACATCTTCTATTAAAAAAATGCAACTAATTACAAAAAAATGAAATTAATATATTAATTTAATCTTTTTATAAAACTCAGTTTTGCAATCCCTATAATAAGAACTGAGTTGAACCTATTGGTTCAGCCCATCATGACAGTTTCTCAAGCGCCCCCTTGTGAAATTGAATTGCCCACCCCTGCCCTATTTTATATCATTTTTGTTACAGGGGTGATATTCTCGGGTGCATGAAACTTGGTCCTATGGGACACAGCTGGAGTTTCAGCATTGGGGATGATTCACTCATTTAGGATGAAAAAACTCTTGAGACACCAGTCTTGCCTCAGCCAATATAGCCAATAATATTGTGATGTTTCCTGATTGATTTGATTGCTGTACACTTAGTTTTCAGATATCACAGTTCTAGCCAACAAATCTTTTTCCTAACCCATTACCCAGTATTAAATTTGTAAATTTAAACATGTAATATGAGTTGCCTTGATTTGTATTATATGATAGGGTGGTCTAGACTTGATAACCCTTGTAAAATCTCCTGAGTGGAATCTTAGACTAGGTATATTGCTCTTTATTATAAAACTTCATGCTACAGGATATAGTGTTTCTGCAGTGCATTATCCTATGAAAAATGCATTCAGTAACATGAACCACTGGTTCCTCACCACTGGCTCATTCTTTGTTAAACAGCTTTATTTGCCTAAAGTTTCCATTGGTGCTCCATTCCTCTCCGAATCCCTCAATCCAAGGCTAATAAGAAAAAGCCTTGGTATTAGCCCTATCATGAACCTGGAAGAGGAACCTCAGCAGCAATAGAAATTGAGTAATACTACGTAACAAGGGGTGAGGACCTTATGGTTTAGGCCCTCAAACTTGGTACAGTCCATTGATTAAGGGGGTTGTTGTATCATCCCCTTTTAACTTTTAAGCTTAATCGTTGATTTTATTAAAGGGTATGTCCACCCCTCCCCCCCCCCCCCCCCCAAAAAAAAAATGTATCAGGAAATGGGCACAAACCTTGACCTTGCGAGGTTTATATGTCTGAAGGTTTTTCCCAGATTCTTTTCAGTCTAGCCCCTTCCCACTTTCAGATCACCATCTTATCACATTTCAGGCTCAACACCCTTTTCTTCCTCCTGTTCCTCCCTCTTGTGTGTCTGTTCGTAATACTAGATCCATTGATATACTAGACTCTTTTGCCCCGGTGCACATGTGCTGCTGAATGTGTGTGGAGAAAGTCCTGTGCAAAGACAGACTTTTTCCATTACAAGTTCATTCTGCTGTGTCTTGGCTCTGGGCTCCTGCTGAAAAAACAAAACTACTACCCAAAATTTAGTAATATCAACAAATCTAACCCACATCTCCTGTTCTCCATCTTCAACTCCCTTCAGCGCCCCTCACCCCCTGACCCTCTCCTTTCTCCGCACTCTCCCCAGGACTTTGCGCATTACTTTAAACATAAAGTGGAGTCCATCCGCTACAGATTTCCGGTCATCGGAAGGACTCTCAGATTATGTTGCCCTCGCCCCCCTCTGCTATTCCTTTGACATCTGTGACCCATTCAGAAGTCTCTCGCCTGCTTCTATCACGCCCGCTCATGATCTGTCCTCTTGATCATATGCCCTCTGTATTACTGAAGCACTGTGACCATGTGCTGCCCCCTATACTCACCCACATATTCAATGCCTCCCTTACATCTGGAATTTTCCCTTCCGTCTTTAAGCATGCCCATGTTAAGCCCATACTAAAAAATCCCTCTCTGGACCCATCTTGTTTAGCCAACTACCGCCCGGCCTCTCTCCTACCGATAGCCTCTAAACTGCTAGAACGATCTGTCTTCTCCGTATCGCTAACGACCTTCATGCTCATAACCTATTGGATCCTTTGCAATCTGGATTCCGTCCTGCGCATTCCACTGAGACGGCTCTGTGTAAGGTTGTGAATGATCTGCAGGTTGCAACTATTCCCTCCTAATGCAGATACTTCACTCCTTTGGCATTCAGAATGAAGTAGCATCCTGGTTTCTATCCTATCTCTCTAACCGAACTTACTCTGTATCTAATGCTAGCAATACCTCTTCTCCGGTTCCTCTTGGTGTGGGGGTCCCCGCAGGGTCTGTTCTTGGACACTTATTGTTCTCCCTCTACACTATTTCCTTGGGAGATGTCATTAGCTCTTTTGGCTTTAAGTATCATTTATATGCAGACAATACACAAATCTACTTGTTCACCCCTACGCTAACTCCTGGCATCCAATCACGTGTCTCCGACTGTCTCCTGACATCCAATCACGTGTCTCCGACTGTCTCCTTCCATCTCCTCCTGGATGTCTCAACGCTACCTCAAATTAAATCTTTCTAAAACTGAACTGATCGTTTTCCCACCTAAACCTGGTCCTGTCTCTTATTAACAGGGTTTTATAGCACATACCTGTATAAAGAAATTATTATTATTATTATTACCTTATAGCAAATTCATGCTTTTAACCTAGCGACACGAGGTATGGAAGACTTTCTCAAAACAATTCAGCTTTATTGCAGTGACTTATACATCTTATCAGGCAGCACAAAGTTTTTCTTTCAAATTCTTGTATTTCCTGATGTTGACTGCTGTTCCTTCCTCTATTACTGCCACCGTATTTCTGGTTCCTGTTCTCTTTATTTGCTTTCCCTTACAAACAATCTCATACTTAAACATTAAAATTACTTAGGGGTGTATTTATAAACGATCAAATTACAAAATTACACTGTTTTTGTAATTTTGCTAGCGCAGGACATCACAATGACAAAGAGCGCTATTTTCGCCGTATTTATAAAACCGCTTGTCACAACCCCCCCCCCCCTCTCCGCGACGCCTACCCACCTATCAGTTACCGGAAAACGCACTCCAAGTAACCGACGGGTGAATAAAACAGAACAGACCAGGAGGGGTTAGTAAACAACGCCGATATAACACACACTTTATATTTCTCAATATCTATATACTCGCTGCCACCACCTTCCTAAAAAATAGGGGAAGGAGCTACTAAATATATCTATGGGGTTATCCGCACCCCCCTGACTTATAATGAGCCTGCAAGAAAAGGGTTAACCACACCTATATAACCTATACCATTATCTATATGCCTAAACAATACTTCTTCTATAGTAGCATAACTTCAGAGACACAGGTTCGTTTTGGGATATACTGAGAATAAGACAATTAGCCTATAAATGATTTTGTATCATTTATTCTAAAACTAAATGAACTTACTGAACATTAATGGTAACACAAAGGTGAGGGTAGAAGGGGATAAAAGAATGAATACTTAGATATAAATGTCGTCTGAAAAGTCCGTGAGCCAAGTCAAAGATACTTGTAAATCCAATGTGGAAAAGAGGGACAAAGTCCAAATGTTCAAAGTCCCTGATGGAAGCCAATGTATGATCCGTCTGATTGGCAAGATGTTCCTTAAGATGTCATGAGGAACTCCTGAGCTGAGACCATGATCCCAATTTATCCTTTCTCCTGAAACTGGGAGCGGACTGGTCTCTAGAGGGGGGCTTGATTCTGCCCCCGAAGGTGGTTCCTATTTTTGGAGGGAACTTTGAAACTCCAATTTCCCTCTAGTCCATAATCCATGTACCATACATGTCACATTCACAATATTGCCCTGGTTGTCATTAACTAATTTTACACAATTGAATGATACTAAACATGACATATATTGGAGTTGGTATGAACAAGAAGTATAATATCTCAGCAATCCTAAGTAATATCATTGCCTACAAGGTGTCTATAAATACAGATTTAATTCTAATATAAACTTTGAATATTTCTTAAAACATAAACAATTCTATGCCCTGAATTATTAAAGGAGAACTAAACCAAAATTTTTATACTACAGAATCTGAAAACAACCCCTCTAAAAACCCCAATAAGCTATAAAATCCCTCGTCAGTAAATTGTATTAAAGTAAACATAAGCCTGCTAAGAACTGCATGAAGTATCTGTGTGTATGTGCAGTGTCAGACCACACCTCCTGACCTCAGTCACATGCTTCCTTGCTTTATCTGTCCTGTAAAAGGATTGGCTAGAGATTATTAATGGGTGTGACCAACTATAACAAGTTTGTGCTATAGCTAAGGACTGAGCATGTGCAGAACATAATGGTCGTTGACCAAACTGTGTGATACTAGAATGCTGGGAAGTAAAGCACAAACCATATGTTATTTAGGCAAATTTCCCAGCGCTTGTATCAAAATGAGAGGTAAGACATGGACTACTGGTTTTATATCAAGGTGTTCTGCCTTCTGGTTTAGTGTTGTTTTGTGGCTTTAGTTGTCCTTTAAAAAATATGAATGGCCATTTGGTTCAGCTGAGTTCTACACTAGAAGACCACCTGCTGTTCTGGTGCCTGCTAGCCTGGAGAAGTATATGAATTACTACAGTGACTTCACACCTTGCCCCTTTGTAGGCAGACCTCACGCTGGTTAAGCAAATATAAGGAAACTCATTCTTTACCAACTGGACAGGCAGGAATTTAACCCTGTGATTGCCTGACAGTTAAACAATGTGGGAGATGCCATACTGCTTGACATGCCAATAAAGTAAGATAATTTGAAAATTAAAAGTGCGATTTCAGACATTGTCTATGGGAGTTTACATTGCACTTTCAGAAGTCTTTTTTTTTATTAACCCTATTTATAAATAGGTGGAATTTTGCCCTTTTGCCAACTTCTCTGCCTTTTGTTGCATTTTTTGCAGTTTAACCAAAATTTTCACCAAAGCATTTTCCACAGCATTAACCGAAAATCAAAGCGGTATTTATATAGTGCCAAAATGTGGGGTTTTGTCTAAACGTAAATGCATCTATGGAGAATGGCCCAGAAATGGATTCTTTTACTTACTGGAATATTCCATTAACATGACTATTTCTTACATATTAATGGAACTGGTTTGATAATAAGCTGCAGTTTGCTCAAAATAAGAAATACTAAAAAAAATAGTCCTATTAATAAAATAGAGAAAATTCCCCTGGGTGGACGGTACTGTAGTTCTAGTTGGTACGGGATACAAATAATATTGAGAATTACTGATATTATATATATACTGTAGTTCTGGTTGGTACGGGAGGGAGACTAGATAATATTGAGAAATTACTGGTATTAATAACATATACTGTAGTTCTGGTTGGTCACGGGGATATATATAATATTGAGTATGACTGTAGTAATCACTATATATAGGACTCGTAGTTCTGGTTGGTACAGGGATCTTTATATATTGAGAATTACTGGTATTAATACATGACTGTAGTTCTAGTTGGTACCGGGATATAAATACTATGAGAATATTGATATTAATACATACTGTAGTCTGGTTGGTACGGTGGAGAATATAATATTGAGATTACTTGATATTAATACATATACGTGTTTCTGGTTGGTACGGTGATACTATATTAATATTGGTATTCTGGTATAATTACTATCTGTAAGTTCTGGTTGGTACAGGATACTTTATAATATTGAGATTACTGGTATTAGAAACATATACTTCTAGTTCTGGATTCGTATAGGGATATCTATAAATTTGAGGAATTATGGTATTAAATCATAACTGTTAGTTTCTGGTTGGTTACAGGTATACGATATAATATTGAGGAATTACTGGGATTAATACATATACTGTAGTTCTTGTTGCATACAGGGATACTAAATAATATTGAAATTATGTATTATACATTATTACTGTAGTTATGGTTGGTAGCAGGGATATTATATAAGTATTGCGAATTACTGTATAATACATATACTGTCAGTTCTGGTTGATCCAGGTATACGATATAATATTGAGACTTACGGATGAATACATATACTGTAGGTTCTGGTTGGTACAGAAGACTATATTAATATGAGAATTACTTGGTATTAATAACATCTACTGTAGTCTGGTTGAGTACAGGGATACTATTAATTATGAGAATTACTGGGGTATTAATACATAACTGTAGTTCTGGTTGGTACAGGGATACTATATAATATGGAATACGATTATACAGACATTACTGTAGTTCTGGTTGGTCACAGGGATACTATATAATATGCGAATACTGGTATTAATACAATTATATGTAGTTTGTGGTACGGTAGATACTATATAATATTGAGAATTATGGTATTAATACATATACTGTAGTTCTGGTTGTATCAGGGATACCTATATACATCTTGAGAATTACTGGATATAATACATATACTGTAGTTTGGGTTGGTACGGGATACTATATAATATTGAGAATATCGGTTATTATACATATACTGTAGTTGCTGGTTGACTCAGGATATATATTGAATATTGAATTACTGGTATTAATACAATATACGTAGGTTTGGTTGGTACGAGAGACTAGATAAATTGAGAATTCAGGTTATTAGATAATATACTGTAGTTCTGGTTTATCCAGGGATACATATTATAATATGAGAATTACTGGTATAAATAATAATGTACTGGTGGTGAGGATTCTTATAATGGATATGCTATTACGCATGGGGTATAATACATATATAATATGAGAATTACTGGGTATTAATACATATACTGTAGTCGTGGTTGGTAAGGGCGTAGATACTACTATAATATTGAGAATACTGTATTAATACATATACTGTTAGTTTGGTTGGTACGGAGATGATTACTATATAATATTGAGAATTACGGGTTATCTAAATACATATACTGTAGTTCGGTTTATCCGGGCATACTATTATAATTTGAGAATTACCGGTATAAATACATATTATGTAGTTATGGAGTTGGTACGGGGATACTATATAATGATTGAGAATTAATGGTATTAATACATGATACTGTAGGTTTGGGTTGGTACGTGGAGTATATATAATTATTGAGAATTACTGAGATTAATACATATCGTTAGTTTGGTTGGATCGGGATACTAATATAATATGAGAATTAATAGTATTAATAATATTACTGTAGTCTCTGGTTGGTACGGGAGGATACTATATACATATTGAGAATTACTGGGTATTTAATACATATACTGTAGTTAGGGGTGGTACGGGGTACTTATAAAATTTGAGAATTACTGGTACAGTATATGTATTAATACCAGTAATTCTCAATATAATATAGTATCTCTGTACCAACCAGAACTACAGTATATGTATTAATACCAGTAATTCTCAATATTATATAGTATCCCTGTACCAACAAGAACTACAATATATGTATTAATACCAGTAATTCTCAATATTATATAGTATCCCTGTACCAACCAGAACTACAGTATATGTATTAATACCAGTTATTCTCAATATTATATAGTAACCCCGTACCAACCAGAACTACAGTATATGTATTAATTCCAGTAATTCTCAATATTATATAGTATCCCTGTACCAACCAGAACTACACTATATGTATTTATACCAGTAATTCTCAATATTATATAGTATCCCCGTACCAACCAGAATAAATACTATGAGAATTACTGGTATAATTATACTATAACTGTAGTTTCTGGTTGGTACGGGAGACTATATAATATTGAGAATTACTGGTATTAATACATATACTGTAGTTCTGGTTGGTACGGGGATACTATATAATCTGAGATTACTGGTATTAATACATATCTGTAGTTTGGTTGGTACAGGATACTATATAATATTGAGAATTACTGGTATTAATACATATACTGTAGTTCTGGTTGTATAGGGATATATAATATTGAAATTACTGGTATTAATACATATACTGTAGTTTGGTTGGTACAGGTACTAGATAATATTGAGAAATTAGGTATTAATACATATACTGTAGTTCTTGTTGATACAGGGATACTATATAATATTGAGAATTACTGGTATATACATATACTGTAGTTCTGGTTGTACGGGGATACTATATAATATGTGAGAATTACTGGTATTAATACATATACTGTCAGTTCTGGTTGTCCAGGTTACGATATAATATTTGTAGTTCTGGTTGGTACAAGGATACTATATAATTAGAATTGGTATTATTAATACTGAGTCTTTGGTTGGGATATATCATAATATTGAGGTACGGTGTAACAGTTCTGTGTTTCTGGCTGACCACGGACGTACTATATAGCTTGAGATTTATCTCGGCCTGTATACCCCTTTTACATATACTGTCAGGTCTGGTTGATCCGCGCGATTAGACCGTATATATAACTAAAGATACTTACTGGTTTAATACATATACTGTAGTCTTTTCTGGTTGGTTACAGGCCGTCAGGATTACGTACTTATAATATTGAGAATTACTGTATTACATACTACTACTATCTGGTCCCCCATTAATACATATTACTGTAGTTTGGTTGGTACGGGTGATAATATAATATTGAGAATTACTGGTATTAATACATATACTGTAGTTGGTTGGTAGTAGGATATATATAATATTGAGAATTACTGTATTAATACATATAATGTAGTTGCTGGTTGGTACAGGGATACTATATAATATTGAAGAATTGGTATTAATACATTACTGTAGTTGTGGTTGGTACGGGATACTATATAATATTGAGAATATGTATTAATACATATACTGTAGTTTGGTTGGTACAGGATACTATTATATATTGAGAATTACTGGTATTAATACATAATGTAGTTTGGTTGGTACAGGATACTATTAATATTGAGAATTTGGTATAATACATATACTGTAGTTCTGGTGGTACAGGGATACTTATAATATGAGAATATTGGTATTAATACATATACTGTAGTTCTGGTTGGTAGGGATACTATATAATATTGAGAATTACTGGTATTAATACATTAATGTAGTCTGGTTGATCGGACATATATAAATTGAGAATTACTGGTATTAATACATATACTGTAGTGTGGTTGGTACGGGATACTATAAATATTGAGAATTACTGGTATTAATACATATACTGTAGTTCTGGTTGGTACGGGATACTATATTATAATGAGAATTACTGGTATTAATACTATACGTAGTAGTTTGGTTGGTACGGTAGATAATATATAATATTGAGAATACTGGTATTAATACAATACTGTAGTCTGGTTGGTACGTGGGTACTATATAATATTAGAAATTACTGTATTAATACATAACTGTAGTTCTGGTTGGTACAGGATACTATATATATTGAGAATTACTGGTATTAATACATATACTGTAGTTCTGGGGTATAGGGAGATACTATTATAATATTGAGAATTACTGGTATTAATACATATACTGTAGTTCTGGTTGGTACAGGGATTACTATATATAGAGAATTACTGGTTTAATACATATACTGTAGTTCTGGTTGGTACAGGGATACTATTAATATTGAGAATTACTGGTATTAATACATATATGTAGTTCTGGTTGGTACAGGGATACTAATAATTATGAGAATTACTGGTATTAATACATATATGTAGTTCTGGTTGTACGGGGATACTATATAATATTGAGAATTACTGATTATACATATACTGTAGTTTGGTGTGGTACAGGGATACTATATATATTGAGAATTACTGGTATTAATACATATACTGTAGTTCTGGTTGGTACAGGATACTATATAATGATGAGATTACTGGTTTAATAAATAGACGGTACTGTAGTTCTAGTTGGTACGGGATACTAAATAATATTGAGAATTACTGATATTAATCATATACTGTAGTTCGGGTTGGTACGGGAGGGAGACTAGATAATATTGAGAAATTACTGGTATTAATAACAATACTGTAGTTCTGGTTGGTCACGGGGATACTATATAATATTGAGTATACTGTATAATCACTATATATGACTGTAGTTCTGGTTGGTACAGGGATCCTTTATAACTATGAGAATTACTGGTATTAATACATGACTGTATTTCTAGTTGGTACGGGATACTAAATATATGAGAATATTGAATTAATACATACTGTAGTTCTGGTTGGTACGGGAGAATATAATATTGAGATTACTGTATTAATACATATACGTGTTTCTGGTTGGTACGGGATACTATATAATATTGTATCTTGGTATAATTACATTATACTGTAGTTCTGGTTGGTACAGGATACTTATAATATTGAGAATTACTGGTATTAAGAACATATACTTCTAGTTCTGGTTGTATAGGGATATATATAAATTTGAGAATTAATGGTATAAACATATACTGTAGTTCTGGTTGGTACAGGTATACGATATAATATTGAGAATTACTGGTATTAATACATATACTGTAGTTTTGTTGCATACAGGGATACTAAATAATATTGAGAATTACTGGTATTATACATATACTGTAGTTTGGTTGGTACTAGGGATATTATATAAGATTGGAATTACGGTATTAATACATATACTGTAGTTCTGGTTGATCCAGGTATACGATATAATATTGAGATTACTGTGATAATACATAACTGTAGGTTCTGGTTGGTACAGATTAGACTATATTAATATGAGAATTACTTGGTCTTAATACATCATCTACGGTAGTTCTGGTTGGTACGTAGGGATACTATAATTATGAGAATTACTGGGTATTAATACATATACTGTAGTCTGGTTGGTAAGGGCGATTACTACTATATATTGACGAATACTGTATTATACAATACTGTAGTTATGGTTGGTACGAGGGATACTATATAATATTGAGAAGTACTGGGTATTAATACATATACATGTAGTTCGTGTTGGTCGGGGATACTATATAATATTGAGCAATTACCATGGTATTAATACATATTATGTAGTTTGGTTGGTACAGGGATACTATATAAATTTGAGAATTAATGGTATTAATACATATACTGTAGGTTCTGGGTTGGTACGTGGATACTATATAACTATTGAGAATTACTGGTTATTAAATACATTATACTGTAGTTCTGGTTGATCAGGGACTAATATGAATATTGAATTACTAGTATTAATAAATTACGGTAGTTGTGTTGGTACGGAGAACTAATAATATTGAGAATTACGGTATATACATATACTGTAGTTGTGGTGGTATCCGAGGGATACTATATAATATTGAGAATTACTGGTATAAATAATATATGTTAGTTCTGGTTGTACGGGGATAACTATATAATATGAGAATTACTGGTATTAAGACATATACTGTAGGTTGAGTATCCCTGTACCAACCAGAACTACAGTATATGTATTAATACCAGTAATACTCAATATTATATAGTATCCCCGTACCAACCAGAACTACAGTATATGTATTAATACCAGTAATTCTCAATATTATATAGTCTCCCCGTACCAACCAGAACTACAGTATATGTATTAATATCAGTAATTCTCAATATTATTTAGTATCCCTGTACCAACTAGAACTACAGTACCGTATATACTCGAATATAAGTCGATCCGAGTATAAGTCGAGGTACCTATTTTTACCTAGAAAATGAGTAAAACATGACTGACTCGAGTGTAAGTCGAGGGTACAAAATGTGACCACTACTGCCTTTATTTGCTGGGAGTTGTAGTTTCAAAACATCTTCAGTGGCAAGAATTGGGCTTTCTGTATGGGACTACTGTTCCACTCCCATCCCCAGAGCAAACATACATGTTCAGAAAAGGCTAGAGGATTAGTGTAGTATGTTGCAGTACACTAACCTCTTATCCTGTAAGCCAGCATCTGCTCGCTCCGCTCCATTCCATTGCAGCCAGCATCCGCTCGATCCGCTCCACTCCATTGTTCAGCGCCGGGAAATGAAACCGGCGCCGAATATTGACGTCACCCATCAGAACAGTGGAGCAGAGCGTTGCGGATGCCGGCTTACTGGATAACAAGTTAGTGACTCGAGTATAAGTCGAGGCTGGATTTTTAGGCTTTTTTTAAAGCCTAAAAACCTCGACTTATACTCGAGTATATACGGTATATGTATTAATACCAGTAATTATCAATATTATATTGTATACCTGTACCAACCAGAACTACAGTATATGTATTAATACCAGTAATTCTCAATATTATATAGTATCCCTATACCAACCAGAACTAGAGTATATGTATTAATACCAGTAATTCTCAATATTATATCGTATCCCCGTACCAACCAGAGCTACAGTATATGTATTAATACCAGTAATTCTCAATATTATATAGTATCTCCATACCAACCAGAACTGCAGTATATGTATTAATACCAGTAATACTCAATATTAAATAGTATCCCTGTACCAACCAGAACTACAGTATATGTATTAATACCAGTAATTCTCAACATTATATAGTATCCCTGTACCAACTAGAATTACATTATATGTTTTAATACCAGTAATTCTGAATATTATATAATATCCCTGTACCAACCAGAATTACAGGCTTCTTGCTCCCAATCCCAAAATGAATATTACATATATACCATGACCTGGATGAATGAATATTACAGATATATCATGACCTGGATGGATAATTATTACAGATATACCGTGACCTGGACGAATGAATATTACAGATATACCGTGACCTGGACGGATGAATATTACAGATATACCGTGACCTGGATGGATGAATATTACAGATATACCGTGACCTGGATGGATGAATATTACAGATATACCGTGACCTGGATGGATGAATATTACAGATATACCGTGACCTGGATGGATGAATATTACAGATATACCGTGACCTGGATGATTACAGATATACCGTGACCTGGATGAATGAATATTACAGATATACCGTGACCTGGATGGATGAATATTACAGATATACCGTTACCTGGATGGATGAATATTACAGATATACCGTGACCTGGATGGATGTGGATGAATTTACCGATATACCGTGACCTGGATGGAGAATATTACAGATATACCGTGACCTGGATGGATGAATATTACAGATATACCGTGACCTGGATGAATGAATAGTAAAGATATACCTGACCTGGATGATGAATATTACAGATATACCGTGACCTGGATGATGAATATTCAGATATACATGACCTGTATGAATGATATTACAGATAGTAACCATGACCTGGATGAAGAATATACAATATATACCATGACCTGGAGTGATGAATTTACAGATATATCCTGACCTGGATGAATGAATATTACAGATATCCATGACCAGGATGAATGAATTTACAGATATACCATGACCGTATGAATGATATACAGATTCCATGACCTGGATGAATGAATATTACATATGATACCATGACCTGTGAATGAATTTACAGATATACCTGACCTGATGGATGAATATTACGATATACCATGACGAGGAGATATTACAGATATACCATGACCTGGATGGATGAGAACCTTCACAAGCATAACAGTAAGGTGTTAAGGACCTTCATTTAACAGTAAGGGGTCATGGACCTTTAAATAACATAACAATATATATAACAAATAAATCTAATCATACTTTTGCTTTAGTTCTGCTTTAGTTTGCTTTAATTTTTTTTTCATATTATTTGCCATCTAGTTTGCACCAAATGGTGTTTTTCCTCAAGATTAATTATTCACTTTTATTTCTTTTTACTTTCTAGACAGTGAGAACTGCATTCATTGCCCGACCATGGAATGGTCTAATGATAAGAGGAATCAATGTGTTTCAAAATCAGTGGACTTTTTATCCTACACTAATTATGTGATATCTGGTGTATTTTCATCAATCTTGGTTCTTTGTTTACTTTATAACTTATTGATACGGGGATTTTTATTATATATCAGGACACCCCCATTGTGAGAGCCAATAACAGAATCTCAGCTTCCTCCTCCTGGTCTCATAAGCTGAGCTTCCTCATGTGTTTCCTGTTCCTCGGTCGCCCTGTGGAATAACCTGCATGTTACGTATAATCACTTTGGAATCACCTTCTCCATAGCTGTCTCTTCTCTCCTGGCCAAGACTATCATGGTTTACATTGCATTCAAGCCACAAGCCTGGGAGCTCATGGAGGAAATGGGTGGGAGTCAAACTGTCCATTCTGTAGTCTTGATCTGTTCATCCATTAAATAATAATCTGTATGACTTGGTTGGCCATTTCTCCTCCCTTTCAGGATATGGACATTACACTTCCCCTGGAACAATCATCATTCAGTGCAATGAGGGATCAGCTATTGCCTTTTACTCAGTTATTGGTTATATGGGGTTCTGGCAGCTGTTAGTTTTGTTTTAGCATTTTTAGCTCGGACCTTACCGACAAGTTTTAATGAGGCCAAGTACATCACTTTCAGCATGCTGGTCTTCTGCAGTGTTTGATCACAATGATCCCGGCCTATCTGAGCACCAAAGGGAAAAACACTGTGTGTGTGGAGATATTTGCCATATTGACCTCAAGTGCTGGACTATTAGGATGTATATTTGTACCGAAATGTTATGTTATTTTATTTAATACTAAAATGAATTCAAAGTCCTTTTTACTGGGAAGGAAGTAGTTGTTTTGTTAAATTTTGTGATAGAATATTTCAGGTCCCAGAAGACACTAGTAAACTGCCAATTTATTGCTACTGTTGGTATGGATCTTATTCGAGTTTCTAAGAGAAGTTTATAATTTGACAATTAATAAAAATATATAAAAGTTCCCGGGCACACTGTTTTTCAAAGGTAACCAAACTGGTTTTTATTTCAACACACTCAAGACGTCTTCATCAGGACAGAAACAAAGTGCCAATAAAATAACATATCTTATATACCCTCATGTGAATAAGCCACACACCCTCATTATCATATTAAAGTGCCAATCATATAATTAAAGTGTAAAAATCTCGTATATTATTAAACACAATATTAAAATATTAAAATATTGTGCACATCTATAATATAAAAAAGCTAAAAGGTATAAACCACAAGTATATACTAAAGTGCAAAATATAATGGAGTATTAAACACATTGTTAAAAATATATAGTGCTACTGTAGTTCATTACATATAAAAAGAATAATCTCATAATCAGACTGTATCATAGAGAGAGGACACCTATCTATTGTACACACGGTTAATTCTCTATCATCAATAATCAAAATACATACCAAAAAGTCCATCAGCAGATAATTCATAGAAAGCATTTAAAAGAACATTGGTATTTTGCCCTCTAGGAGTTATGTGTTTAAGTTTATAAATCCACACTCAGTTTCTCTACAGAGTAGGTATTTTCCCCTATCTCCTCCTCTTAAAGGGGTCTTAATCTGATCGATTATCATTACTTTCAATGAACTGATGGATGATTTTCTTGTGCAAAATGTAGTGCAACTGGATTCTCATCCCCTTTAAGATCAATTCTAGCCATTCTTTCTTTTGCAGTTTTTATGTGTGATAATGAGTTGCAAACCTCTTCTTAAAGGGAGTGACAGTTCCCCCACATAATTAGAGAACATGGACATTTAATAATGTAATTTAAACCTCCCGTTAATATTATATTTATGTCCATTTGTGGAGGCAAAATTTTTTGTTAAATAAAGTTGCACTACTGCATCCAAAAAAAACCAAAACACCAGCGTACTGTGTCGCAAACCAACCTTTTTATACCACCTTTTTCCCTTTGGTGCTCAGATAGGCCGGGATCATTGTGATCCAAACACTGCAGAAGACCAGCATGCTGAAAGTGATGTACTTGGCCTCATTAAAACTGTTCGTAAGGTCCGAGCTAAAAATGCTAAAACAAAACTAACAGCTGCCAGAAACCCCATATACAATAACTGAGTAAAAGGCATAGCTGATCCCTCATTGCACTGAATGATGATTGTTCCAGGGGAAGTGTGAATGTCCATATCCTAAAGGGAGAGAAATGGCCACCCAAGTCATACAGATTATTATTTGAATGGATGAACAGATCAAGACTACAGAATTGGACAGTTTGGACTCCCACCCATTTCCTCCATGAGCTCCCAGGCTTGGTGGCTTTGAATGCAATGTACCATGATAGTCTTGGCCAGGAGAGAAGAGACAGCTTATGGAGAAGGTGATTCCAAAAGTGATTATACGTAACATGCAGGTTATATCCACAGGGGACCGAGGAACAGGAACACAGTGAGGAAGCTCAGCTTGATGGAGACCAGGAGGAGGAAGCTGAGATTCTTGTTATTGGCTCTCACAATGGGGGTGTCCTGATATATAATAAAAATCCCCAGTATCAATAAAGTTATAAGTAAACAAAGAACCAAGATTGATGAAAATACACCAGATATCACATAATTAGTGTAGGATAAAAAGTCCACTGATTTTGCAACACACTGATTCCTCTTATCATTAGACCATTCCATGGCCGGGCAATGAATGCAGTTCTCACTGTCTAGAAAGTAAAAAGAAATAAAAGTGAATAATTAATCTTGAGGAAAAACACCATTTGGTGCAAACTAGATGGCAAATAATATGAAAAAAAAAAAATTAAAGAAAACTAAAGCAGAACTAAGCAAAGTATGACTAGATTTATTTTTTATATATATTTGTTATGTTATTTAATATGAGAAATTGCCTCTACCCTTACTGTTAAATGAAGGTCTAACACCTTACGTGTTATGCTTGTGAAGGTTCTCATCCATCCAGGTCATGGTATATCTGTATATTCATCCATCCAGGTCATGGTATTCTATAATATTCATCCATCCGGTCATGGTATATCTGTAATATTCGTTCATCCAGGTCATGGTATATCTGTAATATTCATCCTCCACCCAGGTCACGGTATATCTGTAATATTCATTCATCCAGGTCACGGTATACTGTAATTTCATCCATCCAGGTCACGGTATATCTGTAATATTCATTCATCCAGGTCACGGTATATCTGTATATTCATCATCCAGGTCACGGGATAATCTGTAATATTCATCTCACCAGTCACGGTATATCTGTATATTCATTCATCCAGGTCACAGTATATCTGTATATTCCATTCATCCAGGTCATAGTATATCTGTAATATTCATCCATCCGGTCACGGTATATCGTAATATTCATCCATTCCAGGTCACGGTATATCTGGTATATTCATTCCATCCAGGTCACGGTATAATCTGTAATATTCATCCTCCAGGTCACGGTATATCTTAATATTCATCCAGTCACGTATATCTGTAATATTCATTTCCTCCAGTCACGGTATATCTGTAATTTCAGGACATGGGATATCTGTAATATTCTTCATCCAGGTCATGGTATATCGAAATTCATCTCCAGGTCACGTAATCTGTAATTTCCATCCGTCAGTCAACGGTATATCTGTAATATTCATCATCCAGGTCACGGTATATCTGTAATATTCATTATCAGGTCACGGTATAATCTGTAATATTCATCGTTCCAGGTCACGGTATATCTGTAATATTCATCATCCAGGTCACGGTATATCTGTAATATTCATTCATCCAGGTCACGGTATATCTTAATATTCATTCATCCAGGTCACGGTATATCTAATATTAATTCATCAGGTCACGGTATATCTGTAATATTCATTCATCCTGGTCACGGTATATCTGTAATATTCATTTCATCCAGGTCCACGGTATATCTGTAATATCATTCATCCAGGTCACGGTATATCTGTAATATTTTTCATCCAGGTCACGGTATATCTGTAATATTCATTCACTCAGGTCACGTATATTCTGTAATTTCATTCATGCAGGTCATGGTATATCTGTAATATTCATCCATCCAGGTCATGGTATATCTGTAATACATTCTCAGTCGGGTAATTCTGTAATATTCATCCATCCAGGTCACGGTATATCTGTAATATTCATCATCCAGGTCACGTATATCTGTAATATTCATTCATCCAGGTCACGGTATATCTGTAATATTCATCCATCCAGGTCACGGTATATCTGTAATATTCATTCATCCAGGTCACGGTATATCTGTAAGATTCATTCATCCAGGTCACGGTATATCTGTAAGATTCATCCATCCAGGTCACGGTATATCTGTAATATTCATTCATCCAGGTCACGGTATATCTGTAATATTCATCCATCCAGGTCACGGTATATCTGAATATCCATCCATCCAGGTCACGTATATTGTAATATCATGCTCATCCGGTCAGGTATATCTGTAATATTCATCCATCCAGGTCACGGTATATCTGTAATATTCATCCTCCAGGTCACGGTATATCTGTATATTCATCCATCCAGGTCACGGTATATCTGTAATTGTCATCCATCCAGGTCACGGTATATCTGTAATATTTCTTCATCCAGGTCACGGTATATCTGTAATATTCATCCATCCATCCAGGTCACGGTATATCTGTAATATTCATCCTCCAGGTCACGGATATCTGTATATTCATTCATCCAGGTCACGGTATATCTGTAAATTCATCCATCCAGGTAACGGTATATCTGTAATATTCATCCATCCAGGTCCGGTATTCTTAATATTCATCCATCCAGGTCACGGTATATCTGTAATATTCTCCATCCAGGTCACGGTATATCTGTATATTCACTCCATCCAGGTACAGTATCTGTAATTGTCCCATCCAGGTCACGGTATATCTGTAATATTCCTTCATCCAGGTCACGGTATATCTGTAATATTCATCCATCCAGGTCACTGATATTCTGTAATATTCATCCATCCGTCCGGTATATCTGTAATATTCATCCATCCAGGTCACGGTATATCTGTAATATTCATCCATCCAGGTCACAGTATATCTGTAATATTCATTCATCCAGGTCACTGTATATCTGTAAAATTCATCCATCCAGGTAACGTATATCTGTAATATTCATCCATCCAGGTCACGGTATATCTGTAATATCATCCTCCAGGTCACGGTATTACTGTAATTGTCATCTCATCCAGGTCACGGTATATCTGTATATTCCTTCCATCAGGTCACGGTATATCTGTAATATTCATCCATCAAGGTCACGGTATATCTGTAATATTCATCATCCAGTCACGTATATCTGATATTTCATTCCATCCAGGTCACATGTATATCTGTAATATTCATTCATCCAGTCACGGTATATCGGTAAATTTATCCATCCAGGTCATGGTATATCTGTAATATTCATTCATCCAGGTCATGGTATATATGTAATATTCATTTTGGGATTGGGAGCAAGAAGTCTGTAATTCTGGTTGTGTACAGTGATATTATATAATATTCAGAATTACTGGTATTAAACCATATAATGTAATTCTAGTTGGTACAGGGATACTATATAATGTTGAGAATACTGGTATTAATACATATACTGTAGTTCTGGTTGGTACAGGGATACTATTTAATATTGAATTACTAGTATTAATCTATACTGTAGTTATGGTTGGTATGAGATACTATATAATATTGAGAATCCTGGATTAATACATATGCTGTAGCTCTGTTTTGGTACGGGGATACGATATAAATTGAGAATCACTGGTATTAATACATATACTCTAGTTCTGGTTGTATAGATACTATATAATTGAGAATTACTGGTATTAAACATACTGTAGTTCTGGTTGGTACAGGTATACAATATAATATGATAATAACTGGTATTAATACATATACTGTAGTTCTAGTTGGTACAGGGATACAAATAATTGAGAATTACTGGTATTAACATATACTGTAGTTCTGGTTGGTACGGGATACTATATAATATTAGAATTACTGGTATTATACTATACTGTAGTTCTGGTGGTACGGGGATACTATATAATATTGAGAATTACTGGTATTAATACATATACTGTAGCTCTGGTTGTACAGGGATACTATATAATATTGAGAATTACTGGTATTAATACTATTCTGTAGTTCTGGTTGGTACGGGGAACTATATAATATTGAGAATTACGGTTATTAATACATATACTGTAGTTCTGGTTTGATCCAGGATACTATATAATATGAGAATTACTGGTATTAATCATATACTAGTTCTGGTTGATCCAGGGATACTATATAATTGAGAATTACTGGTATTAATACATATACTGTAGTGTTTCTGTTGGTACGTAAATATATATATTGAGAATTACTGTTATTAATACATATACTGTAGTTGTGGTTGATCCAGGCATACTATATAATATTGAGAATTACTGGTATTAATACATTTACTGTAGTTGTGGTTGGTAGGTAGATACTATATAATATTGAGAATTACTGGTATTAATACATATACTGTAGTTGTGGTTGGTACAGGGATACTATATAATATTGAGAATTATTGGTATTATACATATACTGTAGTTCTGGTTGGTACAGGGATACATATAAATTGAGAATTATTGGTATTAACATATACTGTAGTTCTGGTTGGTACAGGGATACTATATAATATTGAGAATACGGTTTATTAATACATATACTGTAGTTCTGGTTGGTAGGGATACTATATAATATTGAGAATTACGGTTATTAATACATTACTGTAGTTCTGGTTGATCCACGATCTATATAATATGAGAATTACTGGTATTAATACAATATACTGTGTTGTGTTGATCCAGCATACTATATAATATAAGAATTCTGGTATTAATACATTTACTGTAGTTGTGGTTGGTACGGTAGATACTATATAATATTGAAATTACTGTTATTAATCATATACTGTAGTTTGTGGTTGGTACAGGGATACTATATAAATTGAGAATTATTGGTATTAATACATTTACTGTAGTTTGTGGTGGGTACGTAGATCTATTAATATTGAGAATTACTGGTATTAATACATATACTGTAGTTTGGTTGGTACAGGGATACTATTGATATTGAGAATTATTGGTATTAATACATATCTGTAGTTTGTGGTTGGTACAGGGGATACTATATATATTGAGAATTATTGGTATTAATACATTACTGTAGTTGGTTGTTGGTACGGGGATACTATATAATATTGAGAATTATTGGTATTATACATATACTGTAGTTCTGGTTGTACGGGATTACTATATAATATTGAGAATTACTGGTATTAAATACATAACTTTAGTGGGTTGGTACAGGATTATAATATTGAGAATTATTGGTATTAATACATATACTTTAGTTCTGGTTGGTACAGGGATACTATATAATATTGAGAATTATGGTTATTAATACATATACGTAGTTTTCTGGTGGTACAGGGATACTATATAATTTTGAGAATTACTGGTATTAATACTACTGTAGTTCTGGTTGATCACGATACTATATAATATTGAGAATTACTGGTATTAATCATATACTGTAGTTGTGGTTGGTACGTAGATACTATATAATATTGAGAATTACGTTTATTATACATATACTAGTATTGTTGTTGATCCAGGCATACTATATATATGAGAATTACTGTATTAATACATCTTTGTGTAGTTGTGGTTGTACGTAGATCGATAAATAATTTGAGAATTACTGGTATTAATACATATACTGTAGTTGTGGTTGGTACGTAGATACTAATATATATTGAGAATTACTGGTATTAATACATATACCTGTATTTCTGGTTGGTACAGGGATACTAATATAATATTGAGAATTACTGGTATTAATCATATACTGTAGTTCTGGTTGGTACAGGGATACTATATATATTGAGAATTATGGTATTAATACATATACTGTAGTTCTGGTGGTACAGGGATACGATATAATATTGAGAATTACTGGTATTAATACATTACTGTAGTTCTGGTTGGTACAGGGATACTATATAATATTAGTATACTGGTATTAATACATATACTGTAGTTCTGGTTGGTACAGGGATACTATATATATTGAGAATTACTGGTATTAATACATATATTGTAGTTCGTTGGTACGGGGATCTATATAATATTGAGAATTCTGGTATAATACATTACTGTAGTTCTGGTTGGTACAGGATACTATATAATATTGAGAATTACTGGTATTAATACATATACTGTAGTTTCGGTTGGTACAGGGATACTATATAATTGAGAATTACTGGTATTATACATTACTGTAGTTCTGTTGTCCAGAGATATTTTCCGATTGCCAGTTGAAGTCAGGATGGATTTTTTTTTTTTCCTTCCTCTGGATGAACTGTTATGTAGGGTTAACAGGAGGGTGAAAAGTTTGGACTTGATGGACGTATGTCTTATACACTCTCATAGTATGTTACTATGTTTTTATGTTACCAATTTAAAGGGTATCTATAATGCTTACTTAATAGGGCAATATCAGTGAGAGCTGTTTCACTGCATTGTGGGAACCTAGAGGTTAAGCGGTGCCCTCTAACCATTTTCTTTCAGTAGACGTTACATTGTAGTGCAAAATGTAGCCTATTGCATGGGTGTTCAGCGCTCTTTTCCAATACCTTTCCACGCTATGATACACCAAGTACTGTGGGTTTTACACTTATTTTTCATTAACAAATCAGAAAAGGCACAAAGGTCTACATGTTGAATTAATGGTACATGAACCAACATGAAATAGATCCTCTAGCAAATCTTGTAATCATTATAATCCCGAATGAATTGTTAAAGGAATAGCTCACTGTCAATGGTTCCTTATATAGAACAGTGAGTGTGTATTTGTACCTCCTATCCCTGCCGTCATGCAGGAGGTGGAGGAACATTCCCTCTGATGAAGGGACCTGTTTTTGTTACAATAGAAGATTTGTGCTTTGTCATACACTCTGGACCTTGTGATTGGTCTCTCCTACATACAGAGACCACAGGGACAGACCAGGACATATACAACAAAAACAGGAGTCACCGATGTACATTCCTGGTGTCCTGTACTAAGATGTATAAATGTGTTTCCCTTTATACTTGCAATGCATACAATGGTACATACCCTCATTTATTCTCCTTTTCCTCCTTTTTTCCTATCGCTATCCTATTCCTCTCACGTCTATATGAAATGAGTGAAGGATCTGGAATTCCGCTATCCCAGGAAACTATTGAGTTAATATTGACCAATGTTCATTCAGTATTTTTATGACGATCTGGCTGTAGGAATCAAGGACAATGACAAAGTGTAATATGATCTGGCAATTTCGATCTTCCCAAGATTGCTTTTAAAAGTTCCGATTTTCTTTATTTACCAACAAGTCAATGGGGGTCTAAGGGACCTATTTATAAGGGGGATTATTTTATTCCTCCAACTCACCACCACTTTTCTAAACTTTCAACTTTTCTTTTCATAATAGTTATTAAAAAGGCGAAAATGACTTAGAGGCAACTAGCACAAATGCTGAAATGTGGCAAAAAGTTCAGCACATAGGATGGTAAATAGGTAACACTCCCTGGTGGCTTTTTAAAGGGCATGTCCACCCCCAAAACTATAATCCCCCCAACTACTGATGGCCCCACCATGTAGTGTAGTTTAATCCTTACCTCACATCCCAGCTCCATATGGTTCTCCTGTACTCCCCCCCCAACTACTGCCAAAAAAAGTCCCAAAAACTGCCCACCAGAAGGATAGCAGAGTCCATATAGGACTCTGCCTCCTGTCTCGCCTCCGGGAGAGGTTTGGCATGCGTACTGCAGCCCTTCTTCCCCTCCCTCCACCTCCCTCTCCCTCCCGTTTTGCGATCCCTCCCCCTACCATAAAACCCCTTGCCAATATAATAGAATTTGTTCCCCCAGCCCCAACCGCTAAAAAATAATTTTAAGAAAGACCCCCAAACTCTACTACCTTCCCTCTTTCCCCTGGCACTCTTCAACTCGATCAGCTGCCGCCTCGTCCGTGATTTGCTCTCTCAGCCAATCACAGACGTGCTGGCGGTCCCCCGCCCCTTTTGTTAGGGTCTTTAAACGAAGGCAGGCCGGCATCAAGGAAGAGGGAAGGGTATGTCAGATCAGGGCACTTTCTTAAAATTTTTTATAGTGTTGGGGCTGGGGAGGCAAACTATTATTGGGAATTTTTTTTTTATAAGGGTGGACATGCCCTTTAAAGTAGGCATGTAGTTAAAAAAGAGAATGCCTCTATTTGTTTTTTAAAAATAGCCTAACACTGGTGTTTTTTCTTCAGCAAAAAAACTCACCCAGGGGAATTTTCTCTATTTTATTAATATGAATAGAATAAATAGTGTAAAACTCACCCAGGGGAATTTACTCTATTTTATTAATAGGATATGATATAGTGTAGAAACTCACCGAGGTGAATTTCTCTATTTTATTATAGGATATGATAAATAGTGTAAAACTCACCAGGAATTTTCTCTATTTTATTATAGGATATGATAAATAGTGTAAAACTCACCAGGGATTTCTATATTTTATTAATAGGATATGATAAATAGTGTAAAACTCACCCAGGGATTTTCTCTATTTTATTAATGGATATGAATAAATAGTGTAAAACTCACCAGGTGAATTTTCTCTATTTTATTAATAGGATATGATAATAGTGTAAAACTCACCCAGTGGAATTTTCTCTATTTTATTAATAGAATGATAAATAGCGTAAAACTCACCAGGGGAATTTTCTCTATTTTATTAATGGATATGATAAATAGTGTAAAACTCACCCAGGGATTTTCTATTTATTAATAGGATATGATAAATAGTGTAAAACTCACCCGGGAATTTTCTTATTTTATTAATAGATAGATAAATAGGCGTAAAACTCACCCAGGGGAATTTTCTCTATTTTATTAATAGATATGAAAATAGCGTAAAACTCCCCAGGGGATTTTCTCTATTTTTTAATGATATGATAATAGCGTAAAACTCACCCAGGGAATTACTCTATTTTATAATAGGATATGATAAATAGTGTAAAACCCACCGGGGATTTTCTCTCTTTATTAATAGGATATGATAAATAGTGTAAAACTCACCCAGGGGAATTTTCTCTATTTTATTAATAGATATGATAAATAGTGTAAAACTCACCCAGGATTTCTCTATTTTATTATAGGATATGATAAAATAGTGTAAACTCACCCAGGTATTTTCCTCTATTTATTATAGGATATGATAAATAGTGTAAAACTACCCAGGGAATTTCTCTATTTATTAATAGATATGATAATAGTGTAAAACTCACCCAGGTGATTTCTCTATTTTATTAATGATATGATAATAGTGTAAAACTCACCCAGGGGAATTTTCCTATTTTATTAATAGGATATGATAATAGTGTAAAACTCACCCGGGGAATTTTCTCTATTTTTATAGGATAGGAAATAGTGTAAAATCCCCAGGGAATTTCTCTATTTTATTAATAGATATGATAATAGTGTAAAACTCACCAGGGAATTTACTCTTTTTATTAATAGGATATGAAATAGTTTAAAACTCACCCAGTGAATTTTCTATTTTATTATATGATTGTAAATAGTCGTAAAACTCACCCAGGGATTCTCTATTTTATTAATAGATATGATAAATAGGTAAAACTCACCCAGGTGAATTTCTCTATTTTTTTAATAGGTATGATAAATAGGTAAAACTCACCAGGGGATTTTCTCTATTTTATTAATAGGATATGATAAATAGCATAAAACTCACCCAGGGGAATTTTCTCTATTTTATTAATAATATGATAATAGTCGTAAAACTCCCAGGGGAATTTTCTCTATTTTATTAATAGGGTATGATAAATGCGTAAAACTCACCAGGGTAATTTTCTCTATTATTATATGGATATGATAAATAGCGTAAAACTCACCAGGGATTTTCTCTATTTTATAATAGGATATATAATAGCAAAACTCACCCAGGGAATTTTCTCTATTTATTAATAGGATATTATAAATGCGTAAACTCACCCAGGGGAATTTACTCTATTTATTAATAGGATATGATAAATAGCGTTAAAACTCACCTGGAATTTACTCTATTTTATTAATAGGATATGATAATAGCGTAAAACTCACCATGGGGAATTTTCTCTATTTTATTATAGATATGATAAATAGTGTAAAACTCACCCGGGAATTTTCTCTATTTTATTAATAATATGATAAATAGTGTAAAACTCACCCAGGGGATTTACTCTATTTTATTATAGGATTGATAAATAGTGTAAAACTCACCCAGGTGAATTTTCTCTATTTATTAATAGGATATGATAAATAGTGTAAAACTCACCCGGGGAATTTTCTCTATTTGTATAGGATAGATAAATAGTGTAAAACTCACCCAGGTGAATTTTCTCTATTTTATTAATAGGATATGAATAATAGTGTAAAACTCACCCAGGGGATTTTCCCTATTTTATTAAAAGGATATGATAAATAGTGTAAAACTCACCCGGGAATTTTTCTCTATTTTATAATAGGATGTGATAAAATAGTGTAAAACTCACCCAGGGGAATTTTCTCTATTTTATTAATAGGATGATAAATAATTAAACTCACCCATGGAATTTTCTCTATTTATTAATAGGATATGATAATAGTGTAAACCAACCCAGGTGAAA
>JAACNH010000078.1:464854-496788 GCA_019447015.1 Hymenochirus boettgeri
AGAAGCCCCGGGGGGAGGGGTACACGGAACGAGGGAGCAGGAGCGAGGAATGGAAAATAGAGTAATAGAGTAAAGTTCCCTGCTGGCTGGCGTGAGTTTTTACCTGAGTTGTACACTATTTATCATATCTATTAATAAATAGAGTATAAGAGTCTAAATCCCTGGTGTGAGTTTTACACTATTTACATATCCTATTAATAAAATAGAGAAATTCCCTGGGTGAGTTTTTACACTATTTATCATATCCTATAATAAAATAGAGGAATTCCCCTGGGTGAGTTTACACTATTTATCATATCCTATTAATAAAATAGAGAAGAAAATTCACCTGTCGAGTGTTGAGTTTTTACACTATTTATCAATAATTAATAAAAATGAGAAAATTCACCTGGGGAGTTTTACCTATTTTATCATATCCTATTAATAAAATAGAGAAAATTCACCCTGGTGAGTTTCGTCTTATTTATCATATCCTATTAATATAAAATAGAGAAAATTCACCTGGGTGAGTTTTACACTATTTATCATATCCTTATATATAAAATAGAGAAAATTCCACCTGTGGTGAGTTTTCACTATTTATCATATCCTATTAATAAAATAGAGAAATTCCACCTGGTGGTGAGTTTTACACTATTTATCATATCCTATTAATAAAATAGAGAAATTCACCTGGTGAGTTTTACACTATTTATCATATCTATTATAAAATAGAGAAAATTCCCATGGGTGAGTTTGTTTTACAGCTATTTCTCATATCCTATTAATAAAATAGAGAAAATTCCCCTGGGTGAGTTTTACACATTTATCAATCCTTAATAAAATAGAGAAAATTCCCCTGGGTGAGTTTACACTATTATCATATCTCTATTAATAAAATAGGAGAAAATTCCCCTGGGTGAGTTTTACCTATTATCATATCCTATATAAATAGAGAGAATTCACCTGGGTGAGTTTTACACTATTATCATATTCTATTAATAAAATAGAGAAAATTCCCCTGGGTGAGTTTACACTTTTCATATCCTATTAATAACATAGAGAAAAATTCACCTGGGTGAGTTTACACTATTTATCATATCCTATTAATAAATAGAGTAAATTCCCCGGGTGAGTTTTACACTATTTATCATATCCCTTATAAAATAGAGAAATTCCCCTGGGTGAGTTTTACACTATTTATCATATCCTATTAATAAAATAGAGAAAATCCCATGGTGAGTTTTACGCTATTTATCATATCCTATTAATAAAATAGGAGTAAATTCCCAGGGTGAGTTTTACGCTATTATCATATCCTATTAATAAAATAGAGTAAATTCCCCTGGGTGGAGTTTTACGCTATTTATCATATCCTCTAATAAAATAGGAAATTCCCCTGGGTGAGTTGTACGCATATTTATCATATCCTATTAATAAAATAGAGTAATCCCCTGGTGAGTTTTACAATTATATATCCTATTAATAAATAGAGTAAATTCCCCTGGTGAGTTTTACACTATTTATCATATCCTATTAATAAAATAGAGAGATTTCACCTGGGTGAGTTTTAAACTATTGTATCATATCCTATTAATAAAATAGAGAAATCACCTGGGTGAGTTTTACGCTATTATCATATCTATTAATAAAATAGAGAAATTCACCTGGGTGAGTTTTACGCTATTTATCATATCCTATTAATAAAATAGAGAAAATTCACCTGGGTGAGTTTTCACTATTTATCATTCCTATTAATAAAATAGAGAAAATTCCCATGGGTGAGTTTTACACTATTTACATATCCTATTAATAAAATAGAGAAATTCACCTGGTGATTTTACACTATTTATCATATCCTATTAATAAAATAGAGAAATTCACCTGGGTGAGTTTTACACTATTTATCATATCCTATTAATAAAATAGAGAAAATTCACCATGTGAGTTTTTACACTATTATACATCCTATAATAAATCGAGAAAATTCCCTGGGTGAGTTTACACTATTTATCACATCATCCTATTAATAAAATAGAGAAAATTCCCCTGGGTGAGTTTTACACTATTTATCATATCCTTTTAATAAAATAGGAAATTCCCTGGGTGAGTTTTACACTATTTATCATATCCTATTAATAAATAGGAGAAAATTCACCTGGGTGAGTTTTACACTATTATCATATCTATTAATAAAATAGAGAAATTCCCTGGGTGAGTTTTTACACTATTTATCATCCTAATAATAAATAGAGAAAATCCCTGGGTGGTTTTACACCTATTTATCATATCCTATTAATAAAATAGAGTAAATTCCCCTGGGTGAGTTTTACACTATTTATCATATCCTATTAATAAAATAGAGAGAAATTCCCCGGGTGAGTTTTACACTATTATCATATCCTATTAATAAAATAGAGAAATTCCCCAGGTGAGTTTTACGCTATTATCATATCCTATTAATAAAATAGAGTAAATCCCGGGTGATTTTACAGCTCATTTATCATATCTATTAATAAAATAGAGTAAATTCCCCTGGGTGAGTTTTTACGCTATTTATCATATCCTATTAATTAAATAGAAGAAAATTCCCCTGGGGGAGTTTATTATGCTATTTATCATATCCTATTAATAAAATAGAGAAAATCCCCTGGGTGAGTTTTTACGCTATTTATCATATCCTATAATAAAATAGAGAAAATCACCTGGTGAGTTTACGCTATATATACTCCTATTAATAAATAGAGAAAATTCCCCTGGGTGAGTTTTACGCTATTTATCATATCCTATTAATAAATAAGAGAAAATTCCCTGGGTGGTTTTAGCTATTTATCATATCCTATAATAAAAATGAGAGAATCCCCTGGTGAGTGTTTACGCTATTTATCATATCCATTAATAAAATAGAGAAATTCACTGGGTGAGTTTAACGCTATTTTCATATCCTATTAATAAAATAGAGAAAATCTCCCTGGGTGAGTTTTACCGCTTTATCAATATCCTATTAATAAATAGAAAATTCCCTGGGTGAGTTTTAACTATTTATCATATCCTATTATAAAATAGAGTAAATTCACCGGGTGAGTTTTACAACTATTTCACATCATATATAAAAAGAGAAATTCCCCTGGGTGAGTTTTACACTATTTATCCTATCCTATTAATAAAAAGAGAAAATTCCCGGGTGAGTTTTACACATTTTCATATCCTTTTAATAAAATAGGGAAAATTTCCCCTGGGTGAGTTTTACACTATTATTCATATCCTATTAATAAAATAGAGAAAATTCACCGGGTGAGTTTCACTATTTATCATATCTATTAATAAAATAGAGAAAATTCCCGGGTAAGTTTAACACTATTATCATATCCTATTAATAACATAGAGAAATTTACCTCCTGGTGAGTTTTACTATTTATCATATCCATTAATAAAATAGAGAAAATTCCCCGGGGTGAGTTTTACAAATTTATTCATATCCTATAATAAATAGAGAAAATTCCTGGGTGAGTTTTACACTATTTATCATATCTATTAATAAAATAGAGAAAATTCCCCTGGTGAGTTTTACACTATTTATCATATCCTATTAATAAAATAGAGAAATTCCCCTGGGTGAGTTTTACGCTATTTATCAATTCCTATATAAAATAGAGAAATTCCCTGGGTGAGTTTTACGCTATTTATTCAATCCTATTAATAAAATAGAGAAAATTCCCCTGGGTGAGTTTTACGCTATTTATCAATCCTATAATAAAATAGAGAAATTCCCCTGGGTGAGTTTTTACACTATTTATCATATCCTATTAATAAAATAGAGAAAATCACCTGGGTGAGTTTTACACTATTTATCATATCCTATTAATAAATAGAGAAAATTCCCTGGGTGAGTTTTACGCTATTTATCAATCCTATTAATAAAATAGAGAAAATTCACCTGGTGAGTTTTTTACACGCTTTATCATACATATAAAAAATAGAGAAAATTCACCTCGGTGAGTTCTACACATTTATCATATCTATTAATAAAAAGAGAAAATTCCCTGGGTGAGTTTTACACTATTTATCATATCCTATAATTAAAATAGAGAAATCACCTCGGTGAGTTTTACACTATTTATCATATCCTATTAATAAAATAGAGAAAATTCCCCTGGGTGAGTTTTACACTATTTATCATATCCTATTAATAAAATATAGAAAAAATTCCCCTCGGTGAGGTCTACACTATTTTCATATCCTATTAATAAAATAGAGTAATTCCCCTTGGTGAGTTTTACACTATTTATCATATCTATTAATAAAATAAGAGAAAATTCCCCTGGGTGAGTTTTTTTTTGCTGAAAAAAAACACAGGTTAGGCTATTTTTAAAAAACAAATAGAGGATTCTCTTTTTAACTCTTTGACACTACTTTAAGGCATGTCCACCCTTATAAAAAAAAAAATCCCAATAATAGTTTGCCTTCCCCAGCCCCAACCACTATTAAAATAATTTTAAGAAGTGCCCTGATCTTTACCATACCTTCCTCTTCCTGATTGGCCTGCTGTCGTTTAAAGACCCTACAAACAGGCGGGGACCGCCAGCACGTTCTGTGATTGCTGAGAGGCAAGCAGCAATCACGTAGCGGCGCCGGCTATCTAAGAGTTGCCAGGGGAAAGAGGGGATAAGAGAGTTTGGGGGTCTTTCTTAAAATTATTTTTAGCGGTTGGGGCTGGGAACAAATTATCATTGGCAGGGTTTTATGGTAGGGGGAGGGATCGCAAAACGTGAGGAGAGGGAGGGGAGGGAGGGAAGAAGGGCTGCAGTACATGCCAAACCTCTACGGAGGCGAGACAGTAGGCAGAGTCCTATATGGACCTGCTATCCTTCTGGTGGGCAGTTTGGGACTTTTGGCAGTAGTTGGGGGGGAGTACAGGAGAACCATATGGAGCTGGATGTGAGGTAAGGATAAACTACACTACAGGTGGGGCCAGTTAGTATGGGGGATTATAGTTTTGGGGGTGGACATTGCCCTTTATAAAAGCCACCAGGAGTGTTACCTATTTACCACCTAGTGCTGAACTTTTTGCCACATTTCAGCATTTTGTGCTAGTTGCCTCTAAAGTCATTTTCGCCTTTTTATAACTATGATTGAAAAGAAAGTGAAAGTTTAGAAAAATGGTGGTGAGTCTGGAGAATAAAATTATTCCCCTTTATAATAGGTCCTTAGACCCCCATTTGACTTGTTGGTAAATAAGAAAATCGGAACTTTTAAAAGCAATCTTGGGAAGATCGGATAATGAGATCAATACACTTTGTCATTGTCTTGATTCCTACAGCCAGATCGTCATTAAAAATACTGAATGACATGGTCAATATTAACTCCATAGTTTCCTGGGATAGCGGAAATTCCAGACTCTTCACCATTCAGATAGACGTGAGAGGAATAGGATAGCGATAGGAAAAAGGAGGAAAGGAGAATAAATGGGGTCTGACATGTATGCATTGCAAGTTTATAAAGGGAAACCATTTATAATCTAGTTACAGGACACAGGAATGTCACATCTGTGACTCCGTGTGTTGTATATGTCCTGGTCTGTCCTGTGGTCTCTTGTTATGTAGGAGAGACCAATCAACAAGGTCAGAAGTGAGTGACAAAGCCACAAATCTTCTATTGTAACCAAAACAGGTCCCTTCATCAGAGGGAATGTTCTCCCACCCTCCTGCATGACGGCAGGATAGAGGTACAAATACACACTCACTGTTCTATATAAGGAACACATTGTACAGGTGAGCTATCCTTTAACAATCATTCGGGATTATTAATGATTACCAGATTTGCTAGAGGATATTTCATGTTGGGTCAGTACCATTAATTCAACATGTAGGACCTTTGTGCCTTTTCTATTTGTTAATGTTAAAAATAAGTGTAAAACAACAGTACTGTGGTGATCATTAGCGTTGGAAAGGTATTGGAAAGAGCGTGAACACCAATGCAATAGGCTACATTTTTGCACTCACAATGTAACGTCTACAATGAAAGAAAATGGTTAGAGCACCGCTTACCTCTAGGTTCCCACAATGCAGTGATTAACAGCTCTCACTGATAATGCCCTATTTAATGTAAGCATTATAGATACCTTTAATTGTGTAAACATAATAAAAATAGTAACATACTAATGAGAGTGATAAAGACATCACGTCCATCAGTCAAACTTTCAACCTCCTTGTTAACCCTACATAAACAGTTCATCCAGAGGAAGGCAAAAAAAAAAAATCCATCCTGACTTCAAATGGCAATCGGGAAAATATCTCGGATCAACCAGAACTACAGTAGTATATGTATTAACCGTAATTCTCAAATTATATAGTATCCCTGTACCAACCAGAACTACAGTATATGTATTAATACAGTAATTCTCAATATTATATAGTATCCCGTACCAACCAGAACTCAGTATATTATTAATACCAGTAATTCTCAATATTATATAGGATCCCCGTACCAACCGGAACTACAATATATGTATTAATACCAGTAATTCTAATATTATATAGTATCCTGTACCAACCAGAACTACAGTATATGTATTAATACCAGTAATTTCAATATTATATAGTATCCCTGTACAACCAGAACTACAGATATGTTTAATACCAGTAATTCTCAATATATATAGTATCCCTGTACCAACCGAACTACAGTATAGTATTAATCCAATAATTCTCAATATATATAGTACCCTGTACCAACCAGAACTAAAGTATATGTATTAATACCAGTAATTCTCAATATTATATTGTATCCCTGTACCAACCAGAACTACAGTATAGCATTAATACCAGTAATTCTCAATATTATATAGTATCTACGTACCAACCAAGAATACAGTATATGTATTAATACAGTAATTCTCAATATTATATAGACTACGTACCAACACAACTACAGTAAATGTATTAATACCAGTAATTCTCATATATATGTATCCTGGTCAAACCAGAACTACAGTATATGTATAATAACAGTAATTCTCAATATATATAGTATACGTACCAACCAGAACTACAGATATGTATTAATACCAGTAATTCTCAATATTATATAGTATCGTGGATCAACCAGAACTACAGTATATGTATTATACCAGTAATTCTCAAATATTATATAGTATCCTGTACGCCAGAACTACAGTATATGATTAATACCAATAATTCTCAATATTATAGTATCCCTGTACAACCAGAACTACAGTATATGTATTAATACCAATAATTCTCAATATTATAAGTATCCGTACCAACCAAACTACAGTTATATGTATTAATACCAGTAATTCTCAATATTATATAGTATCCCGTACCAACCAGAACTACAGTATATGTATTATACCAATAATTCTCAATATTATATAGATCCCGTACCAACCAACTACAGTAAATGTATTAATACCAATAATTCTCCATATTATATAGTATCCCTGTACCAACCACACTACAGTATATGTATTAATACCAATAATTCTCAATATATAGTATCCCTGTACCAACCACAACTACAGTATATGTATTAATACCAGTAATTCTCAATATATATAGTATCTACGTACCAACCACAACTACAGTAAATGTATTAATACCAATAATTCTCAATATTATATAGTATCCCTGTACCAACCACAACTACAGTATATGTATTAATACCAGTAATTCTCAATATTATATAGTATCTACGTACCAACCACAACAACTACAGTAAATGTATTAATACCAGTAATTCTAATATTATATAGTATGCCTGGATCAACCACAACTACAGTATATGTATAATACCAGTAATTCTCAATATATATAGTATCCGTGATCAACCAGAACTACAGTATATGTATTAATACCGTAATTCTCATATTAATAGTACCCCGTACCAACCAGAACTAGTAATGTATTAATAACCGTAATTCTCATATTATATATATCCCTGTACCAACCAGAACTACAGTATATGTATTAATACCAATAATTCTCAATATTATATAGTATCCCTGTACCAACCAAACACAGTATATGTATTAATACAAATATTCTCAATATTATATGTATCCTGTACCAACCAAACTACAGTATATGTATTAATACCTAATTCTCAATATTATATAGACTAGTACCAACCACAACTACAGTAAATGTATAATACCAGTAATTCTCAATATTATATAGTATGCCTGGACCAACACAACTACAGTATATGTATTATACAGTAATTCTCAATATTATATAGTATCTGTACCAACACAACTACAGTATATGTATTAATACAGTAATTCCAATATTATATAGTATCCCTGGATCAACCAGAACTACAGTAGTATGTATTAATACCAGTAATTCTCAATATTATATAGTATCCCTGTCAACCAGAACTACAGTAAGTATTATAACCGTAATTCTCAATATTATATAGTATCCCCGTACCAACCAGAACTACAGTATATGTATTAATACCAGTAATTCTCAATATTATATAGTATCCCTGTACCAACCAGAGCTACGTATATGTATTAATACCAGTAATTCTCAATATTATATAGTATCCCCGTACAACCAGAACTACAGTATATGTATTTAATAACAGTAATTCTCAATATATTATAGTATCCCGTACCAACCAGAACTACAGTATATGTATTAATACCAGTAATTCTCAATATTTTTAGTATCCCTGTACCAACAGAACTACAGTATATGTATTAATACCAGTATTTCAATATTATATGTATACCTGTACCAACCAGAACTACAGTATATGTATTAATACCAGTAATTCTCAATATTATATAGTATCCCTATACCAACCGAACTAGAGTATATGTATTAATACCAGTGATTCTCAATATTATATCGTATCCCCGTACCAACCAGAGCTACAGCATATGTATTAATTCCAGTATAATTCTCAATATTTATAGTATCTCCATACCAACCATAACTACAGTATATGATTAATACTAGTAACTCAATATTAGTAGTATCCCTGTACCAACCAGAACTACAGTATAGTATAATACCAGTAATTCTCAACATTATATAGTATCCCTGTACCAACTCGAATTACATTATATGTTTTAATACCAGTAATTCTGAATATTATAAATATCACTGTCAACCAGATTACAGACTTCTTGCCCCAACCAAAATGAATATTACATATATACCATGACCTGGAGGAATGAATATTACAGATATCCATGACTGGATGGATAATTATTACAGATAACCGTGACCTGGATGAATTGAATATTACAGATATACTGTGACCTGGATGAATGATATTACATATATCCGTGACCTGGATGGATGAATATTACAGATATACCGTGACCTTGATGGATGAATATTACAGATATATACCGTGACTGGATGAAGGAATATTACAGATATACCGTGACCTGGATGGATGACAATTACAGTAATACCGTGACCTGGATGGATGAATATACAGATATACCGTGACCTGGATGAGGAATATTACAGATATACCGTTACTGGATGGATGAATTTTACAATATACCGTGACCTGGATGATGAATATTACAGATAACTGGACCCTGGATGGATGAATATTACAGATATACCGTGACCTGGATGGATGAATATTACAGATTATACCGTGACCTGGATGGATGATATTACAGATATACCGTGACCTGGATGGATGAATATTACAGATATACCGTGACCTGGATGAGGAATATTACAGATATACCGTGACCTGGATGGATGACAATTACAGATATAACTGTGACCTGGATGGAGGAATATTACAGATATACGTGACCTGGATGGATGAATATTACAGATATACCGTGACGGATGGATGAATATTACAGAATATACCGTGACCTGGATGATTGATGAATATTACAGATATACCGTTACCTGGATGGAGAATTTTACCGATATACCGTGACCTGGATGAATGAATATTACAGATATACCGTGACCGGATGGATGAATATTACAGATATACCGTGACCTGGAGGATGAATATAAAGATATACCGTGACCGGATGAAGAAATATTACAGATATACCGTGACCTGGATGGATGACAATTACAGATATCCGTGACCTGGATGGATGAATATTACAGATATACCGTGACCTGGACGGATGAATATTACAGATATACCGTGACCTGGATGGATGAATATTACAGATAACCGTGACCTGGATGAATGAATATTACAGATATACCGTGACCTGGATGGATGGAATATTACAGATATACCGTGACCTGGATGGATGAATATACAGATATACCGTGACCTGGATGAATGAATATTACAGATATTACCGTGACCTGGATGATGAATCTTACAGATATACCGTACTGAGATGAATATTACAGATATACCGTGACCTGGATGATGAATATTACAGATATACCGTGACCTGATGATGATATTACAGATATACCGTGACCTGGATGAATGAATATTCAGATTACCTGATAGAATTTACAGATATACCGTGGACCTGGATGAGAATATTTACAGATATACCGTGACCTGGTGAATGAATATTACAGATATACATGACTGGATGGATGAATATACAGATATCCATGACCTGCATGATGAATATTACAGATATACCGTGACTGAGTGAATGAATATTACAGATATACCGTGACCTGAGAATATATTACAGTATACCGGACCTGGATGAATGAATATTACAGATATACCGTGACCTGGATGAATGAATATTACAGATATACCGTGACCAGGATGAATGAATATTACAGATATACCGTGACTGAGTGAATTAATATTACAGATATACCGTGACCTGGATGAATGAATATACAGAATACCGTGACCTGGATGAATGAATATACAGATATACCGTGACCTGGGAATGAATATACAGATATAGTGACTGAAGGAGATATACAGATATACCGTGACCTGATCAATGAATATTCAGATATACCGTGACTGGATAATGAATATTACAGATATACCGTGACCTGGACGGATGAATATAACAGATATACCGTGACCTGGATGATGAATTTTAAGATATACCATGACCTGGATGAATGAATATTACAGATATCCCATGTCCTGGATGAATTTACAGATATACCGTGACCTGGATGAATGAATATTACAGATATACCGTGACCTGGATGAATGAATATTACAGTATACCGTGACCTGGATGGATGAATTACAGATATACCGTGACCTGGATGGATGAATATTACAGATTATACCGTGAACCTGGATGGATGAATATTACAGATATCGTGACCTGGATGAATATTACAGATATACAGACTGGATGATGAATATACGATATACTGTGACCTGGATGATGAATATTACAGATAT
This sequence comes from Hymenochirus boettgeri, assembly GCA_019447015.1. Lineage (NCBI taxonomy): Eukaryota > Metazoa > Chordata > Amphibia > Anura > Pipidae > Hymenochirus > Hymenochirus boettgeri. Next base: position 476,213 of record JAACNH010000078.1, read on the forward strand.
ACCGTGACGGATGGATGAATATTACAGATATACCGTGACCTGGATGAATGAATATTACAGATATACCAGTGACCGATGGAATGAATATTTACAGACTCATACCGTGCCGGAGTGGATGAATATTACAGACATACGGTGACCTGGATGAATGAATATTTACAGATATACCGTGACCTGGGTGGATGGATGAATATTACAGATTACCATGACCTGGATGAACGAAATTACAGATATACCATGACCTGGATGATGAATATTATAGATATACCATGACCTGGATGGATGATATTACAGATATACCATGACCTGGATGGATGAGAACTCACAAGCATAACAGAAGGTGTTAAGGACCTTCATTAACAGTAAGGGGTCATGGACCTTAAAACATAACAAATATATATAACAAATAAATCTAGTCATACTTTTGCTTTAGTTCTGCTTTAGTTTTCTTTAATTTTTTTTTTTTCATATTATTTTGCCATCTAGTTTGCACCAAATGGTGATTTTCCAAGATTAATTATTCACTTTTATTTCTTTTACTTTCTAGACAGTGAGAACTGATTCATTGCCCGGCCATGGAATGGTTAATGATAAGGATCAGTGTGTGTGCAAAATCAGTGGACTTTTTATCCTCACTAATTATGTGATATCTGGTGTATTTTCATCAATCGTTGGTTCTTTGTTTACTTATACTTTGATACTGGGGATTTTTATTATATATCAGGACACCCCCATTTGAGAGCCAATAACAAGAATCTCAGCTTCCTCCTCCTGGTCTCCATCAAGCTGAGCTTCCTCACTGTGTTCCGTTCCTCGGTCGCCCTGTGGATATAACCTGCATGTTACGTATAATCACTTTTGGAATCACCTCTCCATAGCTGTCTCTTCTCTCCTGGCCAAGACTATCATGGTTTACATTGCATTCAAAGCACCCAAGCCGGGAGTCAGGAGGAAATGGGGGAGTCAAACTGTCCAATTCTGTAGTCTTGATCTGTTCATCCATTCAAATAATAATCTGTATGACTGGTTGGCCATTCTCCTCCCTTTCAGGATATGGACATTCACACTTCCCTGGAACAATCATCATTCAGTGCAATGAGGGATCAGCTATTGCCTTTACTCAGTTATTGGTTATATGGGGTTTCTGGCAGCTGTTAGTTTTGTTTTAGCATTTTTAGCTCGGACCTTACCGAACAGTTTAATGAGGCCAAGTACATCACTTTCAGCATGCTGGTCTTCTGCAGGTTTTGGATCACAATGATCCCGGCCTATTGAGCACCAAAGGAAAAACAAAAAAACACTGTGTGTGTGGAGATATTTGCCATATTGACCTCAAGTGCTGGACTTAGGATGTATATTTGTACCGAAATGTTATGTTATTTTATTTAATACTAAAATGAATTCAAAGTCCTTTTTACTGGGAAGGAAGTAGTTGTTTTGTTAATTTGGGACAGAAATTAGTAAAACTGCCAATTTATTGCTACTGTGGTATGGATCTTATTCGAGTTTCTAAGAGAAGTTTATAAATTGACAATTAATAAAAATATATAAAAGTTCCCGGGCACACTGTTTTTTCAAAGTTAACCAAACTGGTTTTTTATTTCAACCACACTCAAGACGTCTTCATCAGGACAGAAACAAAGTGCCAAAAAATAACATATCTTATATACCCTCATGTGAATAAGCCACACACCCCTCATTATCATATTAAAGTGCCAATCATATAATTAAAGTGTAAAATCGGTATATTATAAACACAATATTAAAATATTAAAATATGTGCACATCTATAATATAAAAAAGCTAAAAGGTATAAACCACAAGTATATACTAAAGTGCAAAATATAATGGAGTATTAAACACATTGTTAAAAATATATAGTGCTACTGTAGTTCATTACATATAAAAAGTAATAATCTCATAATCAGACTGTATCATAGAGAGAGGACACCTATCTATTGTACACACGGTTAATTCTCATATCATCAATAATCAAAATACATACCAAACAGTCCATCAGCAGATAATTCATAGAAAGCATTTAAAAGAACATTGGATATTTTGCCCTCTAGGAGTTATAGTGTTAAGTTTATAAATCCACACTCAGTTTCTCTACAGAGTAGGTATTTTCCCCTATCTCCTCCTCTTAAAGGGGTCTTAATCTGATCGATTATCATTACTTTCAATGAACTGATTGGATGATTTTCTTGTGCAAAATGTAGTGCAACTGGATTCTCATCCCCTTTAAGATCAATTCTAGCCATTCTTTCTTTTGCAGTTTTTATGTGTGATTAATGAGTTGCAAACCTCTTCTTAAAGGGAGTGACAGTTTCCCCCAATAATTAAGAGAACATGGACATTTAATAATGAATTAAACCTCCCGTTAATATATATATTTATGTCCATTATGTGGATGGCAAAATTTTGTTAAAAATAAAGTTGCACATACTGCATCCAAAACTTTTTATTGCAACCCTTTTTATACACTATCTCTCTATGTATAAGATATTTGGAGACAGGATCAGCTGCTACAAGAAGATCCCTAAGATTCTTATACCTTAAATACCACTCTTGGTTTTCCAAATTTCTTAATCTGAGTGACATTCCATTATTTTCCAATAGTCGTTACTTTTCTTTTTTATTTTATCCCCTAGCTCACTTTACTGTACTACAAAGGGTGTAGATTCTGTTTTATTAACCTCCTTTCTGTCACTAATAAATCAATTCCTAGCTCAATCCAAGGCCTGAGTCAAAACCCACTTTTTGTATCATCTTTCACAAATTTTTTGCCACATTTCTTTTAACTTTTGTTCGCAATCTTCCTTCTCCGAACAAATGCGCATTACGCTCAGAAATTGTGACACAGATAAACCCTGTTTTTGTTTTCGGGGTGAAATCTATTTGCTCTCAGAATTGTGTTACGATCTGTAGGTTTTTTAAAAAGTGTGGGCCTAAATAGAGATGTCCGAACTTCGCAAAATCCGGTCCGCTTAAGAATCTGCGAATTTTCAAACAAATTCGAAAATCCGTGAGCGGACCCATTAAATCCTATTAAAATTCGAAAATATGAGGACTCTTTGAAAATACGAGGATTCTGCGAAAATACGAAATCTGCGATTTCTCGTATTTTCCCGTATTTTTCGAAAATACGAGAAACACCCGTAATTTCGAAAATTTTCAAAAACGCGGTTCGGAAAAGTCCGGAAGGTGGAAAACCGGAAAATCCGCAATATCCGCCGTTGCAAACAAGGATCCGCAAACTGGGCCATCACTAGTCCTAAAGCAATTCTGTTCTTTTATCACTGTGAATCAAGGAGGTTTATACAGATATTATGTATCTCTGGGTAAAAAACAATCTTGGGGCTCATTGTTGCAGAAAATAATAAAATCTTGTAGTTCACTTGCAGTACCATAATAGCCATAATAGAAACACATCGTCTATGTATCGCCACCATGTGGTGGCACAGTTTTTAAATCCAAATATCCCCTAAAGAGATTTGCATACGATGGAGCTACTGACTTCCCATCGAGGTACCTGCAATTAGAAGATATACAGTGTCCTCAAATCTCAAGTATTGCAATTTAAAATTATCTCCAATATTTTTATCAAAAATCCGCTCAGTATACTCAAATCATTTCTTTTATATAGAAAGTGTCTAATAGCTTCAATACCAATATCCCCATCAATATTGGCATACAGGCTAATACAGTGAAGATATGTCCATGGGACCATGCAAGGCTAATACAGTGAAGATATGTCCATGGGGACCATGATAATCTCTTTATCCATATATGATACATGTTTAATCCTGCGTATCTTAGATATAAACTGGAAGTTCCTTTACCAATGGATTTAGAAAGGAATCCAATAATAAGGTCAAGGGTTGCAAAATAGATTCAACAGCTGCCACTAGAGGTCTAAGGGGGGAAATAGGATCTTTATGTACCTTAGGTAATCTGTATATTAATGCTTGCTTCGGATGTTGCAGTAATAGATGCATTTTTTTCATCAATCTATCCATTTGTTTCCCCAATCTGTAACAGATGGTATTAGACACTTTCCATTTCTCAACGGTTCCTATAGGACGCTAAGTAGTAGTGTCATTCCAACATTCCCTATAATTATCATAGTCTATCACTACTACCCCTCCCCCCTTGTCGGCAGGTTTTATGATGATAGAGTTATCCTCTCGTAGATCTTTCAGCGCCTTTCTTAGTGGTGGTGTTACATGATCCCTCCTACTTTTAGCTGCTTTATTTTTATTTATTTTTAAATAAAGTAGCTAAAAGTAGGAGGGATCATTTTAAAGATCTTCGAGAGGATAACTATCATCATAAAACCCGCTGACAAGGGGGGAGGGTTAGTAGTGATGGACTATGATAATTACAGAAAAGGAATGTTGGAATACCTAAATCTAGGTATTATACCTTACCAGGATTGAATGTTCCACCAGCCAACTAAGCTCTTTCAACTCTGTGACTCAGAAAACACATGCATATGATTAAAGGAGAACTAATTTTTTTTTTAACATCTAATGTGAAATCTTTCCTCAAACAAGAAAAGAGATGATCAATGCACATTCCTGGGCCCCATATATCATAATATCTGTGCTAGTGCAAACAGTAAAAACATGGGGGGGGGTTTTAGTTACAATTTTATGCATAAAAGTGAAAAGCCTTCCAACCACGTCAAGGTAACCCCAGTATGGAAGGTCCTAACAGTTTACCTTGGGTCATTTATCTGGGCTGACAATCCCTGCTTGGTGCCAGCCATAGCAGGCAACTTGTCCGCTATGTAATATTGTGTGTTTGTATCTAAGCAATTAATATTCAATGAGCAACAGAATGGGCAGGAAGGATGGTATTTATAAAGGTTGTCGGTAGTGTCAAATAATCAACCTAGCAGTCATTTAGATGGCAGTGTTGCTTTACGGCTGAGGTGAAAATCTTATTGACATCAATGGGCCAATACTGACAGTAGAAAAATACATGTCACATGTATTAACTAGAACAAGTTCTTTGGAGGGATACACGTGTATAGGGAACATTTTATAATAAACTGTTTATAATAATCTCAATGTTTGGACAGAGCTTTGTAGGGAATCAATCAACCTGCAGCCTGATGCATAAACTCTGAGTTGAATATTAAGAAATAGAATAACAGTGCATTTCTGAAATACAAGTTCTCTATAAATACGACAGTCTCTGCTTTAACCCAATCCCATGAGCTTTTCTAGGATAGACCAGTAAATAAGACTGAACGGTCCCCATCTCCCCAGGCTACAGCTAAAGGGAAATCTATTATTATAGCAAATAACCAGAGAACATTGCACACCTGGTGTGTGCTCTATAAATTATACATGCTAGGTGCCGGCAGATAGCTACCTGACCACAGGCAAACATTTATATAAAAAAACACTTAATAATACTTTAGCTAAAGACAGATGAGACTAATAGAGCAATAGAGGCTGGAGCACTGTTAGAGGGAGTTAATAGGGACATTCTCCCGCAAACCAGGAGTATGCTACAACTGACACAAATTGATGTGCCCTGAGTAGGTTTTTCAATCTGCCTCACCAGGGTGGCGGCCCTGAGCAAAGGTTCAGATTGACCAAAAAATCAAAACACCCCTTAATGATCAAAAAGTAAATAACATGCCAAAGAATAAATATTAAAAAAAATAATCTTGTGCCGAGGATCAGGTACATTGTCATTGCCCTCTTACTCCCCTCATTTCCCTATTGTTTTTAAACAGAAATGGAAATCAGGAATTGTTAATCCTTTGAGTGACGTGGCTGCATAATGTGGCGAATAGTAAATCTGCATCCAGCAATGAGGTCTGGAGGAAACATTGATATTGTCCTTCTGTTCTCCTCAATCCCACATTGTTTTTTTATATAAAACTGATGAAGGGATTGGGAGAAATTCACTCCCAAATGCAGTAATCTTCTATGAATGCAGTTCCACACTGGAACACCAGACACCAGAAGTCATTCTCTCACATCAGGAATTTTATTTGCCCATTTGGGTTTTACCAATTTACCTGAATGTCTCAGGGGATAAAGGGGGCTCCAGCTACCTTTCAGTGCCTTATGGAAAAGATCCTGGGAGACTTGAATCAAAGGAACTGTATAGTTTACCTTGATGACATTATTGTTTTCGGCTCTACCCTGGAGGATCAAGATAAAAGATTGTTCATTGTGCTTGAGCGTCTTCGAAAGGAAGGCCTGAAACTCTCAATTGACAAGTGTAAGTTCGCCTGCAAATCTGTGCATTTTGTGGGACACATTGTGTCTAGCGAGGGCATTGCCACTGACCCAGAAAAGGTAGCAGCTGTGCTAAATTGGCCACGCCAAAGTAATCTAACTGAGCTGAGATCCTTCTTGGGATTTTGTGGTTATTATTGAAGGTTTATTGAGGGTTACCATCCACTTAATGGACTGTTGAAAGGGGACAATATTAAAGAACACAAAGATATTCTCTTTTAAGATAATTGAACCTTTGCTTCTGAGGAAGCTTTTACAACATTAAAGCAAAAACTCACAGAAGCACCTGTACTTGCCTATGCTGACCCACAAAAGCCTTATGTTTTGCATGTAGATGCTAGTTAGGAAGGGTTGGAAGGCGTCCTTCATAAAGAATATCCTGGGGGATTAAAACCAGTTGCATATATCAGTCGGAGTCTCAGCCCAACTGAAAGAAATGATCCTGTACACAAACTAGAATATTTGGCCTTAAAATGGGCTGTCACTGAAAAGCTACATGACTATCTTTATGGGGCCCAATTTGAGGGAGGAACTGATAATAATCCTTTAACATATATTTTAACCACTGCCAAATTAGATGCCGGAGGGCATCGGTGGTTGGCTGCTTTGTCTAATTACCAGTTTTCTTTAAAATACAAGCCAGGCCCAGGAAGAAGATGAGTGGTTAGAACTTCCAGGTCCAGCAGTGGCTGCTCTTTGTGCTACAGCAGCTGTGCAAGGGAATTGTGTAGCTTTCTCTGAGATACCACTGGTGGACTCCCTTGGAGGGACAGGGGACTCTGTTCCTACTATATATTGCTACCCCACAGCACTAGGGGTACACAAGGATTCTAAATTAAGAACACAAGACATGATAAAGTTACAAAAAAGAGATTCTGTGATTTGCCATACCAGGGAGTCTGTTGTTAAAGGATATCCAAATTATATGAGGAAAATTATACCAAAGGAAAGTACCTTTTTCCTAAATAGAATGGGATAAATTAGGTTTTCAATCGGCTCCTTTATAGGGTTCATCTGTTTCATGATCATCCAAGGAGGAGGCAATTAGTGCTTCCCCAAGTTTACAGAAAAGCTGTTTTGAGAAGATCAACATGGACATTTAGGAGCTGAAAAAACATATGGCCTAGTGAAGGTTTCCCTAACTCTGATCGCCCAGAGTTAGGGAAACAGTGGTTGACTATTGCAGGAGATGCGTAGCCTGTTAGCAAAGAAAGACCCTGCCTACTAAGACTAAACTGAAAATAAAAAGTCATAGTACTCCCTATCATCCTGAGGGGGATACCCTTCCTGATTGCTTTAATCACACTCTCTTGGAAATGCTGGGTACCCTCTCAGCTATGGCTAAACAATGTTGGAGTTGCCATGTGGGGCGATGGTTCATGCATATAACTGCACGCATCATGATTCAACTGGGTTTTCTCCCTATTTCCTCATGTTTGGGAGAGAAGCTCGACTCCCAACTGACATCCAGTTGGGTGTATCCACTGATGGAATAGGATGGGAGAGCATTATCAGTATGTGGCCTGTCTACGACCAAGCTTAAAGGAGAGGCAGAGGCAGAGGAGATTGGCAGAGGAGAATGCCGCAAAGATAAATCCTGGAAACAAATGACATTTTGATGCCAAGGTACGGTAACAAAAACTGATGCTTGGTGACAAAGTACATCTCTGTAATTTGGGTCTAGTTGCTAAACATAAATTGGCCAACAGATGGAGGAAAGAGTGGTTTGAGTTGGTGGGTAAGTTACCTAATATTCCTATGTATGAAATCCATGATCCAGAGGGAAGGATTAAAGTCTGGCACAGTCTGCTCCCAGTACCTAAAGTTCCCACTATTAGTATAGTATAGTATAGTATTTGAGGTTGAATAAAGACATACGTCCATCCAGTCCAACCCATCTAGCAATATCCTCATTTCCTGCCTAACTGTTGATCCAGAGGAAGGCAAAAAACCCCCACCAAATTTATGAAGGGGGAAAAAATTCCTTCCTGACTCCAAGTGGCAATCGGAAATTTCCCTGGATCAACTCTACTTTATGTATCAATACCAGTAACTTGCAACATTCCTTGTTTGTAGAAACTCATCCAGCTTTTCATTAAACTGACCAATGAACCTGCCATAACAACGTCCACTGGAAGACAGTTCCATAGCTTTACCGTTCTCACAGTGACAAACCCTTTCCCAACTCTACTTTATGTATCAATACCAGTAACTTGTAACATTCCTTGTTTGTAGAAACTCATCCAGCTTTTTATTAAACTGACCAATGAACCTGCCATAACAACGTCCACTGGAAGACAGTTCCATAGCTTTACCGTTCTCACAGTGACAAACCCTTTCCCAACTCTACTTTATGTATCAATACCAGTAACTTGTAACATTCCTTGTTTGCAGAAACTCATCCAGCTTTTTTTTGAAACTCACCAATGAACCTGCCATTACAACGTCCACTGGAAGACAGTTCCATAGCCTTACCGTTCTCACAGTGAAAAACCCTTTCCGAGCTTGAAGCCTAAACCTTTTTTCTTCAAGTCTTAAGGGATGTCCTCGTGTCCTTTGACATGTTCTATTGGTGAACAATGCCCCAGATAGTTTATTGTATGGCCCGTTAATGTATTTATACACAGTAATCATTTCCCCACGCAAGCGCCTTTTCTCCAGCGTACATATTGTTGAGAACCCTGATACTGCAGCTGATGCTGATGATGTACCCACAGACTGTGATGATGGACAAGTTGCTGACCATGACTGGTTTACATCCCCACTTGATAGCCCTGGACAATGTTTACAACCTGTGGCAAGTTGTAGTTTGCCTCAGAGGGGTGGATTAGATGCTGCTACTCCTCCTTTTCAGCCAAGGATAGAAAATGGACTGTCCCCTGTTCCTGTTATGGCTGACAGCCCAAGGCCTCCTGCTGACTCTGGCCATGGACTTTCTATACCTATTCCTGGAGATGTGAGAAGGGTGATCGTATTAGGAGACTTATGACACTTTGGGGAGCCTTTGTTATGCTGTGTCTTGTTATTCTGCTCCACCTTGTACTTTGTTGTTGATTGTTATTATGATGTCTATGTGCTATTAGTCATACATCTATTTTTCTGACTGTGTTTAAATGTATTTTTGCTATTATTTTTCTTATTCCATTTCATCAGACCATTGTCTAGAGTAGGTCTCTGTAGAGATTACTTAAGCAGATGTTCAATTTAATGTGTAAATAAATGTTTTTGTATTGTTCCTTGCCAGGATGAAAGGAATTTACCAGGGGGATAATGTAGGGAACTTGTAAAGTAGTTACCCTGTAGTCTTCTTGTTCTGTCAGGATTTGGCCAGTAGGAGCCACTGTGTAAAAGTTTAAAAGGGAGAACCATGTGCTCAGCCTCTTTCTAGCCTTTTCCCAGAGGAGCCTGGGACCTTAAATAACAGGTAGGCACAGTTAACGTGAGATTAGATTCTGTTATAGATCATTCCAGGAGTGATAGATAGGAGTAGGGCATGAAACCCCAGTGGAGGGACTGACAGACAGAGAGGAGAGGCATTAGAGAAGAGAGAAGAGAAATGAATGAGCCGGGTAGCAGAGTTGAGGGTGGATTGAAGTGGTGCCAGGCGGTTGTTTTGGTAAACCACACAGGAGTGTGTTGCAGTAGTCTAGCCGGGATAAGATTAGGGCATGAACTAGGATTTTTATAGCTTCATTCGAGAGGAAGGGTCGAATGCGGGAGATGTTTTTGAGTTGGAGCTGACAGGAATTGGCAAGCAAATTGACATGGAGTTTGGAGTGTGAAGGAAAGATCAGAATCTAGTGTTATTCCCAGGCAGCGGACATGAGGAGATAGGGATATAGGTGTATTGCTAATATTAGTAGTAAGACTAGGGAGGGGAACAGATCGTGAGGGTGGGAAAATTAAAGTCCCCCATAATGAGCACACGCCCCAAACTTGCAGCCCTTGCCAACTGCATATGAAGTTGACTCAGATGGGGCTTGGCCAGCAGCCGCAAAAGTGATTGGCTGAGGAGCGATGTCTCAGCTTATCACTGTCATGGCTGCCGGTCAAACCCCTTCCACTTGCTTCTGTGCAGAGAAAAGGCACAGGAGACAAGCAAAGGGCAGTGAGAGAAAGAAGGCTGGAAAGTATGTCCAGGTGCCCATTTAAACCTAGCAAGGTCTAGGTTTTGGGGGGTGATCTGCTAGAATTTAATATTGAGTTGCAGGGGGACTACACGAGAAACAGAAACATTGTACAAAGTGTATTTGCTTTTCAAACAGAAAGATTGAAAACCAGTTCTTTGTAACTGATTATTTTCTGTGGCAAATGAGGATTCGTAGGAGCTGGATTAATGTGTCTAGATTGCAAAGATGTAGAAGAAAATGGGAGCAGAGATTAATACAAGGCCAGCAAATTACTGATCTCCGACAATAAGTGAAACATGACTTCCTAGAAGATGTTTTCTGGAAAGTGACTTTTCCAATCGAATTTGAACATGGAAAATCTGTATTTATTCCCATATTCCAAGTTTGTTATCATTCCCAAAGATGTTCTGATAATTATCTTTGGGAATGGTAAAAAAAAAAGGTAAAGTGAAAGACATTTTAAATAAAAGTGATACACACACATTTCTTCAGCAATTGCTTCAAATTCCCATTGGAATAGACAAAGAAAAAGTTTGATTAGTACTTCACAGATTTCAAGGGAAACTAAGCCTCAATTACACCTGCAGGTACCAATAGAAAAGAGACTAAACCAGATTTCAGGGGTCTGTAAGTGTGCAAAAGTTTGTGCGTCTGTCAGTGACACTTTCCATCGAATAGCATTAAAAAGAAGGGTTTGTAACAATTCATTACCAGATTTCACCCCTCAGTCAATAAAAATCCCCCTGCCCTCTTATAGTTGGAAATCAACATTTGGATTGTCATGTGTAAGGAATTGTACAAATCCAAGGGCCATAGCGCTAAAAAGCTGAAATATGTCCTCAAAATTGTTTCTTCAGGACATTTCAAAAGCAAAGGGGTTTTAGCCTGAAGTGTGTGCCCAAATGGGACAAGCAAAATGGATGCAAGGGGCACACTTAAAATGTAAGTGAATATTTATTAATAAATATTCCCTTACACTTTAAGTGTGCCTCCTGCATCCATTTTGCTGGTGCTATAGTGAAGGGTCATTGGTAGAGGACCTGGCAAGGGAGCACCTTATGAAACATTGTCTAATAGCCACAAAAGAGAGTGCCTAGGCCCGAAAACCAAGTTTGCTGTGCCCAAATGGGACTCTACATAGTAACATAGTAATAGTAACACAACAGCTAAAAAAGTAGGGGGGAAATCCCTGGATCAACCAGATCTACAGTATATGTATTAATACCAGTAATTCTCAATATTATACAGTACCCTGGCAACCAGAACTACAGTATATTTATTATACCAGTAATTCTCAATATTATACGTAATCCTGTACAACCAGAACTACAGTATATGTATTAATACCAGTAATTCTCAATATAGTTCCCTGTACCAACCAGAACTACAGTATATGTATTAATGAACAGTAATTCCTCAATATTATACGTACCCGTACCAACCAGACTACAGTATATGTCTATAATACAGTAATTCTCAATATATATAGTATCGCTGACCAACCAGAACTACCCAGTATATGTATTAATACCAGTAATTCTCATATTATATAGTATCCCGTACCAACCAGAACTACAGTATATGTATTAATACCGTAATTCTCATATTATAGTATCCCTGTACCAACCAGAACTACAGTATCTGTATAACACTAAATTCTCAATATTATATAGTATCCCTGTACCAACCAGAAACTACAGTAATATGTATTAATACCAGTAATTCTCAAATTATATATAGTATCCCTGGTACCAACCAGAACTACATATATGTTATAATACTAGTATTCGTCAATAATATATAGTAATCCCTTGTACCAACCAGAAACATAGTCTATGTATTAATACTAGTAATTCTCATATATATATATTACCCCGTACCAACCAGAACTACAGTATATGTAGTATTAATACCAGGTATTCCTCATATTATATAGTATCCCCGTACAACCAGAACTACAGTATATGTATTAATCCATGTAATTCTCATTATTATATAGTATCCCGTACCACCAGAACTACAGTAATATGTATTAATACCAGTAATTCTCAATATTATATAAGTATCCCTACGCAACCAGAACTACAGTATATGTATTAATACCTAGTAATTCCAATATTATACACTATCCTTGTACCAACCAGAACTACAGTATATGTATTAATACCGTAATTCTCAATATTATATAGTATCCCTGTACCACCAGAACTACAGTAATATGTATTAATCCAGTAATTCTCAATATATAATATATCCTTGTACAACCAGAACTACAGTATATGTATTAATACCAGTAATTCTCAATAATAATAGTATCCTTGTCCACCCAGAACTACAGTATTATGTATTAATTCTAGTAATGCTCAATATTATATAAGTTCCCGTAACCAACCAGAACTACAGTATATGTATTAATACCGGTAATCTCAATATTATGTAGTATCCCTGTACCAACAGAACACGTATACTGTATTATACTAGTATCTCAATATTAGTAGCCCTGTACCACCAAACTACGTATATGTATTAACCCAGTAATTCTCAATATTATATAGTATCCCTGTACCAACCAGAACTACAGTATATGTATTAATACCAGTAATTCTCAATTTATATAGTATCCCTATACCAACCAGAACTACAAGTATATGTATTAATACTCAGTATTCTCAATAATATATAGTATCCTTGTACCAACCAGAACACAGTAATGATTAATAACGTATAATTCTCAATATTATATAGTATCCCCGTACCAACCAGAGCTACCGTATATGTATTAATACCAGTAATTCTCAATATTATAGTAGTATCCCCCGTTACCAACCAGAACTACAGTATATGTATTAATCACAGTAATTCTCATTATTTATAGTATCCTCCCCGTACCACCAGAACTACAGTATAGTTTATAATACCAGTAATTCTCAATCTTATATAGTATCCCCGTACCACCCAGAACTACGTATATGTATTAATACCAGTAATTCTCATATTATATAGTGTCCCTACCAACCAGATCTACATTATATTAATACCAGTAATTCTCACATTATATAGTATCCCTACCACCAGAACTACAGTATAATGTATTAATACCGTAATGCTCAATATTATACAGTATCCTGTACCAACCAAACTCAGTATATGTATTAATACCAGTAATTCTCAATATTATAGTATCCCCGTACCCACCAGAACTAACAGTATATGTCATTAAATACCGTAATTCTCATATTATAATACAGTATCCCCTTACAACCAGAACTACAGTATATGTATTAATACCAGTAATTCTCATATTCTATAGTATCCCTGTACCAACCAGAACTACAGTATATGTATTAATACCGTAATTCTCAATATTATATAGTATCCCTTGTACCAACCAAACTACAGTATATGTATTAATACCATAAATTCTCATAATGTATAGTATCTCCTTGTACACCCGAACTACAGTAATATGTATTAATCTAGTATTCTCATATTTATAGTAATCCCCGTACCAACCAGAACTACAGTATATGTATTAATACCGGTAATTCTCAATATTAGTCGTATCCTGTACCACCCAAACTACAGTATATGTATTAATACTAGTAATTCTCCAATATTATCTAGTATCCCTGTACCAACCAGAACTACAGTTATGTATTAATACCATAATTCTCAATATTATATAGTATCCCTGTACCACCAGAACTACAGTATATGTATTAATACCAGTAATTCTCAATATTATATAGTATCCTCCCTATCCAACCCAGAACTACGTATATGTATTAATACTAGTAATTCTCAATAATATATAGTACTCCTTTACCAACCCAGAACTACAGTATATGTAATTAATACTAGTAATTCTCAATATTATATAGTTCCCCGTACCAACACAGCTACAGTATTATTAATTATACCAGTAATTCTCATATTAGTATCATCCCCGTACCACCAGAACTACATTAGTATGTATTAATACCAGTAATTCCATTATTTATAGTATCCCCCTACAACCAGAACTACAGTATATGTATTAATACCAGTAATTCTCAATATTATATATATCCCGTACCAACCAGAACTACCGTATATGTATTAATACCAGTAATTCTCAATATTATATAGTCCCATACCAACCAGATCACTTATATGTATTAATACTAGTACTTCTGCATATTATAGTAGTATCCGTACCAACCAGAACTACAGTATATGTATTAATACCGGTAATATTCTCATATTATACAGTATCCCTGTACCAACCAAACTACAGTATATGTATTAATACCAGTAATTCTCAATATTATATAGTATACTCTACCAACCAGAACTACAGTATATGTATTAATACCAGTAATTCTCCATAATATACAGTATCCTGTACCAACCAGAACTACAGTATATGTATTAATACTAGTATTCTCAATATTATATAGTAATCCCCGTACCAACCAAACTACAGTATATGTATTAATACCGTAATTCTCATATTATGTAGTATCCCTGTAACCAACCAAACTACATTATTATTAAATACTAGTAATTCTCATATTATATAGTATCCCTGTACCAACCATACTACAGTAAATGTATTAATACAGTAATTTCTCAATATTATGTATATCCCCGTACCAACCAAAACTACAGTATATGTATAATCCGGTAATTCTCAGATATTAAACAGTATCCCTGTACCAACCAGAACTACAGTAAATGTATAATACAGTAATTCTCAATATTATATAGTATCCCTGTACCAACCAGAACTACAGTATATGTATTAATACCAGTAAATATCTCATATATATAGTAATCCCTGTACCAACCCAAACTGACCAGTATATGTATTAATACTAACTATAGAATTAAAAAAATAAATATAGACCAACTGTAAAAAACTACAGATAATATAATAATTCCAAATTAATAGTAAGTATCCTGTACCAACCAGAAACTACAGTAAGGTAATTAATACTGGTAATTCATCCAATATTATATAAGTATCCCCGTCCCACCAGAACTACAGTATAATGTATTCATACCGGTAATTCCAATTATTAGTATCCCTGTACCAAACCAAACTCAGTATATGTTTATACTCAGTACTTCCTCAATATTAATTATAGCCCTGTCCAACCAGACTACAGTATATGTATAATACCAGTAGTCTCATATAATCGTGATCCCTGTACCAACCAGAACTACAGGATATGTATTAATACTAGTAATTCTCAATATTATATTATATCCCTTAACCACACAGAACTACAGTAATCTGTATTAATACGTAATGTTCTCAATATATAATGTATCCTCTGTACCAACAGAACTACAGTATATGTATTAATACTAGATATTCTCAATATTATATAGTATCCCTGTACCAACCAAAGTCTACAAGTATGATATTAATACCAGTAATTCTCAATATTATTGTATCCCCTGACAACCAGAACTACAGTTATTGTATAAATACCAGTATTCTCAATTTTAATATAGTATCCTACCAACCAGACTACAGTATATGTATTAAAATACCAGTAATTCTCATAATATATATCCCTGTACCAACCAAACTACAGTCATATTATAGAATACCCTATATATAGAGCCTTACCAACCAAGACGTATATTATTAATAAGTATTCTAATATGTCGCACGCGTACCAACCAAACTACAGTATATGTATTATAGACTCTCCCTATAAGTATCGCCTCAACCACTACAGTTATTATAACCAGTATCTCAAGTCGTACCAACCACTAAACTACAGTATATGATACATTAATACCATATTCTCAATATGTATATATACCCTCGTACCAACCAGACTACATTATATGTATTAATACCACTAATTCCCTCAATAGTATATCATATGTGGCCCTTACACCAAACTACGTATATGTTTAATACCGAGTAACTTCTGCAATATTATATGTTCCCCCCCGTACCAACCAGAACAACAGTATATGTATTAATACCAATGTCTCATTATATAGTATTCCCTGTATCACCAGACTATACTACTGAGTATAAATTATATTAATACCCAGTATTCTCAATATATATATTATCCACCGTACCAAACCAACACTGACAGTCTATGGTTATTATATACCAGTAATTCTCAATCATTCTATAGTCTCCCCCCCCCCTGTCACCAACCTAGAACTACTGATTTTTAATACCAGTAATTCTCAATTATATAGTATCCCGTGACCACCAACAGATACAGTTTGTATTAATAGCCAGTAATTCTCATATTATATAGTACCCGTCAGCTCTACTTATAACAGTATTCTCATATAGTAATCCTACCAAATACAGGTATAATCAAGTTCTAATAAGTCCAAAAGTACTGATATTCTATATTATATACAGTATCCTTGTCCAACCAGAACTACAGTCTATGTATAATACAGTAATTCTCAATATTATAGTAGTTCCCCGTACCAACCGAACTACAGTAATATGTATTAATAACCGAGTATTCAATATTATTAGTATCCCCTGTACCAACCAGAACTACAGTATATGATTAATTACTAGTATTCTCAATATTATATGTCATCCCTGGTACCAACCAGCAACACAGTATATGTATTAATACCAGTATTCTCAATATTATGTAGTTCCCGTACCAACCCAAAAAACTACAGTATATGTATTATAGCAGTAATTCTCAATATTTACAGTTCCCTGTACAAGCCAGAACGACAGTATTGTAATTAATACCAGTAATGGGGTCGTCATATTATCATAGTATCCAGTCCACGAACCAGAGCTCAGTAGTCTATGTATTACATACAGTTAATTCTCAATATATATAGTATCCACGTCCTAACCAGAACTACAGTACTATGTATATACCATAATTCTCATTATTATATAGTATCGAGCCCGACCAACCAGACTAACCGTATATGTATTAATACCATTAATTCTCATATTATATAGTAGCCCCGTACCACCAGAACTACAGTATATGTATTAATACATATTCTCATATATATAGTAGCCCGACCAACCAGAACTACAGTATTGTATTAGATACCAGTATTCCTCAATATTATATAATCCCGACCTAACCAGCAACTACCAGTATATGTATTTATACCAGTAATTCTCATATTCATACTAATCCCTTACCAACCAGACTACAGTATATGTATTAATCCAGTAATTCTCAATTTATATAGTATTCCCGTACAACTCAGACTACCGTATATGTATTAATCCAGTATTCTCAATATTATTAGTATCCCCGTACCAACCATGAACTACAGTATATGTATTAATACCAGTTAATTCTCGAATATTATATGATATCCCCCTGTGCCAACCTACGAACTCTGGTATATGTATGAATACCAGTCATATCTTCACTATTATATAGTATCCCATACCAAACAGAACTACAGTGTATGTTTAATACCAGTATTTCTCAATATTATATAGTATCCGTACCAACCAGAACTACCGTATCATGTTTAAATACCAGTAATTTCTTCAATATATATATATACCTGTACCAACTAGACTACTGGTATATGGTATTAATCCCAATATTCTCATATTATATAGTAATCGGCCGTACCACCGAACTAACAGTAGATGTATAATACCAGTATCTCATCTTATATAGTATCCCGTACCAACCAGAACTAAGAGTATATTGTATTAATACCAAGTAATTTCAATATCTATATAGTACTCCCTGTACCAACCAACCTACAGTAATATGTATTATACCAGTAATTCTCAATTTATATATATCCCCCTACCAACCAGAACTTACATATATGTCATTAATACCAGAATTCGCAATAATATATAGTAGTCCTTGTAACCAACCAGAACTACAGTATATGTATTAAGACTAGTGATTCTCAATATTATATAGTTCACCCGTACCACTCGAACTACGATATAGTATTAATACCGTAATTCTCAATATTATTAGTATCACCTTACCACCAGAACTACGTTATATTTATTATACTATAATTCTCAATATTATATAGTATGCCTGTACCAACCAGAACTAGTGATGTTTTTAATACCAGTAATTTCTCAGATAGTATCTATAGTATCCCTGTACAACCAGAACTACAGTATATGTATTATACCAGTAATTCTCAATTTATAGTCTCCTATACCAACCAGACTACAGTATAGTTATTATAACCAGTATTCTCAATATTATATAGTATCCCCGTCCAACCAGAACTACAGTATATGTATTACATACCAGTAAATTCTCTATTATGTAGTATCCCTGTACCACCCAGCTACGTAAATATTTACTTAAAGCCAGAAATTCATCAATACTTGATATAAGGTATCTCCCGTACCATCCATAACTAAGTCATATGTGATGAATACCGTAATTCGTCAATATTATGTGATATCCCTGTACCAAAACAGAACTACAGTATGTTTCAATCTAGTAATTCTTCAATATATATAGTATACTGCCGTACCAACCAAACTACAGTAGTATGTTATTAATACCGTAATTTCAAGTCAATATATAGTATCCTTGTTATCAACCAGAACTACAAAGTATTAATTAATACTGTAATTCTCAATCTTATAAGTACATCCCCGTACCAACCAGAAACTACAGTATATGTATTAATCCGGTAATTTCACCTATAGTTTGATTCCTTGTTGTGGTCATTCGGCCTGTACAGCAACAATCGATAGCCAAGGGCCAAACTACAGTATATGTATTACACACTAGTAATTCTCAGTATATATAGTATCCCTGTACCAACCGAACTCGTCATATGTATTAGATACCAGTAATTCTCACTATTATATAGTAGCCCTGTACCAACCAGAACACTATATGTTTAATACCAGTAATTCTCAATATATATAACCCCCTTACAACCAGAACTACATATATAGTATTAATACTAGTAATTCCAATATATAGTAGTATCCTGTACCACCATTAACTACAGTTATGTGTATTAATCCTATTAATTCTCAATATTATAGAGTATCCCCGTCCAACCCGAGCACAGTATATGTATTAATACCAGTAATGTTCCTCAATATTATATGTATCCCCCCGTACCAACCAAACTACAAGTATATGTATTAGACCAGTAATTCTCATTATTATATAGTACCCGTACAACCAGAACTACAGCGTATATGTATATATACAGTATTTGCTCAATTATATATAGTATCCCGTACCACCAGAACTAATGTAATTGTATACAACTCATGTAATTCTCATATTATATAGTTCACCGTCCACCCGAACTACAGTATATGTATAATACCAGTAATTCCCTCTACTCTTAATAGTTCAGTCCTCCGTACCAACCAGAATACAGTATTATTTGTATTAAATACCAGTTATTCTCAATATTATTAGAGTATCCCTGTACCCCACCATACTAAAGTAATATGTATTAATACCGCGTATTCCTCAATATTATCAGATTCCCGTGACCACCAGAACTCTACAGTTAATTATTATACCAAGTGTCGTCAGATATTCTATATGTATCCCCGTACCAATACGACGACTACATCTATATGTATTAATACCAGTAATTCTCATATTATATAGTAATCCCCTGTACCACTAGAACTACTGGTTAAAATGTATTATACCAGTAAATTCTCTCAATATTAATAGTATCCCGACCAACCAGAACTACATTTAGTATTAGAGCCAGTATTCTCAATTATAAGATATCCCTGGTACCAACCAGAACTACATATATGTATTAATACCGAGTCTATGTCCTCAATATTATTAGTATCCCTTTACCAACCAGAACTACATGTATATGTATTACTAACCAGAATTCTCAATAAATAATATGTATCCTTGTACAACCAGAACCGAACAGTATATGTATTAATACTAGTATATGTATTAATACCAGTAATTCTCAATATTATATAGTATCCCCATACCAACCAGAACTACAATATATGTATTATTACCAGCAATTCTCAATATTACATAGTATCCCTGTACCAACCAGAACTACAGTATATGTATTAATACCAGTAATTCTCAATATTATATAGTGTCCCCATACCAACCAGAACTACAGTATATGTATTAATACCAGTAATTCTCAATATTATATAGTATCCCTGTTCCAACCAGAACTACAGTATATGTATTAATACTAT
>JAACNH010000078.1:496937-526635 GCA_019447015.1 Hymenochirus boettgeri
CGGTAATTGTCTCATATTTGTAGTATCCCTGTACCACCAGAACTACAGTATCATGTATTAACAGTATCTCAAATTAAGTACTGTCCAACTCTTATATTAAACAGTAATTCCATCTTAGTATCCCTGTACAACCAGAAACTACAGTATATGATTAATACCAGTAATTCTCAAGTATTATATATATCCCTGGATACCAACCAGAACTCAGTATATGTAATAATACTAGTACTTCGCAATAATATATAGTATCCTTGTACCAACCAGAACTACATATATGTATTAATAACTAGTAATTCTCATATATATATATTATCCCGTACCAACCAGAAGCTACAGTATATGTAGTATTAATACCAGTATTCCTCATATTATATAGTATCCCCGTACAACCAGAACTACAGTATATGTATTAATACCATGAATTCTCATTATTTATAGTATCCCGTACCACCAGAACTACAGTAATATGTATTAATACCAGTAATTCTCATATATATAAGTATCCCTACCAACCAGAACTACAGTATTGTATTAATACCAGTAATTCCAATATTATACTATCCGTACCCAACCAGAACTACATAGTAATATGTAGTAATACCAGTAATTCTCAATATTATATAGTATCCCTGTACCACCAGAACTACAGTATATGTATTAATCCAGTAATTCTCAATATTATATACTATCCTTGTACCAACCAGAACTACAGTATATGTATTAAATACTCAGTAATTCTCAATAATAATTAGTATCCTTGTAACCACCCAGAACTACAGTATTATGTATTAATTCTAGTAATCTCAATATTATATATAGTATCCCCGTACCAACCAGAACTACAGTATATGTATTAATACCGGTAATGCTCAATATTATGTAGTATCCCTGTACCAACCAGAACACAGTATATGTATTAATACTAGTATTCCTCAATTATATAGTAGTCCCTGTACCACCAGAACTACAGTATATGTATTAACCCAGTAATTCTCAATATTATATAGTATCCCTGTACCACAACCAGAACTACAGTATATGTATTAATACCAGTAATTCTCAATTTATATAGTATCCCTATACCAACCAAACTACAGTATATGTATTAATACTCAGTATTCTCAATAATATATAGTATCTTGTACCAACCAGAACTACAGTAATGATTAATACCAGTATAATTCTCATATTATATAGTATCCCCGTACCAACCAGAGCTACAGTATATGTATTAATACCAGTAATTCTCAATATTATATAGTATCCCCCGTTACCAACCAGAACTACAGTAATCTGTATTAACACAGTAATTCTCATTATTTATAGTATCCTCCCCGTACCACCAGAACTACAGTATAGTTTATATACAGTATTCTCAATATTATATAGTATCCCCGTACCACCCAGAACTACCCGTATATGTATTAATACCAGTAATTCTCATATTATATAGTGTCCCTACCAACCAGATCTACATTATATTAATACCAGTATTCTCACTATTATATAGTATCCCTACCCAACCAGAACTACAGTATAATGTATTAATACCGGTAATTCTCAATATTATACAGTATCCTGTACCAACCATAACTCAGTATATGTTATTAATACCAGTAAATTCTCCAATTTATAGTATCTCCCCTACCCAACCAGAACTACAGTATATGTCATTAAATACCGATAATTCTCAATATTATAATACAGTATCCCTTAACAACCAGAACTACAGTATATGTATTAATACCAGTAATTCTCATATTCTATAGTATCCCTGTACCAACCGAACTACAGTATATGTATTAATACCGTAATTCTCAATATTATATAGTATCCCTTGTACCAACCAGAACTAAGTATATGTATTAATACCAGTAATTCTCAATAATTATAGTATTCCTTGTACCCCCAGAAACTACAGTATATGTATTAATACTCAGTATTCTCAATATTATATAGTAATCCCCGTACCAACCAGAACTACAGTATATGTTATTAATACCGGTAATTCTCAATATTAGTAGTATCCCTGTACCACCACCAGAACTACATATATGTATTAATACTAGTAATTCTCTCAATATTATCTAGTATCCCTGTAACCACCAGAACTACAGTTATGTTTAATACCAGTAATTCTCAATATTATATAGTATCCCTGTACCACACAGAAACTACAGTATATGTATTAATACCAGTAATTCTCAATATTATATAGTATCCTCCCTATCCAACCAGAACTACTATATTATTACATACTAGTAATTCTCCAATAATATATAGTATCCTTTACCAACCAGAACTACAGTCTATGTATTAATACTAGTAATTCTCAATATTATATAGTTCCCCGTACCAACACAGCTACAGTATTGTAATTATACCAGTATTCCATGATTATATCCCCGTCCACCAGAACTACTTAGATGTTTAATACAGTAATTCCATTATCTATAGTATCCCCTACCAACCCAGAACTACAGTATAGTATTAATACCAGTAATTCTCAATATTATATATATCCCGTACCAACCAGAACTACGTATATGTATTAATACCATTAATTCTCAATATTATATAGGTCCCATACCAACCAGATCACTTATATGTATTAATACAGTAATTCTCATATTATAGTAGTTCCGTACACAACCAGAACTAACAGTATATGTATTAAACCGGTAATTTCTCATATTATACAGTAATCCCTGTACCAACCACAACTACAGTATATGTATTCATACCAGTAATTCTCAATATTATATAGTATACTTTACCAACCAGAACTACAGTATATGTATTAATACCAGTAATTCTCATAATATACAGTATCCGTGTACCAACCAGAACTACAGTATATGTATTAATACTAGTATTCTCATATTATATAGTATCCCCGTACCAACCAAACTACAGTATATGTATTAATACCGAATTCTCATATATGTAGTACCCTGACCAACCAGAACTACAGTATATGTATTAAATACTAGTAATTCCTCAATATTAATATAGTATCCCTGTACCAACCAGACTACAGTATAATGTATTAATACAGTAATTTCTCAATATTATGTATATCCCCGTACCAACCAAAACTACAGTATATGTATTAGTATTCCAATCAGTAGAACCAGTAGTAGTACGTAATTCTCAATATTATATAGTATCCCTGTACCAACCAGAACTACAGTATATGTATTAATACCAGTAATTCTCATATTATATAGTAATCCCTGGACCAACCCAGAACTACCTGGTATATGTATTAACTACCAGTAATTCTCATAAAAAAATAAAAACACAAATATAAAATTACAAATAAAAGTAATCCTGATACCAACAGAACTACATCGTATGGTTAATACTCAGTAATTTCTCATATTATATAGTATCCGTACCACCAGAACTACAGTATGTATTATACCGAGTAATTCTCAATTATGTATATTTCCTGTCCAACCTAGACTACATGTATAATGTGTATATACTAATATTCTCAATATTATATATATCGCGTACCACCGACTACAGTAAATGTATAATACCAGTAATCTCATATTAATATAGTATCCTACCAACCATAACTACAGAGATATTGTAATTAATCCAGTAATCTCAATATTATATTAGTATCCCTAGTAACCAACCAGACTACAGTATATGTATTAATACAGTAATCTCAAATTTATAGTATCCTCCTACCAACCAGAACTACATATATTATTAATACTAGAATTCGCAATATATATATAGTATAGCCCTTGTAACCAACCGAATCTACAGTATATTAATTAATACCAGTTAATTCTCAATATTATATAGTTAGCCCGTACCCTCCGACAAATGGTAACCGGACAATATATTTCACGACCCAGAACTACAGTTATATTTATTATACCAGTAATTCTGCATATTTATATAGTATCCGTACCACCAGACTACGTGACTATGATTTAATACCAGTAATTCTCAGATATTCCTATAGTATCCCTGTCAACCAGAACTACAGTCAATATTATGAATACCCAGTAATTCTCAATATTATATAGTCTCCTAACCAACCAGAACTACAGTATATGTATTAATACCAGTATTCCTCAATATTATATAGTATCCCCGTACCACCACAACTACAGTATATGTCATTAATACCATAATGTCTCAATATTATAGTAGACCCTGTACCAACCAGACTACAGTATAATATGGTCTTAATAGACCATAAATTCTCAATTTGTATATCTAGTCTCCCCTGTACCACCCAGAACTACGTACATATGGGATTAATACCGTAATTCTCAATATTATGTATGTTCCCTGTAGCCACAACCTTATAATACTATTCTTCAATAATAGTCGACCAACCAGAACTACAGAGTATGTATTAATACCGAATTCTCAATATATATAGTATCCTCTGTTACCAACCAGAACTACGGTATATGTAATTAATACCGAGTAATTCTCATATATTATATGTAATCCCCGTACCAAACAGAAACTACAGTATATGGTAATTAATACCAGTAATTCTCAACTTAGTATATCGTAGTATTCCCCTCTTCAGTCTGTCTGTCGGCCTGTACAGCAACAAAAATCGTCGTCCAAGAGCCACGAAACTACGTATAATGTATTACACACACAGTAAATTCTCAGTATATATAGTGATCCCTGTACCACCGAACGTTAACATTTGTTTAATACCAGTATTCTCATATTATATAGTAGCCCTGCCCACACTAGAACACGTATATGTTTAATACCAGTAATTCTCATAACTATACAGATCCCTTGTCAACCAGTAACTACATATATGTATAATACAGTAAATTCCAATATCTAGTAGAGTCCCGTACGCGAACCCAAACTACAGTATATGTTATTAAATACCGGTATATCTCAATATTATTAGAGTATCCTCCGTACCAACCAGAACTACAGTATGTGTATTAATACAGTATATTCCTCAATATTAATGTCTCCCTCGTACCAACCAGCGAACTACAGTATATGTTTATACCATAATTCTCAATTATTATTAGTCTCCCGTACAACCAGAAATCTACGCGTATAGTGTATAATATAGCCAGTATATAGCTCAATATATAAGTAATCCCGTACCAACCAGAACTCGTATATGTATTAATACTCAGTAATTCTCAATATTGTATATGCCGTCACCGAACAAAGTAACCAGTATCCTCTATTTATGTCTCCCGTACACAGTAAGTCATATGTATTATACCAGTTAAGTTGCTCAATATATATTAGATATCCCCTGGTACCAACCAGAAATAAGTACTTGTATTATACCAGTAGTGTCTCATTATTATATGGTATCCCCGTGACCACCGAACTACCAGTAGATTATTAATACCAGTATTGCGTCATATTACTTATATTACCCGTACCAATCGCGACTAACTCAGTATGAAATCGTATTATATTACTATAAATCCTGACTCTTTATGTATATACCTAAGTCCATATTAAGTCCCGTACCAACCAGAACTACAGTCTTGTATTAATGACCAGTAATTCTCAATATAAATCTATCCTGGTACCAACCAGACTATCCATATATGTAATTAAGCCAGTTATTCCTCATATTTATATAGTATCCCTGTACCAACCAGAACTACAGTAATGTATTAAACCAGAATTCTCATATTATATGTATCCCGTACAACCAGAACAACAGTATATGTATTATACGTCGTATTCTCAATATTATTATGAATATTCCCCGTACCACACCATTAACTACAGTATATGTATAATACCGTATTCTCATATTATATGGTTCCCCTGTACCAACAAACACTAGTAATATTTGAATACTAGTATATCTCAATATTATATAGTATCCCATGCCAAACAGAAACTACAGTATATTGTTAATACCAGTAATTCTTCAATATTATATATATCCCGTACCAACCAGAACTCACGTATCGTTTAGGTGACCAGTAAATGCTTCAATATTATATAGTATCACCTGATACCAACCAGAACTACCGTTATATGTTATTAATCCCGGGTAATGTTCGAATATATATACGTATCCTCGCACGTACAGTACTATATCATAACTCAGTCATATAACCTGACCAGTACTTATTGTTAATCTAACTCACGGATACAGTATAAGTCTCCCTAGACCTTAGTTATCGTTCATCTAAATAGTATCCCGTACCAACCAGAACTAAGTATATTTATTAATACAGTAATTTTCAATATTATATAGTAATCCCTGTACCAACCAGACTACAGTAATATGTATCATACCAGTAATTCTCAATTATATATATTATCCCCGTCACAACAGAACTACATATTGTTTAATCCAGAGTATTCTCAATATTATAGTATCCTGTACCAACCAGAACTAC
The DNA here is from genome assembly GCA_019447015.1 of Hymenochirus boettgeri. Taxonomy (NCBI): domain Eukaryota; kingdom Metazoa; phylum Chordata; class Amphibia; order Anura; family Pipidae; genus Hymenochirus; species Hymenochirus boettgeri. Next base: position 503,333 of record JAACNH010000078.1, read on the forward strand.
AGTATATGTATTAAGACCAGTATTCTCACTATTGATATAGTATCCCGTACCCACCAGAACTACGTATATGTATTCAATTACCATTAATTCTCAATATTATATAGTAATCCCTGCCCAACCAGAACTACGTATAATTATTATACGTATTCATAATAATACTTACCCCAACTACAGTTACTTAACCTAATTCAATATATATAGTATCCGTACCAACCATAAGTAGCAGTTTGTTAATACCAGTAATTTCTCAATATTATTATAGTATCCCTGTACAACGAATACAGTATATGTATATACCAGTAAAATTCTCAATTTTGTATAGTCTCGCCTGTACCACCCAAACTACAGATAGTATTAATACCATAATTCCATCTATATGTATCTCACCCTGTAACAAACATAACTACAGTATATGTATTATACCAGTAAATTCTCTATTAGCATAGTATCCTTACCAACCAACTACAGTATATGGTATTAATACTATAATTCTCAATATTATATAGTATCCCTGTACCATCAGAACTAAGTATATGTTGTATACGTAGATTCGCAATATTATTAGTATCCCGTACCAAGAACCAGAGCTACGTAAATATGTATTCATACATAATTCTCAATATTATATAGTATACCCTACCAACCAAACACGTATATGTATAATACCAGTAATTCTCAATAGTATATAGTATCCTCGTACAACCAGAACTACAATTATGTATTAAATTAAACGTAATCTCAATCTTATATAGTATCCCGTACCACCAGAACTGACAGTATATGTATTAATCCATAATTCCAATATTATGATGTATCCCGTACCAACAGAACTACAGTATATGTATTACATACATATTCTCGATATTATATAGTATCCCTGTACCAACAAGAACTCCAGTCATATGTATTTAATACCATATTCTTCATATATATTATAGTATCCCTGTACCACCAGAACTACATATATGTATTAATACCAGTAATTCCTCAATATTATATATATCCCATACCACCAGAACTACAGTATATGTATTAATACTCAAGTAATTCTCAATAATATTAGTATCCTTCGTACCAATCAAACTACAGTATAATGTATTAATCCAGTAATCTCAATATTCTATGTATCCCCCGTACCAACCTAAACACTGTATATTATTAATACCAGTAATTCGCAATATTATATAAGTATCCCCCCGTACAACCGAAACTACAGTATATGTATAATACCAGTATTCTCAATATTATATAGTACCCTGTACCAACCAGAACTAAAGTCATATGTATTAATACAGTATTTCTAATTTATATAGTATCTCCCGTACCAACCAGAACTACATATTGTATTAATACCATGAATTCTCAATAATATATAGTGATCCGTTACCAACCGAACTACAGTATATTGTATTAATACCTAGTAATTCTCCATTTATATAGTTCCCGTACCAACCAGAACTACAGTATTATTTTTTATTAAATACCGTAATTCTCATATAATAGTATCCCTGTACCGCACCAGAACTACAGTATATAGTATTATAACCTAATTCCTCAATATTATAGATCCCTGTACCACCAGAACTACAGTATAATGTATTATACAGTAATTCGCATATTAATAGTATCCCCTGTACCAACCAGAACTACGTATAATGGTATTAATACCAGTAATATCTCAATATTATATAGTATCCCTATACCAACTAGAACTACGTAAAAATGTATTATACCAGTAATTCTCTCATATTAATATAGTATCCTGACCAACCAGAACTACATATATGTATTACACCAAGTATTCTCAATTATTAAGTATCCCGTACCAACCAGAAACTACAGTATATGTATAATACCAGTAATTCTCAATATTATATAGTAATCCCTGCTTACCAACCAGAACTACAGTATATGTATTACATACCAGTAATTCTCAATAATTATATAGTATCCTCTGTACCAACCAGACGACAGGTGTATATGTATTAATACTAGTATACCAACCAGAACTACAGTATATGTATTAATACCAGTAATTCTCAATATTATATAGTATCCCTATACCAACCAGAACTACAGTATATGTATTAATACTAGTAATTCTCAATAATATATAGTATCCTTGTACCAACCAGAACTACAGTATATGTATTAATACCAGTAATTCTCAATATTATATAGTATCCCTGTACCAACCAGAACTACAGTATATGTATTAATACCAGTTCCAATACTATAACTGAGTACAAACCCCCCACCAATCCAATACTATATTTCTCTTTAGCACCGTATATTGCATCTTTAGTGCACATACAGTTCTTGTTGTTTACTTTCTATATATACATTTTATTGTTGAATTATCGCGTGCTCTTCTCTATAAAAAATAAAAAGGCAAGTTAATGGCCTTTACATAGACTGACAGCTTTTATTTACCAATACAGAGGAGCAGACAATAATGTAACAATACAATAGGATTGTGTGGGAGTGTATGCACTAATAGTTTATTTGGTTGTAGTAGGAATCTTGCACATTAGTTGCACACTATATAGTGTGTCTGTACTAAGCCATTTTCTATATTGTCTCCATGGTAAATGTTTGTGGGTGTTGAGATCTTAATGACAATTTTCATTCACAGATCCTTAAAATATATTTAACTTGTGCGCCGTGTCCATACATCAGTCCTCCTGGTCGGTTAAAGACCCACTGACAAGTGACAGGATATAAAATCAAAGCTCTCAAACAAAGTGGCACACAAACTGGTCAGTGATGGCTCCTCACAGTGATTTGCAATGTCTCAGCGTGTTTCTTAAGAACAAAAACCAACACCCCCACCCCACCATTGGTTGGACCCAGTGTGAGAAATCTAAAATACTAGCAGGGCGATTTACCCAGAGCCACTATTGATTCAATATTATGTTTGCGACTGATTTGCTCACAGCACTTAAAGTAGCACTAACACGATATTGAATCGCGAACGCCGGCTAGGCGGGAGTCTTTTCCAATTCCTGCGCAATCCGCGCAAGGAAGGTGTTTAAGTCAGGCTAACCGATAGCGAAGCTAAGAGAAACAATAGTTTAGGTACTTACCTACTTGCCACCATCACTACTTCTCCTGCCCCCGCCCCACGTCTAGCGGTTCAGGGGATTCACCACCTATGGGATGATGCGCTTCTTGCAGTGCTTACTCCTATTGGTTAGCCACCCGGCTAGTTCCACTGCCTTAAGAAAAAAAGAGTTTTGGATGGGAAAAATAATATGTTGTAAAAAAGAGTTGGTCCATATTGCCAGATTTCTGCCCAATCTTCCTGACCAACAGATGTACCAATTTACTATTTGGTAGTTTGCTAAATTGACCATTTTTGGCCAGACCAGTCATGGGACCTATTGAAGATCACATGACTGTCTGACATTTAAAATCTAAATTTAAGATAAATATAAAAAAAATTCTATTAATACTGAAATTCTGTCATGTTGGGTGCAACATCATAGTTTAGATTCATAGATCATCTATCACTATGTTAAGACTGTACCTTTGGTACAGCACTGACATCGCTTAACCTGAGTTGGAATTGGGGTAGAAGGGCAGAGATGATTTAGAGTGACAGATGTAAAGGAGAAGTTCATTTCTATACAAAAAATGCGATCAAGTTATCATTTTGACAGAAGAAATGTGACTCTTGGCATAATGAAATACGGTTTTCCCATTAAATAGCAACACTCGTGTAGAGGAAGCATTCGGATATGTCCAGATGTCAATAGGAAACGAGAAAAAAAGCTCAGAATAACTGTGGAAAACACATGGTTTATGTGAAACCGGACAGGTGGCTACATTAACATACAAAATAGGAAAATGTATCCAGAGAAAAATAGAACAGAAGGTGATATACGTAGAAGAAGGGAGGTGGGAAGGGAAATAGAAGGGTGAGGAATAGATTGTAACAGAGAATGGGGACAGGCTAAAATATAATAATATTGACTGATCTAAATTAGATAAACCAGTGACATAACAAAGACACAACGAATGGAGACTAAAGGGCAAGCAGCAGGAAAATGGAGATTATTAAAATATAAATGGGGGCAATAGAAGGAAGTCAAGGAAGACGCGGCAGACGTCTAGAGAGAACGAGGAATTAGGTCTGGTAAATCTATTTCTCTGCACTTTTTAACTTAATACCATTGACTTTAGGGTATCAGGGGGTCCCTACACTACAGAAAAGTTTATTTTATTTAAAAAAGAAAATGAAGCACCAATGGATCTGGATAGAGGGAGGGGGGAGAGCTCCACAGCACATGCCAGAGTCCTCCGGGAGGACAGGAAAAATCAGAAATCTACTGTACAAATCTGGGTTCGGAATAAGAAGAATAAATGAAAGGAATAGTCTCATACAGATTGTGTATACAATATTATATGGATCTTCATTCACACTTTTTCTTACAATCAACCTTCTTGTTGACACCTTCACATATTCTTTAACTTGTATCTTATCACCTTATAATTCTTCTAGTCTCAAATTTCCATCCACCGTGTGTTTAGGTTCTCTTTCCTGACGATTCTTTTATATTGTCTTCTCTAGAGATGAAAGAAACCAACGAGTTTGAATCAAACCCGGTGAAAGTCAACTGGAGCAAAGGTATTTCATTGTGAACATCAAGTATGATATCAAATTTGGGGCCATATTTCTAAAGGCGCGGTGTTGCATTTTACAGAGAAGTAAAATAGGTAAATGTTCAAATAAAACTACTTGCTGGATTTGATACTTACTGATACCAAGACCTTTAGCGAGCATTTAGAATATGTGTATATTATTATTGCTTAAAAGAATTGCAAGCACTCGTTATTACTGTGTAAAAATAACAAGCGCGCACTAAATCTCTTTTCTTAACGCGCTACTTAAATCCCGAGCTTTTCTAGTGCTTATCAAGTCTATAAATTGCACACTATGAATCATTTATTTATTTTTTCTTAATGACAGCCAAGGAATCCATCCATAAAGTCAAAGACTTAAGGCGTTTGGGTGGGGGAAGGAGATTATAAATACAGCTTTTGGTAATAATGAGTAACTAGCTATTAGAAAATGCCCTTCTCCCTATTTGGATTTAACTCTCTTTTTTTTTTAAATCAAACAAATAGTTTCTTCATCATAAAGAAAATGATTTATTGCAGATTCTTTAGCGAGTGGGGCTAATTAAATGGAGAAACGTAATTAAATTAGCAGACCAAACAACTCATTTTGCACATTTTTAATATGTTGGAATATCCATTAATATATTAATATGTTAGTTACTGGCTACAGTATAATGCTTTGGGAATTCTTTGATTTTAAGAGAACGACAGTGAATTATATTGCTTTTTAAAGGCTCGTCTCTGCTTTTCTTTAGACCCATGTTTGTTTAAAATGGCACCAATGCTAAAAACACCTGCGCAAATTTGCTTTTTTTTGCATGAATTCTAATGCCAACAAAAAGGTGCCATTAGAATTCACGAAAAGTGTAACGCCAGTTTGGAATTTACCCAGAGTTGGAACCACATTTTTAAAAGGTATGTATGAAACTTACCTGGCCTTGCGCTCCTCTGCTTATCTTCTCACAGGTCCCGACACACACTTTGTATTCTATGCGCATGGAGGAGGTCAGGATAAGCGTGAGACCAGGCAAGTTTCTTAGCTTCACTCCTGGCTCCTATAGGTTTTATTGAAGAACGGGAGGTAAGACAAAGTTTCTTTACCTCCTGTTCTTCTATAAACCAAGTCAATTTCTTAGGTGGATATCCCCTTTAAATTGTCGAGAGCCCTGCCATTATGGCTCTCAGTAAACCAAACAGGTGATATCTACAATAATGGGCACTAGAAGCACAGAGTGTTTCAAGGCAATAGTCCTCCTCCATGTCCCAAGGCCAGAGTACCCTCTTAGTATCCCAAGCCCAGAGTACCCTCTTAGTGTCCCAAGGCCAGAGTCCCCCCTCTGTCTAAGGCCCCCCTTTGTCTTAAATCCAGTGGCCCCCCTCTGGCACAAATCCCGCCCGCCCCCCCTGTAGCAACTCCAGGGGCCCCCTCTGTCCCAAATCCAAGGGCCCCCCATCTGTCCCGAATCCGGGGGCCCCCCTCTGTCCCAAATCCGGGGGCCCCCCTTTGTCCCAAATCTAGCCCCCCCCTCTGTCCCAAATCCAGGGGCCCCTGTCCCAAGCAACTTTACCTGCAGTCTGTTTAATTGCTGTTCTCCCTCAGTGTGTTTCCTGTGTTTCTCCCTCTAGTGGTGAGTTAATAGGAACTGCAGACACTCTCCCTCTAGTGGTGAGTCAATTGGAAATGCAGAGACTCTCCCTCTAGTGGTAAGTCAATAGGAACTGCAGAGACTCTCCCTCTAGTGGTGAGTCAATAGGAACTGCAGAGACTCTCCCTCTAGTGGTGAGTCCATAGGAACTGCAGTGACACACACACACACGGACACAGGGACGCACACTTAGGGTTTTATTATATAGGATGATGTCCACATACCACCAAACCATCCAGGCTTCCATGAGACAATCCTGTTTCCAGTGAATTGTCCTTTTGTTGTGTTATGCGCATTGTTTGCACAGTCCAGGGCATGGTGAATATGGTGTTGTGGATTGGATTTCAAAAATATTCGATTATAAAAATTTGCTAATTATTGAAAATTCAAAAAAGGCCCAAGATCCGAAAAATCCAAAAAACGGAGAGTTCCGTCTCAACTTCGAAATCTGTTATTTCAAGTCTGAACAGTGTTTGACTCGGAACTGGATTTCATCCCTAATTTTAGACAGCAGTCCAGTGTGGCACTGTGTATTTCATTTGTATGATAAAGATAGGGAAACACCTTCCCCATCACTATACGCTGTAATGCAGGTGCCACATTTATGCTATGTGCTTCCCGATCGTGGTTATTATTTTAAGCACCATCTGTGTATGGTACATTCCCAACAAACAGGAATCAATCTACTACTGATATAAATATTGAAATAATTGCCTAGTCGAGGTATAGATATATAGATATAATATTTAAGTTATTTATGGTTTTGTAATAAAACTTCCCTTGCATTTATCCCTATTTTGTCACAGGGGTATATCTATAAACCATTGGATAATATCACCATTTCTTTAATGCAGGACATTGCAGTGACAAATAATGTGGTTTTTGCCATATTTATAAATCCGATAGTTTTTGCCTCGGAAAGTATCGCTGTGGCGATGTGCGGCAGTACGACAATATCGTATGGCAAAAAGATAAATTGCTCTATAATGTCGCCCATTACCAGACCAGGGATACAACCAAGGCTTAGCCAACATTAAAATGGGGGGACTTTAGCAGAAAAACCCTCATGTATATGTTGATCTAAGACCCCCATTTGATTCTAGTGGGAAATAGAGAGGAGAATAGTCTAACACCCCGCTGGACTCTTATTAGTATAGGGAAATACTCCACAATGTACTGATGCCTTCTAGGGACCCACTGACAGGCTACATATATGGGCACTTCTGCATTTTTGCCCCATAAACAAAGTGATTTAAAAGGCTTAACTTAATGCAATTAACAACTTATTGCTGGTTTGAAAATACAAACGGCCGGTTACCGTGGCTATATGCAAAGTGGCGATTGGAGGTGGTAATGACTTTTCACTTTCAGATTATACACCCCCCAAGAAAATCAAAAGACTGATATGATATGATACAAAAACAGATTTACAAGTACATTGTTCACATTACCCTGGCAGTGCAATTCTGCAGATTTATCTCAATGTACTTCAATCTATTTCTCCTTTCTCCGCATTTCCCTGATCAAGGTTTCAGCGCGGGTCTCAGCCTCTATAAACAATAGGCCAAGCTCTTGTACACGGTTTGCATGACTCCGAGCACCACAGGAAGCTCTTTGCAACATCCTGTGTTACATCTCTACCTGTTTCTAGGGATTATCAGATTAATTACTGGATAAAGCTACTTAAATGCATTTAATTAGCGTAGTCTTGTGTTCCCACCGCTGAGAGTAATTAATTGTATTATCCCTGAGAGATGTCTGTTGAATCAGAGATCACCACTTTTCTTCAGACTTAAACTTCGAAACGTGACAACCTTCCTGTGTACCGTTACCTTGTTCAAGTTAAAGTGTCAGTGTCTTTAATGTTAAGAGATGCAATTAAAAACTATCTATAAAAAGAACCTAATGGCACACGAGCGGCATTAATGCTTTTATATACTTTGTTAATAACAGAGCCATGTAACAATCGTAAGATATGGTGGTGTTACAGAACCTTACGTTCAGCGCATCCTTAAAGGACAACTAAAGCCTCAGAACAGCATTGAATTAGAAGGCACATTTTATTGACATAAAAGCAGTAATCAGTCTCCCACCTCTTATTTTAACATGGTTGTTGAGAAATGTAACTTTCTAACATGAGGTTTTTGTCTTATTTTCCAGGATTCCAGTATCACACAGTGTGGTCACTGACCATTATGTTCTTTACACATGCTCAGTCCTAAGATACTGCAGGAACTTATTACAGTTGGTCAAACCCACTAGTAGCCTCTAGCAAATCCTTTTACAGGTCAGAATAGGCAGGGGAGCATGTGACTGAGGTCAGGGGTGTGGCCAGTCACTGTACATACACACAGTTATTTCATCCAGTTCTTCAAGTGGAAACATTTACTTTAATGCTATTTACTGTATTGCTAATTTATAGTTTATTGGTGTTTTTAGAGGGTTTATGATCAGATTCTGGAGTGTAAAAAATGTGGGTTTAGTTCTCCTTTAATGAAAAAGAATGTAGAACATGTTTTTATTTTGTGTCAAGTTCCCGGTTCTTGGACTACAACACCCAGATCGCTTTAACCTTTGATTTGGAGGAAGATTCCCCGAGCTCCTTCACAGCAAAATTGTGTAAGCTTGTACTGTAGAAAATAGCCTTAGCTGCAGAAAGCAATAAAACCCCTGGCAATCATAGATGATAAAACATTGTGTTCTATTAAAAGTTGTATTCAGGAGAAAAAAAATACATTTTTAAAGCATCCTGTCTAATAATAGCTTAAAGGGTATGTCCACCCCCCAAACTAAAATTTAACCCACTGCTGGCCCTTTACATCTCTGCTCCATATGGTTCTCCTGCAGTGTTTGTCCAAAGTCCAGGAAACTGAAGAGTAGTAGCTGTTTTCCTGTTCAAAAGGTTTCTGCCTCCTCCTTGTCCTCTGAGAGGACAGTGGCAAGTGCAGGGGAGCTCTTTCCACCCCTCCCTCCCACCATCTGGATCCATCCGCTGCTGGCCACCTACCTAGCGTAAAACACTTTTGCTGTGGTGTAGGCCATCCCTTCCCGCACCCAAATGCATTGTCATTTTGGAAAAAAAAAGATTCAGAACTGTACTTTACAACCCTTCATTCCTACTTTCCATTGTGGCAACTGCGTTTGTGATTGGCTCCCTCTCAACCGATCACAGACATGGCTGCTGGCCGTTTGCTAGTTCCAGCAAGCACGGAGCCGAATCAGTGCGTCGCAGGAGTGTGGGTCAGTAGGCGGCGGTGTATCTGCAGGGGCCCTCCACAAGTTTGGAGGCCGGGCTCCAGATCCCCTCCTCCCTCCAAGATCCCTTCCGCGATCAGCCATTTTAAACAGCTGATTGCGTGTATGAGTGAAACATATGCACGATCAGCTGTTTAAAAGACCGGACCCAAACTTCCAGTTCAGTTCCGGAAGTTCAGGTCCTGTATTTTAAACATCTGATCATGTATATGTTTCAGTCATACGCGCGATCAGCTGTTTAAAAATGGCTGAGCGCAGAAGGGTTCTTGGGCTTGTGGCAGGCCCTACTACCGTTCATGCTCCCCGCGGGAGTGGTGGGGGTGGTAGTTACGCCACTGGCTGTAGGTACAGTTTTAAATCTTTTTTTTGCTAAACTAATATAGCGGTTGGGGGTGCCCTACATTGTGCCAAAAGTTTTTATAAAGGGTGAAGATCCCCTTTAAGCGCTTGGCTACACTGCAGCATTTTAAGGCGCAATCAGATTGTGTGTTAAAAAGCACACACTAGTGTTGGCCAATTGGTGTGGCCATACTAGTTGCGCTGCCATCTGTTAACAGAGCACATGCAATCCGCATTTGTGTGCGCAAACACATGTGCTACGATTGCGCAACTTTGCTCAATGCCCATGTGTTGATTGTAGCTGACCAAACTCAGATTGAATCAATGATCTACACATTTTTAGTGTATGGCTAGAATTTGAAATAAAGACATGTAAGATAGTAAACTGTTATGGACAATGGGCTGTATTTATAAAGGCGCGGTATAGTTTTTTAGCGATATCGCGTCGTTAATGACAGCGTAAAATAACGATATCGAACATAAAATAATGATACCAATCATAAAATAACGATATAGTTCTTAAGCGCTACCGTGTCTTTATAAATACGGCCCAATGTGACATCAGATGACTCCATCTTGCTGATCTTATATTGTCTTTGGTTAATCCTTGTGAAAATTCAATTACCTACCATGCAGTCAATGTAGAATCCACTAAAATGCATATTTTATAGTGTATATGGGTGAATTTCTTGACCATTTTAAAATTCAGCGGTACTTGTGTAAGTTAATAGTGGAACTGCTTACTTACATCTAGTAGTTTTTATGGCTAGTAGGCTAGGTATTCGTGGGTCAACAAGGCCTCATTATTGCATACAGACAGAATACCTATCCATAAACCAATTGGTAATCTCTTGATTGTAAATTAATGCTGCAACTCACAATCTATCAAACTGTCCACTTGTGCAGGCCATTAAAGTCCACACACTCACGGTCAGTAATGGCGGACTGAAGCCTATTACTGCTGTGCAGGGAGATTCAATAAAAGTTCTTATCATATAAAATTTTGCTAATTTTACCCCAACCAATCAGATCTTATTTAACATTTGAAAGCTAATATCTGATTGGTTGGGGCAAAACTAGCACCATTTTTAACAATAAGAAATTTTATTGAATAACCCTGAATGTCTTTTTTACATTATTTTATTCATGGTCTTTGATAGAAGAAGAAATTAAGTTGATTAAGTTGAAATTGAACAGTAAAACAAAACTGAAAATGGTAAAACGGATCCAATCTTTGCGTGGTATTCTTTTTAGATTGACATGGGGCTGATGCAATAAGAGGTGCAAAAGTTTGCCTGTGCTATTAATTTGCAGCAACCAATGAAATGTTGGCTTTTTGTTAGCTTTTGATTGGTTGCTGCAGATTAATAGCTCAAGTCAACTTTTATTGCATCATCCCTGCTGCATGTTTAATGCTTTTATTAGCCCTATATATTAAAAATATAACATATAGAATATAAAGTACAGAATCCACTGGGACCTACACTAATAATTTTATATCCTAGATTCATATCCTTAATATTCTTTGTACACAATTCCTTCATATCGATTTCAGGCCTACAGGTCTGTCATTTCCCTGGGGCATTCTAGTTTAATTTTAAATATACCATATTGGTTTTATGATGGAGCTAAAGAAAATTGGGCCCATGAAAATTAAAAACAGTAGTCTGGATATTATTATATTGATCTCCTGATGATGCCTCAAGTAAGTATCTTGTGGATCAGATGTTTTCTGTTTGCTCCTTATTATCTCCTGGTGATTTAACATTTCCACTTCCCTTCTACATCCTGAAAAAAAATTGGTTTGGCCTTATTCTATATAATCAGATTATCCATGTAGATTGTTAAAGGTCAGGCAATGCTTTCCAATCATTGATACAATACCCCTATACATTAGCATTCATTTTATATTGTCACCAGCTGACACATGTAATATTATTATCATTATTATTATTATTACTATTATAATTTTTAATATTATTATTAGCATTTTTAATCATTATCATTATTACGCTGGCAAGCCATTAATGGGCATTAAAGTTGCACTGGCGATAAATCCCGGCGCAAATCCAATATTAAATAGTAGAATACACGTTTACCCAGGTGATTGTGGCGCCAGGTAAGTAATGCCCATAGTGGTTGAATTATTAACAAGCTGTAGAAGATTAGTACAGCCTGGGATATGCCCATATGAAATGTAGCTGTATTTCAACATCTCCTGGGAGACTGTATGTTTATATGATGATTTCACAGTCAGTTTACTACTTGTATACATCAATGGAGAAAAAAATTATCTTTCTTCTTTGCTAACAATACTTTATACTCCTGCCAATTTTACTATTTCTTAAAGCCTGTATAAGTGCTTGGTTATAGTCAATCGAAAAATCCAAAAAGACCATCTAATATGTGTGGGGTCCTCTGACAACATTCTTTGTGCTGTTACCAGTTTCTAATGGCACCTGGTTTTAAGGCAAAGCTGCAAATTGTGAAAAATGTGCTGATCTGGTAGAACTTCAGAAATTCAAAGGAAGAAACTTTGTGGAAACTTTACACTTCAACCCAACGGAATAAAACTTGCCGTTTTTGTTTATCTCCATTGTCAGTAAAGCGATGAAATATTTTGGTCAATAGAAAAAGTAGTTTTGGAAGTATTGGAAAATATCGTCACCGTGTGCAAAACAGTTTACACAAAAATGTTGATTCATAACAACAGAAATAGGGATTTTAGGTGTTACTGAAATTTCAGTCAAAAGATTTGCTGTAAGGTAGTTAGGCTTGTGCATGTTAATTGCAGAAGACGTGTAATAATGACGTGTAATTATATCAAATGAAACCTGTGTGTAATATATGGCTCGTTCACTAAAACACAAAACAATGTTTCTGAAAATGATGTACTTTATTAAAGGACAACTATACTCCCCTCAGCCCCGATCCTCTTCTTCATCCCTTTGAAACTACCCAGGGTGAGGACCACTGTTTATTTTCTAACTCCTGCTGTTGAAGAAGCATCTGCCTGTAGGTATTGCCCCAGGGGATAGGGTGGAGGGGTGGCAGGGAACAGAGCGCCCATGCTCGCAAGTTTACCAGGCTAGTGCAGGATTTAGTCCAGGGGTAAGGACATAGCAATTTAGGTCGTCACCCAGGGTAGTTTCAAAGGTTGTATCAGAGAGTATTGTGGTACTTTATTTGTCATGGCTTATTTATATTCTACTCCTACCTCTCATTTTTACTTACAATGGCGATATCCATAGTTAAAGATGGTAGTGGTGACAGCTTGTTTGGTATCCCAATCCCATTGGTTCACCTGACCTGGCAAACACATAACCACATTAGAAAACAAGGTGGTACAGGGAGGGCTGCTAGCTGCCATGTTTACTTTAATATTGGGGAAGATCAGGAGGTAAGAGTCATATATCCAACCTCCTAGTAAAGTTAAGATTTCTATTTTCTAAGCTATTTTTTGCGGGTTAAGTGTCCCTTTGCGTTTTATGTTAATTTGATAGTCACAGGTAGCTATGCTATGTTTAATTACAGTAAAGATTGTCTGGTTTTGTCACTGTTCTTTTTGAACATATTACATTGTATGGGGCTTTACAATCTTTGCTAATAAACTGGTACTTGGGAAAAAAAGCCCAAACTCCGATAACATTAAGGGAACACACAGTTAATGGTTGGAAATTGAGATGATTATGGTTTAAGCTTCTAAAAAGCTTAGTTTTCATGCTTTTATTTCCTCCCCTTTCTTATGTTCCTCAATGTGTATGCTTTTTAAATTATTAAAGGATTATTACCCTTTTAATGAAAAAAAAGCACTCTTCCATCTGTGCAATTTCAGAGAGAGGCTTTGTTCAAAAGTCCTTTCCATTTGGAAACATCAAAGTCTTATCTGCAGCACAAATCAGAATGGGGCACAGAGGTACATGGTTCTGTTCAATTTTACACTAAGCGTCTCCCTCAACTTGCAGGGCTGCATTCTAATCAACTGCGTAAGCTCTATGAGAATACCTGATTAGAAACAAATGACATTATCCTTTATAAAAGGTGAGAGAACGACTTTAGATTCCTACGTGAAGAATAATATGTTCACACTTGACCGCATTTAAGGCCAAGTTCAAATTAAACATTTTTAAGAGATTTAATTGATTTGCGGTAACTCAGTTGGGGTCTAGAGATTGTTGAAAAGTTGGGGTAAAGAGATTGTTCCCTGGAAGAATGAGTACATTTTTATGTTTGCAGGAGGACACATGGAATACCAGAGGAAGCCCACAGAAGCCAACCCATTAAATCATCACTTGAAGTAACAACTCTTGTTGTTGGGTAAAAATTGACCACAGGTAGAGATGGTCGAACTTCATAAAGTTCGGTCCATTTTCGAACTTTCGTAAAAAGTAAAAGTTCGAAAGTTTGAATTCGGACCCATTAAAGTCAATGGGAGAGTGATAGTTGGAAAAAACAGGGTAATTTTACTGTAAATGGCTGTGGCACCTGGGAAATGGTCTAGGGAACATGTCACTATCACTAAAACTTGTTAAAACACTTCTTAAACATGAGCGGGCAATTGTCGGGTTTTTTGCAAGCTACATTTGAAGGTTACAACCAATTCGAGGGTTACCGAACAATACTTTCGAGGGTTAGCGAAAATAGAACCATAAATTTGAGGGTTACCGAATTCGAACAATATTTTCAAGGGTTAGTGAAAACTAACAATATTTTCGAGGGTTAGAGAATGATACATTCGAGGGTTAGCTAAAACAATTCATGCATTCGAGGGTTACCAAAAATGAATGATACTTTCAAGGGTTACCGAAAATCGAAGGCTACATTTGAGGGTTAATGAATGATACATTTTAGGTTTAGCGAATGGTCCGTAAATTATATAATTATCAAATGTACAATAATTATTGAAAATACAGCCGTGAGTCTGGAAAAGCAAACTTTTTCGAACCCGAACTAGTTTGAATAGTTCAAGTTCGTCCTAAAGTTCAACTCAAACTCGGGTTTGAGTTCGGTTTGTGTTTATCTCTAACCACAGGTTTATTCAAAACGATTTGCAAGGATAACAGAGCACACATCTTGCATTTCCTTGACTTTCTTACAGCCAACTCTTTATTATGCCAAGGATATTTCCTACCTGCCTGCTGTGCCAATATGAACCCTTCGCATTAATAGCCCATCAAAGGGGGGTTGGGAGAGGGAATGAGAATCTTCCTGCTTGATTGTTGATTCAAAATGGGGCCTTCGCTATGCAACCCTTTTATACAATCTTGTGAACACCCTCTTGCTACCCAATGCACACCTGGGAACAGAGGTGGCTGGTCAGCACGGACACTAGGAAGCAACCCAAGGCCTTTCAAGCACCCAAGATCCTTTAACTTTTTTTACTATTCACCAAAGATTGCTTATTCTATTACTCCTCAGATTCCAACTGCCATATATTAGTATATATATATATATATATATATATATTGTTTTTTAAGGCTCACTAGAATATGCTTCGATGGTTTACCTGCTAATTCCTAATATTAAAGGGCATCTATAGTGGGAAAATTAACTTTTTTTTCTTTCTTTCCATGTGTTCTATAATTCCCCACAACCCCCAGAGTGTCTTCACTTTTTTCAGATTCCCTCTCTGTCCTGAGATACACCAGTTAGAAGAATACGTGATTGCATTCCTCTACTCCTACTTGGACTGTCAATCAAATCCCTGTGACGTGATCCCCCCCTCCCTGCTCTGTAATAAACATAGAGATAACAGCATTAGCAGGGAGAGAAAGGTAGCTTTGATGTTAGATATAAGGCTGCACTTGACCCCCCTTCTTAATAGCTTTCACTGATTGATGATGGGTCACAAAGTGAGAGATCGTAAACTGTACTGATCTCCTTCTTCCGTGTCTCCAGGACAGCTTTCTATCTATTGGCCACTGTGCGTGGGTGTGTTTTTCAGGATGTTGAACTTTTAACTCCTAACTGCACATAAAAAGCTTGTCGGTTAGCCGGAGCTGAGACATGGAGGAGGTAACAGAGGGGAGGGCGAAGGGGGGAATGCTGCACATAGATCTGACACCGTGGTTAAACAGAGTCAGTGACAGATATAGGATTAAGGCAGCACAGAGTACATGAATTTAACTTTGCAAAGGGGCAATGTGTTTTTTTCACTATAGATGCCCTTTAACACCTAACCCAAAAACAGTTGCAGAAAAACTATTAGTTAAAAATGTTTATAATTATGAGTCTAGAGAGACCCACCCCCCACCATAGAGAATGAGGAATGATGACTATTTTGCAGTAGTGATATTTGTTCTGATATTAAATATTATTTTTCCAAACCCTAGAATGTTGAATATGATGCTATGGGCAACCATGAAATACCTTGATCTTCTATGTGAGCCTCTGGCGATCCCAGTTCCTGCAGTACTGTACTGTGTACCGATGGATCGTGCATAATGACCTAAGAAAACAGAAGGCTCTACATACTGTAGCTCACATCTTAAACACCATTGGACGTCCATTCAGGCCAATCATATTCAACTAATTACACTGGAGAACTATATACGGATGCAGCAATTATTTCTATTATTATTGTTATTATTTTCCAATTTTACTTTTTTAATCATTTTAAAAGTTTGTAATCAGTATGCCTGAAATATATATTATTTAATACATAAAGTAAAACGGAAAGAAAATGTGAAAAAATGCTTGAAAGCTAAGAAATAAATCACTAGTTTGGGGGGATTTGAATCACGTATATTTTAGGTACAGTAGGAGTTTGCAGTTATGTACAGAAATACCATGGAAACAAAATGATTGCAGATAGTAACTGTATCTTTATGGTTAGCCACATACAGAACCTGAGATGCCTGGTTCCTGCAGGTAAGCTGTCCTGTATAATAATGTCCTTATATATATCAAGCTGCTAGTTCTGAACAGCGCTGTAGGCAGAATTTCCATGTAACGCTTGTGTAATTTAGGTACAGATAGATGTTCTGTGCAGGCCTACATTTACAGGGGGGGGGAAATCACTTTTATATTTTTTTTTTTGATTACTCGTTTTGGAGTGCAATAGGCAGCCTGCTTTAGGTAGACAATAATGGAAAATGCAACCAGCTGTTCAGGGTGTTTTGATCACTGCAATTCACGCTGAAAGTATCACAGCAGTCAAAACGCCTATTTGCGCATTGCCCTAACTACAAGACTTGAAATAATATGAAGATCCAGTATTTTTTTTTCCTCTCCAGTATTTTTCAAATAAATTCAGTAACTGGGGGGCCTGGAAAATTAAATTTAGTAAAATTCTTAAAATCAATCCAAAAATTTGCATAAAGAGTTTTAGTGGAACTAATCAGTGCAAGAAAATTAAAACAATCTTTTACTTGTGCTTCTAAGCATATCTAGTCATTAATATGCAGTTAAATTGTTCAGTACAGAAGTCCCTGCAGTTACTGCTCCTCCCCTATCTCAGTGAGCTCTGACATGCTCAATAGGATTCACCCAGAAGGAAAGAGATTCTTCAACCAACTTCTTTGAATTGCATTACTTAGGAAATACAAAGATACGTGATTAATCAATTTAAATGGCAGATTCTGGCCTATAAATTATGGAAAACGTGTTTTAGAATGGCATCCTCTTTTAGGCCATAAGATCAAGTTGCAGAGAATTTAAAAATAAAAAATACACAGTGGCACTACTCTTTTAAATGGTCAACAGATTGTTAACTAGAACTGTAAGAAACCGAATGGCAAGGTTCTGATTAGTGACAGCAAGACAGAAGTAAGCAATATATTTTCCGATGTAAGCAATTTCTAACTCTACCTCTAAAAATCCCACGTGAACAGGAGTCAGCTCCCATTAATTATATCTCTCGTAACCAAAGTGCATACACAGTCCAGCAATGTGCTGCGGAGGTCTGCTGGTACGCAAAGACAGCTAACGATCTTCTCCAGTGTCAATTTATCTTTAACACTATGCATTCATTCAAATTAAATATATAATATATCTTAAACCTTTTTAAAAATCCAAAGGGTAATTATTTGTAGTAATGTACTCTATTAATTTTATTTTCTTTCCTAATTACAGAACACTATACAATTAGATTGAGTGCTGAACGCCCCTATACAGTACATGCAATAACTTCAGTCATCCAATATTGAGATGATTGCAGTTTTTTATTACTAATTGGACCTGCTAAAAAAATTATATTGGACCAATACTGATTGCACAAACATGAGATTATTGTTGCATGTATGGGCCCTAGATTGTATGGTACTGGTCTGCAATATCATCCATACATGTTTGTGATCAGAATTATTTAAACATTCAAATTTGGCAAGGGCCAAATCTAATAACATTAACCCATTGATTTATATGAATAAATTAAACTCTGGTCAGTAATAGTTCCTTTTGAAATATCTGTTGTATTCAATTAGATCAACTGGACTTGAAATGTAGTTCTTGAAGACGTTTCGCTAGTCATCCGACTGGCTTTCTCAATTCAGAATGACTTGTACAAGAATCTGTGGCAATTATGTACCCTGGAAAATCCCAATTAGCATATCACAGCCAGGTGTTAAGGGTGTGATTAGATAGTGGCTAAGAGGTGTTATAGGAACGCCCAGAGTAAGGTGTTAAAACAGCATTGTACATGGCAGACAGTTGGTGTCGAACCCCCCCACCTCTTCCTTTTGAAAGTTTTCATGCTGTTTCGTGCCGAACAGTTTAAAATCGTGTTGAATTTGTAAATTTGGTGTTCAATAAATCCACTTCAATTGGGGCTCAATCAGATTTTAGGTTCCACGGAATATCGACACATTCCATACATACACCAATAAAGCCTGATTGCGATGCCATGAGCTGTTAGATATATGTTTGGATTGGATATTGAATAGAAATTCCTATGTTGAACTGCCAAGTTTTACATTTTACCCAGATTTATAAATGACCAAGAGCTAAGTCCGGTCTCATCCATAAATAAGCCTTGTATTATTTATGATTACAGCAGCAGGAAATGGGAATCTGAGATTGCTCAACAAATTCTTTCCATGTCCATGTAAAAATGTCTCTAATTATAGCCTGGGAAATTTTTATGTATAAGAAGAGAAAAAAGGCAATAAAAACCCCATGAGAATTGTTAAATTTTTCTGTAATTTTGGGATATTGTTTCTTTGTAAACAGACAAATTGTGTTGCTGAAACATTTCCCACAGCCAATGGGGTGTTTGGAGACATGAACATTTTTTTTTCTTCCAGGAGAGATGATAGAGGAGAAATTATTCCTGGAGGAATGTAGAGTATAAGTGTGAGAAAATGCTGGCTAATTGCTGCTTCTTTTATTATTCCAGACACTCTAGAATTACTATTATTACGTAGAAGATCAGATACACAGGCATTACTGCTGCGAGATGTGAAATATTCTAAATAAAAATGTTTATGGAAACATAAAGCAAAACAGCGTGATCTTAACCAGCACAGAACAGCCTCTCCTTGTGCAGAGATCTGGAGTGATATTTCATGTGCTGTCATAAAAAAAGTCTCTTAAAGGGACACTATACTGAAAAAATTATTTTGCCTCATCTTAATCTATAATTAAATACATGTATGTAGCACTTACTCTGATGTGTGTGTGTTACTGCATGCCTTCAGTACAGCACACATTATGTTTAGGAGCAGTATCCCCCCAATTTAAACAACACCAACTTCCATCTGACCTGATTTTTTTCCCACAAACCAACTGTCAAGCCTGCACAGAGCATACAGCATTCCAACTGGCAAAACTCTGTCACCATTCCAGCTATAGTGAAACTACTCACAGAAGAATATTTTTTGAGAGCAAGGAACTTGATTGACATCTGAAATATAAGAAGTTTTAGATTGGATATCTAAAGAAATAGGGGGCCGATCAACAAAAAAATGATAAAGTGGTGGTTGGGAAGAATTATAGTTTCCAGTTATGGTCAATTTAAAATAACCTATTTTAGATTAGGTATAGATGTCCTATGACATCTGGAGAAGATAATAGTGATTTGATGGCCGTGTCTTAACCAAATCAGCTTATAACATAGATTTCTACCTGATTTGATAAAATATACCTGATTAGAGATCTGTGGAGCATATTTAAAAAACGCGATATCGTAAATCTGTGATACCTCGGGGTTATCGTAAAAGAACGATTGCGCCTGTAATTGTGCGGATGTTGGTACAATACCATGCGTAGCAAAATATTGTATGGGCACTCAAAGGATTAAGATCTACAATCACAATCAAAATTGTATGATCGCGATTATAAATTTAAGACTTCAATCGTAGATTTACATCTAAAGGGCATGTCCACCCACAAACTAAAATATAACCCACTACTGGTCACACTGTACAATTTAAAAAAAATCCTTACCTTACATCTCTGCTCCAAAAGGTTCTCCTGCAGTGCTTGTCCAAAGTCCCAGAAAGTGAATAGTAGTAGTTTTCTTCCTGTGTAAAAGGTTTCAGCCTCCTCCCTGTCCTCTGAGAGGACAGTGTTATCTGCAGAGGAGCCCTTTCCCCCCCTCCCACCCTCCTGATCCCTCCCTAGCTGCCCTTCTCCTAGCATAAAATCTTTTCAATATGTTAGAGGGCATCGCTTCCCACCCTATATTAGATAGTTAAAAAAAGAATCTGAACTCTACTTACAGCCCTTTTGCGTCCTCTATTGCCAGCAGCCACTGCTGTCATTGGCTGCCGGTCCAGCCACCTGCTTGTAGTTCCAGCAAGCAGGAGCCGGATCAGAATGCCGCTGGAGTGAGGGGCTGTCTGATTCTTTTTTTAACTATCTAATATAGCGGTTGGGGGTGGGAAGGGATTCCCTCTAAAATATTAAAATGTATTTTGTAGGGTGTAAATGCCCTTTAAGGCAGAGTATCCAAAAAAAGCAATTCTGCTCCTTCATCTCTACCCTCCAACCTGTAATTAAAAGAACTTCTGGCCACAAAGAAACCCAGTGAACCATATCTCATTTCCTTAGTGATCTCAGAGAATACAGGAGTGAATTCAGTAATCTGCTTGGGCAGCCAGTGCCATTACAGTTGTATTTACAAGGTGGTGCTACGCATGATGTGCCCAGGTAATGGAGGCAGAGCACATGTCCAAGGAGAAAGGAACAAAATGACTGCAGGTCACACAAAGAACTAACACAAATTTAGCAAAACAAAATGAAGTATAAACAGAATCTCCCATGTGATTATTGCAAGCTAGCAAGTTACATGGCAAGGGATGAGGATGCATTCTGTTACTGCAAAGAAAGACACACAGCCTTGCTTATTTAGTAGCCTTGATTACATAACAGTAAGACTACCACAGCCAAACATCCATGTAACAGTTCCCTTTGCCATAACAGCCTTGGAGTTGTTGCCTCCATTCTGGGCGACCCCCTGAACAAGTAACGACATCATCAATAACGTTAGAAAAGGATTGGGAGGGAGGGAGAATGGCCAAGGATTAAACACCCTGCACTTTATACCCCACAGACACACGCCCAGACCCACTACCCAGCTTACTACCTCTACCTACCAATCCCCACAATTCCCCCCTGAAAACAGACCCCCTGGGGCACCCAGCCCTTTCATTCTATGTCTATGGTTACTAATTTTTTATTTGGTGATGCCCTTTAAATTAATGCATTTAGAACTATTGTGGTTTGTTTTGTTTTCCTATACTAAGCATAAGCACTAAGATTGAGACAGGCCGTGTGACCTCTGTGATAGAATTTCATGTTATGAAGGTGGAAATTTACGTATAAAGTAGCTAAATACACAGGGACGCAAAAAAATGAGCAAAAAAAAAACCTATTCTTGTTATTGCTTCCTTCAGTCTCACACTGCCCCCACAGTCCCTAACACAACTCCCTCCGACTGGTACAGTAATTATTAACAGTAACCTAATATTATCAGCAGTGAGTCACACAGTTCTAGGTCTCCTAGAGCGCTCACACCGTCTACTGTCTATCTGCTGTCAACAGCCTTAATTAAAAACTGACCCCCTCTGCCAAACCAAACACAACCCTCCAACCTTCACAGCACATTATTTGCACAATTTTACATCGGCCGCAATTGGGTTGATAATATCGATCAATCTATGGCCACCTTTAGATGTGATGTTAATTTAACCGTTGTGTTTAAAGGACTAGTTCACACAGAAAGTAAATTTCTTTTTTTTCATTAAGTGAAGAGTTATGTCTTGCCTCCCATTCTTCACTTAAAGGGCAAGTCCACCCCAAAACTAAAATTTAACTCCATGCTGGTCCCACTGTGCAGTGTTAATAGATCCTTACCTTACATCTCTGCTCCATATGGTTCCTCTAAAGGGCTTGTCCAAAGTCCAGGAAAGTGAATAGTCAGGAGCCTGTGTAAAGGTTTGCTGGCGGCTTGCGCCTATGTGCACACACATTTTGCTAAGCCTGTGCAGAAAAGTGATGCACACACAAAAATAGGAATGTAAGCTCTGGGTTGTGTAGTGCACAGCATTTTATTTTGTAAGATCATGGAAAATATGCATTTGCAGACAGCCAATAAAAAGAAGAGGAAACACTGAATTTGAAAGTTATGAGTATTTGCCTTGTTTACAAACACTAGGAATTATTATAGGACTTTTATTTTAATCCCCCAAAGAGTGATGTCAGAAGGACCACATTAGTCATTCAATAATTGGCAGGCCAGGCCTGTGCATGAAAAGGATAGTGGGCAAGATAACAGAGGAGTTATTTGGGGAAAAGCCACCCCACAATTATAGAAGCCTTATGGTATCCCACCTGTCAAAATGGCTCACAGGTATTATAGAAAAAAACAACCTTGGTGAGCCCCTTGTCAACCATAAAAGCAAATCGTTAAGAGTTAAGAGGAGAGTAAAACATGAAAAATAAATAGACAGGAGGAGTTAGGAGAGATAAATAAGGAAAACAGGAGGAAACAGAAGGCTAGGCAGGTCACTGGTCTATATTTGCTGGAGGGCTCCAAAAACCAAACACTGTCATCAGAAGCACATGTCCAGATTGTCTCAGCTTACATTTTCACGTCCATGAAACTATGGTGGTATATCCGGTCAGTACAGGACAATGCAGGAGAATGCAGACAAAAAAACTATGAACACAAGAAGGCTCAGTCAAAAATGTGATGCCAATATGGTTGGGACTTCCTTTCCCCTCATCCTCATTCCCTCTCCCAGTGAGACACACATGCTCAGTGTGCTTCCTCCAAATAAAAGTGAGTAGATGTCAAAGCAATGCAATATTAGTTGCCTTCTTCCTAAACCCACACTAATCAATTTTAATGATGTAGGAAGGGATTGGTGTAGGCTAAAGATGCAATTTGCTGTGCCTGAGGCAGAATTGCAGCTTTTGGGCCATAAAGCTGCGCTTGTGAAATGCCTTTTTTTAGTGAATAAGATGGAGTTCTTAAAGGATAAGTGCACTGTAAAATCA
>JAACNH010000079.1:0-81299 GCA_019447015.1 Hymenochirus boettgeri
CCAGGGGTCAGGGACCTCATTAACAAAAGGGGTCAGGGACCTCCATATACACAAGGGGTACAGGGACCTCCATATAACACAAGGGTCAGGGACATCTATATAACAGCAAGGGGTCAGGGATCCTCCATTATAACACAAGGATCAGGACTCCATATACAGACAAGGGGTCAGGGATCATCCATATAATAAACATCAAGGGGTCAGGGACCTACTATAACAGGCAAGGGGTCAGGGACCTCCATATAACAGCAAGGGGTCAGACCTCCCTATATAACACAGGGGTCAGGGACCTCCATATAACACCAAGGGGCAGGGTGTTCATGGGATCTCTCATATAAACAGCAAGGGGTCAGGGACCTCCATATAACAGCAGGATCAGGGACTCCATATAACAAAGGGGTCAGGGCTCATAACAGCAAGGGGTCGACGCCTCCATATACCATCAAGGGGTCAGGGACACTCAATATAACAGCAAGGGGTCAGGGAACTCCATATAACAGCAAGGGGTCAGGGACCTCCATATACAGCAAGGGGTCAGGGACCCTCCATATAACATCAAGGGGTCAGGGACCTCATATAAACAGCAAGGGCTCAGGGCCTCATACCATAACCAGCAAGGGGTCAGGGGACCTCATATAACAGCAAGGGTCAGGGTTCTCATATAACAGCAAGGGGTCAGGGACCCTCCATATAACAGCAAGGGTCAGGGACACCATATAATCACAAGGGGTCAGGGACCTCCATATAACACAAGGGGTCAGGGACCCCTCCATATAACAGCAATGGGAAAGGAACCTCCATATAACAGCAAGGGTCAGGGACCTCTATATAACAGCAAGGTGTCAGGGACCTCCATAAACAGCAAGGGGTCAGGGACCTCATTTAACAGCAAGGGGTCAGGGACCTCCATATAACAGCAAGGGGTCAGGGACCTCCATATAACAGCAAGGGGTCAGGGAACCTCCATAGAACACGCAAGGGGTCAGGGACCTACCATATAACAGCAAGGGGTACAGGGACCTCCATATAACAGCAAGGGAAAGGAACCTCCATATAACACCTTAAAGGGGTCATGGAACCACCATATAACAGGCAAGGGGTCAGGGACCTCCATATACAGCAAGGGGCAGAGGACCTCCATATAACAACAAGGGTCAGGGACTCCTGAATTCAAGGTGATGATTGCATTGTAGAGAGTTTATCAAACATCCAACTGTAAGGCGTCAAAAACAATATTGTACCATGCCCGGAACCATTGACGTTGACCCACCACACCAAACAACACCCCCCCCCCCTTTTATTCAGGTTGGTTTCTTTATTTCCACAGAAATTAACCTACTTCACACCTACATTATACCAGTCTTGTAACTTGTCTAAGATGTTGATATTAGAGTCTTCAAACCTTTGTTCTTTTCCTTAAGATGCAGGTACACAGTCGGGCCCCAAGTACATATTAAAGCACACTTCCCTGAGTATATGATGTGTTGTTCTCAGTGTGTTGTTGTGTTTAAAGCAGAAGGGATATGTGTCTGTTGTAAATTCTTCTTAATTTCTGTCACCGCTGCACATCAGTGATGGTCATTGGATGACCAAGGTCCTTTTCCGTCTTGCTTCCCCTTCACTGGTGGTATTCATGCTCTTTCCTTCTTCCAGTTTGACAAAGGCCCAGTCCAGATGGGATGGTGTTTAGCTTGCCTTTGTGCTAGTGGGGTTCAATAAAAGTTCTTATCATAAAAATGGTAATAACCAATCAGATTTATTTAACATTTTAAAGCTAACACCTGATTGGTTGGGGCAAAACTAACGCCATTTTTAATGATAAGAATTTCTATTAAATCTCCCAACGGTATTTAAAAAGTGACGCGCTGTGATTACTATTGATAACTCGTTCAAGAATTCCAGTCCAAGGAAACTATTATATCCCCCAACCCTAAACGCTCCTTTAAAACGTTAGAATCTGCCCAGAAATATACTGACAATTTCTTTCCTTATACCCTGGCATGCCGTGGAGGAGGGTTGGGGGTGTCCCTGATGCAGCCGAGGATTGGGGAGGGGAGGGAGAGCTCCAGCACATGTCAGACTCCTCCAAAGAGGAGCAGGAAGTAGCAGGAACCATATTACACACAGATTAGCTCCTACTCTTCACTTTTATGGACTTTCCCAGGCTGTGCAGGAGAACCATATGGAGCAGAGGAGGGAAGGGGGGGGGGGGACATGCCCTTTAAGTAAACCTACAGAATAGAAAATAAGAAACTAGAATGTTTTGTTTGTTACTTTATTTTATATCTTTAATTAACCACTTACTGACAACCTTCCAGGGAACCCCAGGATTCCCCTTTGGATGGACTAGGCACGTGTGTGTTATATAATCTTTATCTGATCATTGTATTGGATGAATTAATAAAAAATGAATGTAATCGTTTATAATATTGGGGTTCCCGGGATACGAAAAGTGCTTCAATGATTTTGGCAACTGACAGATGTTGCTCCACCCCCCATTGGTCCCAGGGCCTAACCAATGGCAAGACGTGTTCTACAAGAAGGCTTCTTCCCTGGATAGATGCCAGGGTAAGGTGGGGGTGGAGCTAACCACCTGGTCCGGAATGAATTGTATTTCGATCGTCCATGAGCTCGGTGCCAGAACATTAATTACGAATTACTAGCGTCTAGTTCCCGTTTGTGTTGCTGTTAGCGGAAGTAATTAGGGCAGTCGTGAGCGACCATATTCCAGGCTTCGTGAAGGCCGTTACCACCAATGGTTGCAGAGGGCCTCTTCTGCCCCAGCCAGATTCTGCAGGAACTGCTCCATGCTGGACAGACCCAGAATGACACCATCTCCATGGCTCCCCTGTTGAAGCAAGAAAATCTCCAGGTAAACGACGTGTTGGAATCGATACCGTCAAACATTAAATGGATTTGTCGTCTAATGTCACAAAAGACAAATCGGTACCTGAACTGTGAGTGATGGTACATCCACCGTAAAGCCGCGGACGCAAACAGGACTCTTGACCCGTAGGCCGCCTTGAGGACTTCTGTACCAACTCATAGCCTCAAAGTGATGTTTTTTCCAGTATCTACACAAGACAAGCCTGAGGATCATCTAACGTTTGGTAATCACCTCCCACCCCTACAAACAGAGGTGATATCATACACCAGGGGAAACGCCAGGAGATGGGCGGGTCTGTATGTTTACCTGTTCCTGTATGTTTCTGCCCAGTGGGTTCCAAAGAATCTGCAGGCTGCTTGTCTTTATCCTTGTCCTCATATTTGTATTTCCCAGTTAACAGCCCCCCTGTTACAGCAAACAGAGAAAATAACTTAATGCAGCGCCCATACACTTGACATGTACTATTCCCCACTAAATATACACTGCCGTATGTAAACGTGTTTGTGGTTAATGAAGTTGGATTAAGAGATAAGAAGATGAAAAGGATCGGGGGGAATTCGGTTATTGATTGGAGAGCTGGAAGACCATTGCACAGTGTTTGCCAATCTTTAGGGTTAGCGGTATATGAAAAGTTACCAAAACGGCGCCAGATTCCACAGCCGGGAGATGGCGGCATTTAGCAGCACTGGAATTTCAAATACATTGTATTCACCTTGATGAACAAATCAATTGTCAGTTACCTGCCCACAACCCAACTGATCAGACAAACCCCCAATGCTTAGAAAGCTTGAATTTCCAATCAATCAATGATAAAAGGAATTTACTGATGTGTTTGATTAAAGCTACATACAGAGACTAGAAAATGATTTAAAGCTACATACAGAGACTAGAAACGATTTAAAGACATACAGAGACTAGAAAAGTTTAAAGCTACATACAGAGACTAGAAAGATTTAAAGCTACATACAGAGACTAAAAAGATTTAAAGTACATACAGACTAGAAAGATTGAACTTACATACAGAGACTAGAAAACGATTTAAATACATACAGATACTAGAAAACGATTAAAAGCTACATACAGAGGACTAGAAAACGATTTAAAGCTACATACAGAGACTAGAAACGAGTAGAATAAGAATGCTTTAAAGCTACATACAGAGACTAGAAAGATTAAAGCTACATACAGAGACTAGAAAAGATATTAAAGCACATACAGAGACTAGATAAACGATTTAAAGCTACATACAGAGCACTAGAAACACGATTTAAAGCTAATACAGAGACTAGAAAACGATTTTAAAGCTACATACAGAGATAGAAAACGATTTAAAGTACATACAGAGACTAGAAAACGATTTAAAGCTAAATACAGAGACTAGAAAGATTTAAAGCTACATACAGAGACTAGAAACGATATTAAAGCTACATACAGAGACTAGAAAACGATTTAAAGCTACATACAGAGACTAGAAAAACGATTTTAAAGCTACATACAGAGACTAGAAAAAGATTTAAAGCTACATACAGAGACTAAAACGTATTTAAAGCTACATACAGAGACTAGAAAAGATTTAAAGCTACATACAGAGACAGAAAACGATTTAAAGCTACATACAGAGACTAGAAAAGATTAAAGCTACAAAAGAGACTAGAAAACGATTTAAAGCTACATACAGAGACTAGAAAAGATTAAGCTACATACAGAGACTAGAAAAGATTTAAGCTACATACAGAGACTAGAAAAGATTTAAAGCTACATACAGAGACTAGAAAAAGATTTTAAAGACATACAGAGACTAAAAACGATTTAAAGCTACATACAGAGACTAGAAAACGATTTAAAGCTACATACAGAGACTAGAAAATGATTTAAAGCTACATACAGAGACTAGAAAACGATTTAAAGCTACATACAGAGACTAGAAAACGATTTAAAGCTACATACAGAGACTAGAAAACGATTTAAAGCTACATACAGAGACTAGAAAACGATTTTAAAGTACATACAGAGACTAGAAAAGATTTAAAGCTACATACAGAGACTAGAAAACGATTTAAAGCTACATACAGAGACTAGAAAACGATTTAAAGTACATACAGAGACTAGAAAACGATTTAAAGCTACATACAGAGACTGAAAAACGATTTAAAGCTACATACAGAGACTAGAAACGATTTAAAGCTACATACAGGACTAGAAAACGATTAAAGCTACATACAGAGACTAGAAAACGATTTAAAAGCTACATACAGAGACTAGAAAACGATTTTAAAGCTACATAACGAGACTAGAAAAAACGATTTAAAGCTACAATACAGAGACTAGAAAAACGATTTTAAAGCTACATACAGAGACTAGAAAACGATTTAAAGCTACATACAGAGCTAGAAAAACGATTTAAAAGCACTACAGAGACTAGAAAACGATTTAAAGCTACATACAGAGACTAGAAAAGAAGTTTTTAAAGCTACATACAGAGACTAGAAAACGATTTAAAGCTAAATACAGAGACTAGAAAACGATTTAAAGATAATACAGAGACTAGAAAACGATTTAAAGCTACATACAGAGACTAGAAACGATTTAAAGCACATACAGAGACTAGGAAAACGATTTAAAGCTACATACAGAGACTAGAAAAACGATTTAAAGCTACAATACAGAGCTAGAAAACGATTTTAAAGCTACATACAGAGACTAGAAAACGATTAAAGCTACATACAGAGACTAGAAACGATTTAAAAGCTACAACAGAGTAGAAAACGATTTAAAGCTACATACGAGACTAGAAAACGATTTAAGCTACATACAGAGACTAGAAAAGATTTAAAGCTACAACAGAGAAGAAACGATTTAAAGCTACATACAGAGACTAGAAAACGATTTAAAGCTATACAGAGACTAGAAAACGATTTAAAGCTACATACAGAGACTAGAAAACGATTTAAAAGCTACATACAGAGACTAGAAACGATTTAAAGCTACATACAGAGACTAGAAAACGATTTAAAGCTAACATCAGAGACTAGAAAACGATTTAAAGCTACATACAGAGACTAGAAACGATTTTAAAGCTACATACAGAGATAGAAAACGATTTAAAGCTACATACAGAGACTAGAAAACGATTTTTAAAGCTACATACCGAGACTAGAAAAACGATTTAAAGCTACATACAGGACTAGAAAACGATTTTAAGCTACATACAGAGACTAGAAAAAACGTATTTTTTAAAGTACAACAGAGACAGAAAACGATTTAAAGCTACATACAGAGACTAGAAAAAAGATTTAAAGCTACATACAGAGACTAGAAAACGATTTAAAGCTACATACAGAGACTAGAAAACATTTAAAGCTACATACAGAGACTAGGAAAAGATTTAAAGCTACATACAGAGACTAGGAAAACGATTTAAAGCTACATACAGAAGATAGAAAACGATTTAAAGCTACATACAGAGACTAGAAAAAGATTTTAAAGCTACATACAGAGGACTAGAAAATGATTTAAAGCTACATACAGAGACTAGAAAACGATTTAAAGCTACATACAGAGACTAGAAAACGATTTAAAGCTACATACAGAGGACTAGAAAAATTTAAAGCACTACAGAGACTAGAAAAGATTTAAAGCTACATACAGAGACTAGAAAAACGATTTTAAAGCACATACAGAGACTAGAAAACTATTTAAAAGCTACATACAGAGACTAGAAAACGATTTAAAGCTACATACAGAGACTAGAAAACGATTAAAAGCTACATACAGAAGGACTAGAAAACGATTTAAAGCTACAACAGAAGAGACTAGGAAAACAATTTTAAAGCTACATACAGAATAGAAAACGATTTAAAGCTACATACAGAGACTAGAAAACGATTTAAAGCTACATACAGAGTAGAAATGATTTAAAGCTACATTACAGAGACTAAAAACGATTTAAAGCTACATACAGAGACTAGAAAATGATTTAAAGCTACATACAGAGACTAGAAAATGATTTAAAGCTACATACAGAGACTAGAAAATTATTTAAAGCTACATACAGAGACTAGAAAACTGTCATCTAAAAATATTGATTCAGGCAACAATCTTATCAACAATGTACAGAAAAGGAAGAGAAGCGACTGGTGCATCAGTTGTTAAATGGCAGGATGATCGTAGCCTAAATGGATTATTTGTGGTCAAGTGGAAGGACGAGTGTCTAGTGTCTGTATAGTTGGGGGTTATGGGGATTCACATTTGTATTGAAATATGTTCCGATGGTTTACTCTAATGTACTGGCAGATAAGCGGAGGACAACCCCCTCCAATCCCGAGTGGGGGAAGGGGGCGTTGAAAAGTGATGTCACTTAGGGTTAGAGGGAGGCGGAGTTAGTGGCCTAGGGGGTGGAGGGAGATGGGGTTAGGGGCGTTCCTGGGGGGGCGTGATCAGCAAAAGAATGGTGTGACCGGGGAGGAGATTAGAGTCTCCTCTTGGTCGCGGGAGACCACCCCAGAATGAGGGTGGGATACCTCCATTCTTTATCACAGAATACATGAATACTGTTCCTTTAACACATCATGTCCCAGTGTCCTATGTATAGTATTAAATACATAGGATATTAGAATACACTGACATGGTCAATGATGCTTGGAAACATGTCTTAATAATGAACAGCAAAATGACGTTGGTCCCCTTACCGGCTAGTGGGTTGTACGCATAGAACCTCATTCCTAGTTGTCTCAGACATGGCAGAAGTTCAGTCTCCACTTGCCTTGTTGTTGCATTGTACATGCCCTAGGAGGCGATAGAGAATATTCACTTTTCTTAATTAAATTTTAAACTGACCTGCAGTGTTTAAACAGCCAATGAGCTTTCAGTTAATATCCCATAGGATAGTCCTAATACCTCCAACAACCAACGTAATGACCATAAAAACTGGGGACTTATTCTTGTAGCCAGCAATCATTGGTGACATACATGTTATTAAAGGGGTACAAAAGTTTAAAAATACAACAAATACAACAATACAATACAAATAAAAAACAACCTCACAAATCTTTCTTTAGGTCACACAAAACTCCTTTCCCGTCTTAAATCTGTCACGAATTAACTGAAGGTGCAACTGGCCAGGTTCATTAAAGATCAGGCAGTGTTATGTATACGCTTTAACACACAAATTATAATGGCACACGGAGAGTTTACCCCTTTTTGTGACAACCTCACCAGGTACAGAAGACATGACAATACGCAGAAAGAAAGATAATTCCCTGTGTCTTGTAACAAGACCTGCAATTACACCTGCAGAAAAGGAGAAACTCATAGGGAACCTTCATCTAGAAATGTATGGCTTCTTTTAATAGGAACGATAATATAAAGGGGCTTCTAATTTCCTTGTCTTGTAAGGACTGGTACACACCAGCTGGTTCTTCGTC
The DNA here is from genome assembly GCA_019447015.1 of Hymenochirus boettgeri. Lineage (NCBI taxonomy): Eukaryota > Metazoa > Chordata > Amphibia > Anura > Pipidae > Hymenochirus > Hymenochirus boettgeri. Next base: position 8,311 of record JAACNH010000079.1, read on the forward strand.
TCGGCTGACCGTTCAACACTAGTGACATTCAGTCGGGCAGATTCACTGTTGGTTGTGGGGAAAGTCATGAGCAATTTGGAAAGTCATGTCAGATGGAAGGAAAAGTTGGTTAAAAGAGGAAGAGGGATACTAAGCCTAAGAAAAACAAGTACTGTATTCCAGACATGCAGCAACACACACACCTCAGAGAGCTAAGTAAATACATTTATTTATAGATTAAGATGAGGTAAATGAATGTATGGTTGCCCGTTAAGGTATACAATATTGTCCTGGTCAATCACTCACCCTGATGTTTTGGTCAGATTAGCTGGGTTTTAAGACAAGCGCTGGTCTATGGGGGGTTGGCATGGCTAGACTGGCACTACCATGCAAAGTTGTATGACTCGTATGGGGGATATTGGAGGAAACTATAGTTTTCCTTTAAGTTCCAAATGCGAAGTTGTATCTGCAAAAATGACATAAATTACCTGATACACAGTGGGAAGTACCCAGTTCTTGTGTTTACAAATGCAGTAAATTTCCATCACCTCCCAGGCAGTGTAATTGGAAAGTCCTAGTTCCTTGAACTTGCCCTGGAAAAAAAAATAAAACAAATGATGTGGTTTCCCCTGCCAGTACCTCATGTTAGCCAACGCTAGGGAGGGGCTACTTAAAACCATGTGACTGTCCCATGATGTCACTAGGTAGCTCAAAGTGACATAAGAATGTAACAGTATAGAAGTCTTCCCACTCTAGTTACGTACTGCACAATGAATTGCACACAGTACGAGATAAACATTCCCCCAGTATCATGTGCCAATGCAGCCATACACAAACAGACATTGTATGAACAATATCTTGTCCTTGTATGTTACAGAATGACCGCTCCCCGTATCAGTCATTTAACAAATCTCCACTGGAACAAGACTGTCTCTGTGCATGGAATAAACATAATAACCTGCTGGTAAAGCTGCTGACAGGCAGCCAGAGTCTCCTCTATAGGGGTCTGGTGATCTGGCGCATGCAGGTAGAACAGGTGGACGCTGGGGGTCTTTAGTCTCTGTAGGGAGGTTTCCAGTTGCTGGCGAACGCTCTCGGCTTTCAGGGTCTTTCCATCCCAGGGATTTGCTTTAGTTGCCAGTTTTACTGAAAAACAGAATTGGCACCGGATGACAACATTGGACAATCACATGTATTGGACAGTCCGTAGGAATTATATATGTGGGATCAGGGACAGACCTTCCAGCTGCTGCTAAACTACATCTCTCAAACTCTGGTGGTTAAAGTCCCTGAAGTTGTCTGTACCTGTAACCTGGTTGTCATATAATTATAGGTCCCCATTCAGCTGCTTTAAACCCTTCATCCATATCTACGTTGCTGGCAGGGCAGACAATCTAAACAGTAACCTTTCACTATGAAACCCTAAGGGCCCAGAGCCAATTGGTTGGTTGTCCATGGACATAGTACATACTGACTGGCTTGCCATTGGATTATTATTGGATCCATTAGGCAGGTACTATTGGTAGATACATACATTAGAATGACTGTGGAACACTCATTGGGATAAATTACAATTAAATACCTACTGATACTGATTGATGATGTCTGATGAAGGTGCCATGTGACACCGAAACGTTACACGTTTGAATAAACACCATTGGTTTGGTCACTATTAAGACTGGCGTGCATTACTTCATACTATCTTATTTGGACGTTTGGTCACTAGCTGTGACTTGGTAGTGGCACCCAGCACTTAGTACTCCTTAAAGTACTTGGTGGTGTGGGAGGGTCATTTCTATTTACTGATACTGATTTGGTTATTACATCATTCACACAAACCAGGGTTGCTGGATCCTGTCCTAGGAATGGCCCTGTCAGCCCGTCCCTGAAATGTTCTCTCCACCTAGAGGCCTGTGGCAGTGTCTGGACGTTCCAGGGGAAGAGCCCCCTAACCCCTCCCCTTAACTCGTCTATGCCCTAGCCACATCTACCCGACATCAGAGTCCCGCCCCCTCCCGCTCCAAGGCAGACAAAATATGGCAATAATAATAATAATAATAATAATGATGATAATAATAATAATAATAATAATAATGATAATAATAATAATAATGATAATAGTAATAATAATAATAATAATGATAATAATAATAATAATAATAATAATGATAATAATAATAATAATAATAATAATAATAATAATAATAATAATAATAATAATAATAATGATGAGAATAATAATAATGATGATAATAATAATAATAATAATAATGATGATAATAATAATATAATAATAATAGTAATAATAATTAATGATGATAATAAATAAAATAATTAATAAATGATAAATGTATAAGAATAAGAAAAAAAATGATAATAGTAATAATAATAAATGATGATAAAATAATAATAATAATAATGATGATAATAATAATAATAATAATAATAATGATGATAATAGTAATAATAATAATAAGAAGAATGATAATAGTAATAATAATAATTGATGATAATAATAATAATAAGAATAAGAAGATAATGATAATAATAATAATAATGATGAATTAAAATAGTAATAATAATAATGATGATAATGCATAGTAATAATAATAATGATGATAAATAGCAATAATAATAATAATGATGATAATAATGATGATAATAGTAATAATAATAATAATAATGATAATAGTAATAGTAATAATAATAATGATGATAATAGTAATATAATAATGATGATAATAGCAATAATAATAATAATAATGATGATTATAGCAATAATATAAATAATGAGATAATAGTAATAATAATAATGATGATAATAGTAATAATAATAATAATAATAATTGATGATAATAATAATAATAATAATAATAATAATGATGAGAATAATAATGAATGATGATAATATAATAATAATAATAAATGAAATAATAATAATATAAAATAATGATAATAGTAATAATAAAATGATGATAATAATAAATAATAATGATGATAATAGATAATAATAATAAGAAAATGTAATAGTAATAATAATATGATGAAATAATAATATAATAATAATGATGATAATAATAATAATAATAATAATAATGTGAAATAGTATAAATAATAATTAGAAGAATGACAATAGTAATAATAATAATGATGATAAATATAATAATAATAAGAACGATAATAGTAATAGTAATAATAATAATGATGATAATAGTAATAATAATAATGATGATAATAGCAATAGTAATAATAATAATGATGATAATAGCAATAATAATAATAATGATGATAATAATGATGATAATAGTAATAATAATAATAATAATGATAATAGTAATAGTAATAATAATAATGATGATAATAGTAATAATAATAATGATGATAATAGCAATAATAATAATAATAATAATGATGATAATAGCAATAATAATAATAATAATAATAATGATGATAATAGCAATAATAATAATAATAATAATAATGATGATAATAGTAATAATAATAACCCTGTATGGGGGCTAGAATTGGGTAAAAATATGTGACTGGTCCCACAAGCTAATAATAGTATTAAAGGTGCCATACATCTATAAGATTTATTACCCGACCGAGTGCTCAGGCGATGTTCCTTCGATCCTGCCGGAACCGCTTCTTCCCGATCTTACATTCGACCAACATGCGATTGCAAAATAAATGGGATTTTGCGATCGCATGTCGGTCGAATGTAAGATCGGGGGAGAAGCGGTTTCAGCAGCATCGATGAACATTGTGTGACGCGCTCGGTCGGGTAAGTAAAATCTTAAGATGTATGGCCACCTTAAGGGTTCAGTGGCTTGGAAATTCCCACAAATTAGCACATGGGGGTGTCCAGGGAATTTGTGACTAAAACCATCACCAGGTCACATATGGGGTGTGGCTTGGATTTAAAGGACAACTTCACCCTCGAAGAACACATTTAGAAAGAATGGCCTCTTATGAATTCATTACGTTGCCTGCTATGCTTCTGGATGCCTCATGGAAACTGAGCTATTTAGAAACCTGTAATGAGCAGGTACTGAGCCTGGGCATGCTAGAAGAGGCAGACGGGATTAACATTCAGTCATTGGCTGTGATGTCAAATCCATAACAGGACATTGTGCAGGATTTCAGGTTAGACTTATATATTTCACACTATTACCGTTAGGGTTTGGGGGGAGATTTGCCTGTAATTTCTCCATTCTGCCAGTTTTCATTTTGGGTTGGACTTGCCCTTAACCACTGAATTGACCCCTCCCCCAGGTTGTTACTTGACAGTCAGCTCCTCCTCTCAACAAGCCTCGCAATCAATTCTAGCCCCCTCCAGAACAATAAAGCGAGCCGTCTGATTGGTGGGTAGGAGGACGCGAACTACCCGTGACGTCACTCATTTACCTTCAGGGCCGAGTCCTAGACTGCCGAGCACGCGCTCTGTCTCCCCGTCCCCGTACATGAACGCGGTGTCCACCTCTTCGTGTCCGCGCACCAGGAACCTGCACCGCCTCCCCGCTGGCGCGCGCGTCCATCCGACGTCCGAATTCCATGGTGCCGAGTATTGTGCGCGGTTAAACTAGAGCCCGTCTGGGGGGATGGACCGGGTGGAGAGGCGTGAGACATCATGGACCGGAGAATAACCGACAACACACGAGGCAAACACAAGCTGGAGCGGAGTACGTCAGTCACAGCCAGGGGTGGGGCGAGTCACGTGATAACAACGGGCAAAGTGCGGGAGGGGCGTGACCACACGCCTATCAATCAATCCTGGGAACCATTACTAGTTATAATAGATCCTAATAGATATGTATGGGGTAGTATTACTACTAAAACCAATGGGAAATAGATATTATCTAGTAGATTACTACAACGATGGGAAATAGATACTACTACTAGTATTCTACTAACACCAATGGGAAATAGATACTACTAGTAGTATTACTACTAACTGATGGGAAATAGATACTACTACTAGTATTACTACTAACAACCAATGGGAAATAGATAATACTAGTAGTATTACTACTAACTGATGGGAAATAGATACTACTACTAGTATTACTACTAACAACCAATGGGAAATAGATACTACTAGTAGTATTACTACTAACTGATGGGAAATAGATACTACTACTAGAATTAATACTAACAACCAATGGGAAATAGATACTACTAGTATTACTACTAACAACCAATGGGAATAGATACTACTAGTAGTATTACTACTAACTGATGGGAAATAGATACTACTACTAGTATTACTACTAACAACCAATGGGAAATAGATACCACTAGTAGTATACTACTAACTGATGGGAAATAGATACTACTACTAGTATTACTACTAACAACCAATGGGAAATAGATACTACTAGTAGTATTACTACTAACTGATGGGAAATAGATACTACTACTAGAATTACTACTAAACCAATGGGAAAATAGATAACTATATTACTAAACAACCAATGGGAAATAGATACTACTAGTTTGTAGTATACTATAACTGATGGGAAATAGATACTACTACTAGTATTACTACTAACAACCAATGGGAAATAGATACTACTAGTAGTATTACTACTAACTGATGGGAAATAGATACTACTAGTAGTATTACTACTAACAACCAATGGGAAATAGATACTACTAGTAGTATTACTACTAACTGTGGGAAATAGATACTCTACTAGAATTACTAAACAACCGATGGGAAATAGATACTACTGGTAGTATTACTACTACAACTGATGGGAAATAGATACTACTAGTAGTATTATACTAACCATATAGAAGAGAAACTACACACCTGGGCACTAGCATGTGCCTCTAGTTGGTTTCCTGGTGGTGCTGGTCACGTGAACGTTCTGCCACGTCCTGGTGTAGTAGTAATACAAGTAGAGATAATGATGACCGCACACATCCAATCAGTGAAAAGGGTCCTTAACCCATTATTGAAAGTGAAACAACCAAATAACGGTTCGGGGGGCCTAGCTGATGAAGGGTGGGCTAGGCCCCCCGAAACGTTTGGTTGTTTCACTTTCAATAAATGGTTAAGGACCCTTTTCACTGATTGGATGTGTGCGGTCATCATATCTCTACTTGTATTACTACTAACAACTGATGGGAAATATATACTACTACTAGTATTACTACTAACCTATGGGAAATAGATACAAATACTAGTATTACTACTAACAACCAATGAGAAATAGATACTACTACTAGTATTACTGCTAACAAACGATGGGAAAATAGACACTACTACTAGTATTACTGCTAATAACCGATGGGAAAATAGATACTACTAGTATTATGCTACACAACGATGGGAAAATAGACACTACTACTAATTACTGCTAATAACGATGGAAATAGTACTACTAGTAGTATTACTGCTAATAACCGATGGGAAAATGATACTACTATAGTAGTATTATGCTAATAACCGATGGGAAAATGGCTACTACTACTACTGGTATTACTGCTAATAACCAATTGGAAAATAGATACTACTAGTATTACTAATAACAACCAACGGGGAAAATAGATACTACTAGCAGTATTACTACTTACAACCAATGGGAAAATAGATACTAGAGAAAAATAGAGGTATAGCTGAACACCTAACCACACAGGTGTTCCTGAGTCTACCACTCAGGTAAACCACCTAGAGGTGGTGGTACAGAAAGTATCGCCACAATAGGTGAAATAAATACAAAAAAGCACTGTGGGTGGGAAGATAAAACCCAAAACAAATCACAACAAATAGTAAATCAACAATTAATGTCTAAAAAATATGATATATATATCACACAGTGTGTATAAATATATGTATAAAAATGAGCTGGCCAGCTCTAAAAACTGTATCACCCACTAAGCAATATAAATGTACACACTGACATAGTATCATAAAAAATCTCTCAAATGGGGCTGCAAATAGTCACTTATTAGTATCGAAAAGTGCAGTGTCAATATATATAAATGGAGTATAAATTCCAGATCTTCAACACTGAAATAAGAGTAGAGAGGCTGTGGAACCAGTCGTATTAGTTCCTGATATCAAATATCCGGAATACAGCTGTAGAATCCAATTGTACGCACACACCCACATCTGGTAATAATCGCGCAAAGGCGATATACAGGGAAATTGGTATATACGGTGCACTATACGTCACCAGCTCCCTTAGGCGTGTATGTATGCTGATTGTAGGCAGGTAATCAGAAGAGGTCTCTCCGATCCCCGGGCCATTCACTAGTGTGTACGTCCCTCAATACCTCCAAAGCGTCACTGCAACCTAACAGATTTAAAGCCAGGTGATGGTATCGTGTGTCCTCGATATCCCGTCGTTAACCGGAACTAAACGTCACTCACGTCACCGCTGCGGTTTCACTCTACGAGCTTATCAGGCGGTCTTCCCACACACGGTGCATTTTTTGAAAATAGATACTACTAGTATTACTACTAACAACCAACGGGATAATAGATACTACTACTAGTATTACTACTAAAAACCAATGAGATAATAGATACTACTAGTAGATTACTACTAATAACCAATGGCAAAATAGATACGACTGCTAGTATTACTACTAATAACCAATGGGAACACAGATACTACTACTAGTATTACTACTAACAACCAATGGGATAATAGATACTACTAGTAGTATTACTACTAATAACCAACGGGAAAAATAGATACTACTAGTATTACTACTAACAACCAATGGGAAAATATATACTACTAGTATTACTACTAATAACCAATGGCAAAATAGATACTACTGCTAGTATACTACTAATACACAACGGAAACATAGATACTTACTACTAGCAACCAATAGGATAATAGATGCTACTAGTAGTATTAATACTAACCAAGGAGAATAGATACTACTGGTAGTATTACTACTAACAACCAATGGAAATATATACTGCTAGTATATTACTAATAAACCAATGGGAAAATAGATACTACTACTAGTATTGCTACTAATAACCAATGGGAACATAGATACTAATACTAGGATTACTGGGTAGGAGATAGCGAACTCCCCGTGACGTCACTCATTTACCTTCAGGGCCGAGTCCTAGACTGCCGAGCACGCTCTGTCTCCCCGTCCCCGTACATGAACGCGGTGTCACCTCCTCGTGCCCGCGCCACCAGGAACTCCCGCACCGCCCTCCCGCTGGCTCGCGCGTATCCGACATCCGAACTCAGTGGTGCCGAGTACGGTGCGCGGTGAGCTAGAGCCCGTCTGGGGGGATGGACCGGGTGGAGAGACGTGGACATCATGGACCGGAGATTAACAGACAAGACACGAGGGAAAAACAAGCTGGAGCGGAGTACTGTCATGTCACCAGCCAGGGGGCGGGGCGAGTCACGTGTAAACCATCCCTATAATATAATAGATCCATATAGATAAGGTATGGGGCCAATATTACAATAACCAATGAGAAATAGATACTACTATAGTAGTAGTATTGCTACTAAACCAATGGGAAAAAAGATACTACTACTAGTAGTATTGCTACTAATAACCAATGGGAAATAGATACTATGCTAGTATGCTAATAACCAATGGGAAATAGATACTGCTGCTAGTATACTACCAACAACTAATGGGAAATAGATACTACTACTAGTATTCGACTAACAACCAACGGGAAATAGATACTACTAGTAGTATTACTACTAATAACCAATGGGAAATAGATATTGCTACTCGTGTCACTACTAATAACCAATGGGAAAATAGATACTACAATAGCATACTAAAACCAATGGGAAATAGATACTACTACTAGTTTAATAATTACCAACGGGGAATAGATACTACTAGTATTACTACTAATAAAAGGGGAATAATACTACTACTAGTATTACTACTAATAACCAATGGGAAATAGACACTACTACGAGTATTACTACTAATAACCAATGGGAAATAGATACTAGTTTACCATACCAGGGAAATAGATACTACTATTACTACTAACAACCAACAAGAAATAGATACTACTACTACAGTAGTAGTACTACTAATAACCAATGGGAAACTGATACTACTAGTAGTATTACTTTTAATAACCAACAGGAAACTAAATACTACTAGTAGTACTACTTCTAATAACCACTGGGATAATATTGCTATTACTAGTACTATGAATACCAATGGAAAATAAATACTACTAGTAGTATTACTACTAATAACCTACGGGAAAATTGATACTTCTAGTATTACTACTAATAACCAACGGGAAATTAGACATACTACTAGTATTACTACCAACAACCAATGTGGAAAATAGATACTGCTAGTATTACTAGTAGTTCATTACTAGTGTGAACTAATCATTAAGTGTGTATTTACTGTATATCTATGACAGCCATTGCCAGCATGGGGGCAAAATATATCATCCGTTAAAAACGTTCAAAATTAGAATGCTTCTAATTTTTGTATGTATGAATTAATTTGGTGCTCTAGTGCACTGTGCGTGGTGTATACTATTCATCCTCTCTCTTATATACAGTGGTTTGCCAAAAGTATTCGGCCCCCTTGAAGTTTTCCACATTTTGTCACATTACTGCCACAAACAAGAATCAGTTTTATTGGAATTCCACGTGAAAGACCAATACAAAGTGGTGTACGTGAGATTCCAGCTGCCAGTCTTTTAGGGATGGACAGTTTTTCAGATAGATGGACAGCTCCAGCTCAGTCAGATAGTGGAACAGCTCCAGCCAGTCAGATAGACGGACAGCTCCAGCTCGGCAGATTAGACGGACAGCTCCAGCTCGGTCAGATTAGACGGACAAGCTCCAGACACTCAGCCACGCTCGGTCAGATTAGAGGACAGCTCCAGCTCGGTCAGATTAGACGGAGCTCCAGCTGGTCAGATTAGACGGACAGCTCCAGCTCGGTCAGATTAGACGGACAGCTCCAGATCGGTCCAGATTAGACGGACAGCTCCAGCTCGGTCAGATTAGACGGACAGCTCCAGCTCGGTCAGATTAGACGGACAGCTCCAGCTCGGTCAGATTAGACGGACAAGCTCCAGCTCGGTCAGATTAGACGGACAGCTCAGCTCGGGTCAGATTAGAAGGACAGCTCCAGCTCGGTCAGATTAGGAACGGACAGCTCCAGCTCGGTCAGATTAGAGACGGACAGCTCCAGCTCGGTCAGTAGACGGACAGCTCCAGCTCGGTCAGATTAGACGGACAGCTCCAGCTCGGTCAGATTAGACGGACAAGCTCCAGCTCGGTCAGATTAGACGGACAGTCCAGCTCGAGTCAGATTAGACGGACAGCATTCCAGCTCGTCCGATTCGACGGACAGCTCCAGCTCGGTCAGATTAGACGGACAGCTCAGCGGCGGTCAGATTAGAGGACAGCTCCAGCTCGGTCAGATTAGACGGGACAGCTCCAGCTCGGTCAGATTAGAGCGACAGCTCCAGCTCGGTTAGATAGACGGAGCTCCAGCTCGGTCAGATAGACGGACAGCTCCAGCTCGGTCAGATTAGACGGACAGCTCCAGCTCGGTCAGATTAGACGACAGCTCCGCTCGTCAGATTAGACGGACGGAGCTCGGTCAGATTGACGGAAGTCCAGATCGTCATAGACGGACAGTCAGCCGGTCAGATTAGACGGACAGCTGTGGAGATAGAGGTCAGCGCTACATGGATCTTAGACGAAGCTCCAGCTCGGTCAGATTAGACGGACAGCTCCCAGCTCGGTCAGATTAGAGGACAGCTCAGCTCGGTCAGATTAGACGGACAGTCCAGCTCGGTCGATTAGAGGACTGCTCCAGACTCGGTCAGATTAGACGGACTGTCCCAGCTCGGTCAGATTAGACGGACAGCTCCAGCTCGGTCAGATTAGACGGACAGCTCCAGCTCGGTCAGATTAGACGGACAGCTCCAGCTCGGTCAGATTAGACGGACAGCTCCAGCTCGGTCAGATTAGACGGACCTCAGCTCAGTAGATTAGAGGACAGCTCCAGCTCGGTCAGATTAGATGGACAGCTCCAGCTCGGTCAGATTAGATGGACAGCGCCAGCTCAGTCAAGACTAGATGGACAGTGTTTGTGAACAGCAGTTTTCAGATCTTGTCACAGATTCTCCATTGGATTTAGATCTGGACACTGACTGGGCCATTCTAACACATGGAATGTTTTGTTTTCCATATTGCCCTGGCTTTATGTTTAGGGTCGTGTCTGCTGGAAGGTGCATCCGCCCCCGTCTCAAGTCTTCTGCTGACCCCAAGAGGTTTTCTTCCAAGATTGACCTGTATAATAATAATAATGATGCTAATAATAATAATAATAATGATGAGAATAATAATAATGATGATAATAATAATAATAATAATAATGATAATAATAATAAAATAAGAAGAAGAAGAATGATAATAGTAATAATAATGATGATAATAATAATAATAATAATAATAATGATAATAGTAATAGTAATGATGATAATAATAATAATAATAATAATAATGATAATAGTAATAGTAATAATAATAATGATGATAATAATGATGATAATAGTAATAATAATAACCCTGTATGGGGCCTAGAATTGGGTAAAAATTATGTTGACTGGTCCCACAAGCTAATAATAGTTATTAAAGGTGCCATACATCTATAGATTTACTTACACGACCGAGTGCTCAGGCGATGTTCCTTCGATCCTGCCGGAACCGTTCTCCCGATCTTACATTCGACCGACATGCGATTGCAAAATGAATGGGATTTTGCGATCGCATGTCGGTCGAATGTAAAGATCGGGGGAGAAGCGGTTCCAGCAGCATCGATGAACATTGCGTGAGCGCTCGGTCGGGTAAGTAAAATCTTATAGATGTATGGCCACCTTAAGGGTTAGTGGCTGTGGAAATCCCACAAATTAGCACATGGGGTGTGTCCAGGGAATTTGTGACTAAAACCATCACCAGGTCACATATGGGGGGTGTGGCTTGGATTTAAGGACAACTTCACCCTCGTAAGAACATCTTTAGAAAGAATGGCCTCTTTATGAATTCATTACTGTATGCCTGCTATTGCTTTGGATGCCTCATGGAAACTGAGCTATTTAGAAACCTGTACTGAGCAGGTACTGAGCCTGGGCATGCTCAGAAGAGGCAGACGGGATTAACATTCAGTCATTGGCTGTGATGTCAAATCCATAACAGGACATTGTGCAGGATTTCAGGTTAGACTTATATATTCACACTATTACCGTTAGGGTTTGGGGGGAGATTTGCTGTAATTTCTCCATTTGCCAGTTTTCATTTTGGGGTTGGACTTGCCCTTAAACCCTGAATTGACCCCTCCCCCAGGCTTGTTACTTGACAGATCAGCTCCTCCTCTCAACAAGCCTCGCAATCAATTCTAGCCACGCTCAGAACAATAAAGCGAGCCGTCTGATTGGTGGGTAGGAGGACGCGAACTAGATAAGAAACAAAGTCCATATGCACACTAACCCCAGGTGGGTGCAAAAAGTCCAGAATCCCCACTTCAAAAGGGAACGAATAGCTATAATATCACAGGTAGACTTGCACTCCAAATGGTGAATAGTTTATTGTAGCCAAACATCAGTAGTTTGATTTGCTGTGTTGGCTACTAATAAACTATTCACCATTTGGAGTGCAAGTCTACCTGTGATATTTTATAGGAGGACGCGAACTACCCGTGACGTCACTCATTTACCTTCAGGGGCCGAGTCCTAGATGAGAGACGCGCTCTGTCTCCCGTCCCCGTACATGAACGCGGGGTGTCCACCTCTTCGTGTCCGCGCACCAGGAAACTCCTGCACCGCCTCCCCGCTGGCGGCGCGTCCATCGACGTCCCGAATTCCATGGTGCCGAGTATTGTGCGCGGTTAAACTAGAGCCCGTCTGGGGGGATGGACCGGGTGGAGAGCGTGAGACATCATGGACCGAGAATAACCGACAACACACGAGGCAAACACAAAGCTGGAGCAGAGAGTACTGTCATGTCACAGCCAGGGGGTGGGGCGAGTCAGTGATAAACAACGGGCAAAGTGCGGGAGGGGCGTGACCACCGCCTATCAATCAACTGGGAACCATTACTATGTTATAATAGATCCTAATAGATATTGTATGGGGCCAGTATTACTACTAACAACCAATGGGAAATAGATACTACTAGTAGTATTACTACTAACTGATGGGAAATAGATACTACTACTAGTATTACTACTAACAACCAATGGGAAATAGATACTACTAGTAGTATTACTACAACTGATGGAAATAGATACTACTATAGTATTACTACTAACAACCAATGGGACAATAGATACTATAGTAGTATACTTACTAAATGATGGGAAATAGATACTACTACTAGTATTACTACTAACAACCAATGGGAAAGATACTACTAGTAGTATATACTAACTGTGGGAATAGATACTACTACTAGAATTAACGACAACCAATGGGAAATAGATACTACTAGTATTACTTACAACACCAATGGGAATAGATACTAAAGTAGATTACTACTAACCAATGGGAAATAGTAATACTATAGTATTTACACTAAACATGGGAAAAGATACTATAGTAGTATTACTACTAACTGATGGGAAATAGATACTACTAGTAGTATTACTACTAAAACCAATGGGAAATAGATCTACTAGTAGTATTACTACTAACTGGTGGGAAATAGATACTACTACTAGAATTACTACTAACAACCGATGGGAAATAGATACTAGTGGTAGTATTACTACTAACAACTGATGGGAAATAGATACTACTAGTAGTATTACTACTAACCTATATAGAAGAGAAACTACACACCCTGGGCACTAGCATGTGCCTCTAGTTGGTTTCCTGGTGGTGCTGGTCACTTGAACGTTCTGCCACGTCCTTGGTTAGTAGTAATACAAGTAGAGATAATGATGACCGCACACATCCAATCAGTGAAAAGGGTCCTTAACCCTTATTGAAAGTGAAACAACCAAATAACGTTTCGGGGGGCCTAGCTGATGAAGGGTGGCAGGCCCCCCGAAAACGTTTGGTTGTTTCACTTTCAATAAATGGTTAAGGACTCTTTTCACTGATTGGATGTGTGCGGTCATCATTATCTCTACTTGATTACTACTAACAACTGATGGGAAATATATACTACACTAGTATACTACAACCTATGGGAAATAGATACAAATACTAGTATTACTACTAACAACCAATGAGAAATAGATACTACTACTAGTATTACTGCTAACAAACGATGGGAAAATAGACACTACTACTAGTATTACTGCTAAAACGATGGGAAAATAGATACTACTAGTAGTATACTGCTAACAAACGATGGGAAAATAGACACTACTACTAGTATTACTGCTAATAACCGATGGGAAAATAGATACTACTAGTAGTATTACTGCTAATAACCGATGGGAAAATAGATATATGTAGTATTACTGCTAATAACCGATGGGAAAATGGCTACTACTACTACTGGTATTACTGCTAATACCAATTGGAAAATAGATACTACTAGTATTACTAAACAAACCAACGGGAAAATAGATACTACAGCAGTATTACTACTTACAACCAATGGGAAAATAGATACTAGAGAAAAATAGAGGTATAGCTGAACACCTAACCACACAGGTGTTCCTGAGTCTACCACTCAGGTAAACCACCTAGAGGTGGTGGGTACAGAAAGTATCGCCACAATAGGTGAAACTAAAACAAAAAATGCACTGGTGTGGGAAGATAAAACCCAAAACAAATCAAACAAATAGTAAATCAACAATTTAATGTCTAAAAAATGTAATATATATATACACACAGTGTGTATAAATATATGTATAAAATGAGCTGGCCAGCTCTAAAAAAACTGTATCCACACTAAGCAATATAAAATGTACACACTGACATAGTATATCATAAAAAATCTCTCAAATGGGGCTGCAAATGTCACTTATTAGTATCGAAAAGTGCAGTGTCAATATATATAAATGGAGTATAAAATTCCAGACCTTCAACACTGAAATAAGAGTAGAGAGGCTGTGGAACCAGTCGTATTAGTTCCTAATATCAAATATCCGGAATACAGCTGTAGAATCCAAATGTGTACGCACACACCACAATCTGGTAAATAATCGCGCAAGGCGATACTACAGGAAATTGGTATATACCGGTGCACTATACGTCACCAGCTCCTTTAGGCTGATGTATGCTGATTGTAGGCAGGTAATCAGAAGGGTCTCTCGATCCCCCGGGCCATTCACAGTGTGTACGTCCCTCAATACCTCCAAAGCGTCACTGCACCATAACGATTTAAAGCCAGGTGATGGTATCCGTGTGCTCCTCGATATTCCCGTCGTTAACCGGAACTAAACGTCTACTCAGCGTCACCGCTGCGCGTTTCACTCTACGAGCTTCATCAGGCGGTCTTCCCACACACGGTGCATTTTTTGAAATAGATACTACTAGTATTACTACTAACAACCAACGGGATAATAGATACTACTACTAGTATACTACTAACAACCAATGAGATAATAGATACTACTAGTAGTACTTACTAATAACAACAATGGCAAAATAGATACGACTGCTAGTATTACTACTAATAACCAAGGGAACACAGATACTACACTAGTATTACTACTAACAACCAATGGGATAATAGATACTACTAGTAGTATACTACTAATAACCAAACGGAAAATAGATACTACTAGTATTACTACTAACAAACCAATGGGAAATAATATACTACTAGTATTACTACTAATAACCAATGGCAAAATAGATACTACTGCTAGTATTACTACTAATAACCAACGGAAACATAGATACTACTACTAGCAACCAATAGGATAATAGATGCTACTAGTAGTATATACTAACCAAGGAGAATTAGATACTAACTGGTAGTATTACTACTAACAACCAATGGGAATAATATACTGCTAGTATTATTACTACTAATAACCAATGGGAAAATAGATACTACTACTAGTATTGCTACTAATAACCAATGGGAACAAGATACTATACTAGGATTACTGGGTAGGAGATAGCGAAACTCCCCGTGACGTCACTCATTTACCTTCAGGACCGAGCCTAGACTGCCGAGCACGCGCTCTGTCTCCCGTCCCGTACATGAACGCGGTGTCACCTCCTCGTGCCCGGCACCAGGAACTCCCGCACCGCCTCCCGCTGGCTCGCGCGTCCATCCGACATCGAACTCAGTGGTGCCAGGTACGGTGCGCGGTGAGCTAGAGCCGTCTGGGGGGATGGACGGGTGGAGAGACGTGAGACATCACTGGACCGGAGATTAACAGACAAGACCCGAGGGAAAAACAAGCTGGAGCGGAGTACTGTCAGTCACAGCCAGGGGGCGGGGCGAGTACGTGATAACCATCCTATAATATAATAGATCCTATATAGATAATGTATGGGGCCAATATTACTAATAACCAATGAGTAATAGATACTACTTACTAGGTAGAGTATTGCTACTGAATAACCAATGGGAAAAAAGATACTACTACTAGTAGTATGCTACTAATAACCAATGGGAAATAGATACTACTGACTAGTATTGGAATAACCAATGGGAAATAGATACTGCTGGCTAGTATTACTACCAACAAATAATGGGAAATAGATACTACTACTAGTATACGACTAACAACCAACGGGAAATAGATACTTACTAGTAGTTTACTACTAATAACCAATGGGAAATAGATATGCTACTCGTGTCACTCAATAACCAATGGGAAATAGATACTACCACTAGCATTACTAATAACCATGGGAAATAGATACTACTACTAGTATTACTACTAATACCAACGGACCCCCCTCTTCTTCACACCCCCTGGTACACACCAGCTGGTTCTTCGTTCTCGGGACCGTTCACACTAGTGACATTCAGTCGGGAAGATTCACTGTTGGTTGTGGGGAAAGTCATGAGCAATTTGGAAAGTCATGTCAGAGGAAGGAAAAAGTTGGTTTAAAGAGGAAGAGGGATACTAAGCCTAAGAAAAACAAGTACTGTATTCCAGACATGCAGCAAACACACACACCTCAGAGAGCTAAGTTAAATACATTTATTTATAGATTAAGATGAGGTAAATGAATGATGGTTGCCGTTAAGGATACAATATTGTCCTGGTCAATCAGATCACCCTGATGTTTTGTCAGATTAGCTGGGTTTTAAGACAAGCGCTGGTCTTATAGGGGGGGGTGGCATGGCTAGACTGGCACTACCATGCAAAGTTGTTAGACTGTATGGGGGATATTGGAGGAAAACTATGTTTTCCTTTAAGTTCCAAATGCGAAGTTTTGTATCTGCAAAAATGAAAAATTACCTGATACACAGGGGAAGTACCAGTTCTTGTGTTTACAAATGCTAAGTAAATTTCCATCACCTCCCAGGCAGTGTGTAATTGGAAAGTCCCTAGTTCCTTGAACTTGCCCTGGAAAAAAAAAATAAAAATAAACTGATGGGGTTTCCCCTGCCAGTACCTCATGTTAGCCAACCTAGGGAGGGGCTACTTAAAACCAGTGTGACTGTCCCATGATGTCACTAGGTAGCTCAAAGTGACCATAAGAATTGAACAGTATAGAAGTCTTCCCACTCTGTACGTACTGCACAAGAATTGCCACACAGTACGAGATAAACATTCCCCCAGTATCATGTGCCAATGCAGCCATACACAAACAGACATTGTATGAAACAATATCTTGTCCTTGTTGTTACAGAATGACCGCTCCCCGTTATCAGTCATTTAACAAATCTCCACTGGAACAAGGACTGTCTCTGTGCATGGAATTAAAACATAATAACCTGCTGGTAAAGATGCTGACAGGCAGCAGAGAGTCTCCTCTATAGGGGTCTGGTGGATCTGGCGCATGACAGGTAGAACAGGGTGGCAGCTGGGGGTCTTTAGTCTCTGTAGGGAGGTTTCCAGTTGCTGGCGAACGCTCTCGGCTTTCAGGGTCTTTCCATACCAGGGATTTGCTTAGTTGCCAGGTTTTTACTGAAAAAAACAGAATTGGCACCGGATGAAAACTTGGACAATCACAGAATTGGACAGTCCGTGGCAATAGGAATTATGTGGGATCAGGGACAGACCTTCCAGCTTGATGCTTTATAAAAAACTACATCTCTCAAACTCTGGTGGTTAAAGTCCCGAATGAAGTTGTCGTACCTGTAACCTGGTTGTCAATAAGTATAGGTCCCCATTCAGCTGCTTAAACCCGTCATCCATATCTACGTTGCTGGCAGGGGCAGACAATCTTAAACAGTAACCTTTCCACTATGAAACCCTAAGGGCCCAGAGCCAATTGGTTGGTCCTATGTCCATGGACATAGCCACCTATGACTGGCTTGCCATGGATTATTATGGATCAAATTCAAGGCGTACTATTGCGTAGATACATACATTAGAATGACGTGGTGGCAACACTCATTGGGATAAATTACAATTAAAACCTACTGATACTGATTGATGATGTCTGATGAAGGTGCCATGTGACACCGAAACGTTACACGTTTGAATAAAACACCATTGGTTTGGTCCACTATTAAGACTGGCGTGCATTACTTCATACTATCTTATTTGGACGTTTGGTCACTAGCTGTGACTTGGTAGTGGCACCCAGCACTTAGTACTCCTAAAGTACTTGGTGGTGGGGAGATGGGAGGGTCATTTCTATTACTGATACTGATTTGGTTTATTACATTCATCACACAAAACCAGGGTTGCTGGATCCTTGTCCTAGGAATGGCCCTGTCAGGCCCGTCCCTGTGAAATGTTCTCTCCACCTAGCAGCCTGTGGCAGGTCTGGACGTTCCAGGGGAAGAGCCACCTAACCTCCTCCCCTTAACTAGTCTATTGCCTCCTAGCCACAATCTACCCGACATCAGAGTCCCGGCCCCCTCCCGCGCAAAGGCAGACCAAAATATGGCAATAATAAGAAGAATAATTACATAATAATGATGAATATAATAATAAAAAATAAAATGATAATAATAATAATAATGATAATAGTAATAATAATAATAATAATGATATATAATAATAATAATAATAATGTGATAATAATAAATAATGAAAAGTAATAATATAATGAATAATAATAATTAATAATGATGATAATAGTAATATAATAATAATAATATATGATAATAATAATAATAAAATACATAATAATAATAATCATAATAATAATGATGAGAATAATAATAATGATGATAATAATAATAATAATAATTAATGATGATATAATAATATAATTAATAATAGAATTAATAATAATAATAATATAATAATAATGATGATAATAGATAATAATAAGAAGAAAAATGAATATAAATAGTAATATAATAATGATGATAATAATAATAATAATATAATGATGATAATAATATAATATAATAATAATGATGATAACAGTAATAATAAATAAGACAGAATGATAATAGTTAATAATAATAATGATGATAATATAATAATAAGAATGAAAATGCTAATATAAATAGATGAATAAAAGAATGATGATAATAGTATAAATAATAATAATGATGATAATAGCAATAGTAATAATAATAATGATGATAATAGCAATAATAATAATAATAATGATGATATAATGAGATAATAGTAATGAATAATAGATAATATAGATGAATGGATAGAATAGTAATAAGAAGAAGAATGATATAATAGTAATAATAATAAATGATGATAATAGCAATAATAATAATAATAATGATGATAATAGCAATAATAATAATAATAATGATGATAATAGTATAATAATAATGATGATAATGTAATAATAATAATAATAAAATGAGATAATATATAATAATAATAATAATAATGATGATAATAATAGTGATGATAATAATGATAATAGTAATAGTGATGATAATAATAATAATAATTAATAATAATAATAATAATTAATAATAATAGTGATAATAATAATAATAATAATAATGATGTAATAGTAATAATAATAATAAGAAGAATGATAATAGTAATAATAATAATGATGATATAATAATAATAATAATAATGTGATAATGTAATAATAATAATATAATAATGATGATAATAGTATAATAATAATAGAAGAATGACAATATGTAATATAATAATGATGATAATAAGCATAATAATAATAGAACGGATAATAGTAATAAGTAAATAATAAAATGATGATAATAGTAATAATAATAATGATGATAATACGCAATTAGTAATATAATAATGAGATAATAGCAATAATAATAATAATTGATGATAATAATGATGATAATAATT
Source organism: Hymenochirus boettgeri (assembly GCA_019447015.1). Taxonomy (NCBI): domain Eukaryota; kingdom Metazoa; phylum Chordata; class Amphibia; order Anura; family Pipidae; genus Hymenochirus; species Hymenochirus boettgeri. The sequence continues at coordinate 28,642 of JAACNH010000079.1, forward strand.
AATAATAATTAATAATAATGATAATAGTATAGTAATATAATAATGATGATATGTAATAATAAAATGATGATATAGCAATAATAATAATAATAATAATGATGATAATAGCAATAATAATAATAATAAGAATGATGATAATAGCAAATAATAAATAATAATAATAATAATGATTGATAATGTAATAATAATAACCCTGTATGGGGCCTAGAATTGGGTAAAAATTATGTTGACTGGTCCCACAAGCTAATAATAGTTATTAAAGGCCAACATCTATAAGATTTACTTACCCGACCGAGTGCTCAGGCGATGTTCTTGATCTGCGGAAACGCTTCTTCCCGATCTTACATTCGACCAACAGGCGATTGCAAAATAAATGGGATTTTGCGATCGCATGTCGGTCGAATGTAAGATCGGGGGGAGAAGCGGTTCCAGCAGCATCGATGAACATGTGTGAGCGCTCGGTGGGTAAGTAAAATCTTTAGATGTATGGCCACCTTAAGGGTTCAGTGGCTTGGAAATTCCCACAAATTAGCACATGGGGTGGTGTCAGGGAATTTGTGACTAAAACCATCACCAGGTCACATATGGGGGTGTGGCTTGGATTTAAAGGACAACTTCACCCTCGTAAGAACATCTTTTAGAAAGAATGGCCTCTTTATGAATTCATTACTGTATGCCTGCTATGCTTCTGGATGCCTCATGGAAACTGAGCTATTTAGAAACCTGTATGAGCAGGTACGAGCCTGGGCATGCTCAGAAGAGGCAGACGGGATTTCATTCAGTCATGGCTGTGATGTCAAATCATAACAGGACATTGTGCAGGATTTCAGGTTAGACTTATATATTTCACACTATTACCGTTTAGGGTTTGGGGGGGAGATTTGCCTGTAATTTCTCCATTCTGCCAGTTTTCATTTTGGGGTTGGACTTGCCCTTTAACCACTGAATTGACCCCTCCCCCAGGATTGTTATGGACAGATCAGACTCCTCCTCTCAACAGCCTCGCAATCAATTCTAGCCACGCTCACGAACAATAAAGCGAGCCGTCTGATGGTGGGTAGGAGGACGCGAACTACCGTGACGTCCATCATTTACTTCAGGGCCGAGTACTAGGAATGCGAGCACGCGCTCTGTACCGTCCCCGTACATGAACGCGGTGTCCACCCTTCGTGTCCGCGCACCAGAACTCCTGCACCGCCCCCCGCGGAGCCGCGCGTCCATCACGACGTTCCAGAATCCATCGTGACAGAGTATTGTGGCGCTAGGTAAACTAGAGCCGTCTGGGGGGATGGACCCGGGGAGAGAGGCGTGAGACATCATGGACCGGAGAGAATAAGACAACACACGAGGCAAACACAAGCTGAGAGCGGAAGTACTGTCATGTCAACAGCCAGGGGGGGGTGGGGCGAGTCACGTGATAACAACGGGCAAAGTGCGGGAGGGGCGTGACCACCGCCTATCAATAAATCCTGGGAACCATTACTATGTATAATAGATCCTAATAGTATTGTATGGGTCAGTATTACTACTAACAACAATGGGAAAAGATATACTAGTAGTATAATACAACTGATGGGAAATAGATATACTACTAGTATTATACTAACAACCAATGGGAAATAGATACTACTAGTAGTATTATACTAACTGATGGGAAAGATACTACTACTAGTATTACTACTAAAACCAATGGAATAGATACATAGGTAGTATACTACTGGCATAACTCTAATAGTATTACTACTACAACCAATGGGAAATAGATACTACTAGTAGTTATTACTACTAACTGATGGGAAATAGATACTACTACTAGAATTACTACTAACAAACAATGGGAAATAGATTACTACTAGTATTACTACAAACAACCAATGGGAATAGATACTACTAGTAGTATTACTACTACTGATGGGAAATAGATACTACTACTAGTATTACTACAACAACCAATGGGAAATAGATACCACTAGTAGTATTACTACTAACTGATGGAAATAGATACTACTACTAGTATACTACTAACAACCAATGGGAAATAGATACTACTAGTAGTATTACTACTAACTGATGGGGAAATAGATACTACTAGCTAGAATTACTACTAACAACCAATGGGAAAAGATACTACTAGTATTACTACTAACAACAATGGGATAGATACTACTAGTAGATTACTACTAACTGATGGGAAATAGATACTACTACTAGTATTACTACTAAAAACCAATGGGAAAAGATACTACTAGTAGTATTACTACTAACTGATGGGAAATAGATACTACTAGTAGATTACTACTAAAACCACATGGGAAATAGATACTAATAGTAGTATTACTACTAACTGGTGGGAAATAGATACTACTACTAGAATTACTACTAACAACCGATGGGAAAATAGATACTACTGGTAGTATTCCTATAACAACTGATGGGAAAATAGATATACTAGTAGTATTACTACTAACCTATATAGAAAGAAACTACACACTGGGCACTAGGATGTGCCTCTAGTTGGTTCCTGGTGGTGCTGGTCACATTGAACGTTCTGCCACGTCCTTGGTTAGTAGTAATACAAGTAGAGATAATGATGACCGCACACATCCAATCAGTGAAAAGGGTCCTTAACCCATTTATTGAAAGTGAAACAACAAAATAACGTTTGGGGGCCTAGCTGATGAAGGGTGGCTAGGCCCCCCGAAACGTTTGGGTGTTTCACTTTCAATAAATGGGTTAAGGACCCTTTCATGATGGAGTTGGCGTTCATTATCTCTACTGTATACTACTAACAACTGATGGGAAATATATACTACTACTAGTATTATACTAACCTATGGAAATAGATAAAATACTAGTATTACACTAACAACCAATGGAAATTAGATACTACTACTAGTATTACTGTAACAAACGATGGGAAAATAGACACTACTACTAGTATTACTGCTAATAACCGATGGGAGAAAATAGATACTACTAGTAGTAATCTAACAAACGATGGGAAAATAGACACTACTACTAGTATTACTGCTAATAAACCGATGGGAAAATAGATATACTAGTAGTATTACTGCTAATAACCGATGGGAAAATAGATACTACTAGTAGTATACTGCTAATAACCGATGGGAAAATGGCTACTACTACTACTGGGATACTGCTAATACCAATTGGAAAATAGATACATGTTTACTACTAACAACCAACGGGAAAATAGATACTACTAGCAGTATTACTACTTACAACAATGGGAAAATAGATACTAGAGAAAAATAGAGGTATAGCTGTGACACCTAAACACACAGGGGTTCCTGAGTTACCACATCAGGTAAACCACCTAGAGGTGGTGGTACAGAAAGTATCGCCACAATAGGTGAAACTAAATACAAAAATGGCACTGTGTGTGGGAAGATAAAACCCAAAACAAATCAAAAAAATAGTAAATCAACAATTTAAGTCTTAAAAATATGTATATATATACACACAGTGTGTATAAATATATGTATAAAAAGAGCTGGCCAGCTCTAAAAACTGTATCCACACTAAGCACATATAAAATGTACACACTGACACTAGTATATCATAAAAAATCTCTCAAATGGGGCTGCAAATAGTCACTTATTAGTATCGAAAAGTGCAGTGTCAATATATATAAAGGGAGTAAAATTCCAGATCTTCAACACTGAAATAAGAGTAGAGAGGCTGTGGAACCAGTCGTTTAGTTCCTGATATCAATATCCGGAATACAGCTGTAGAATCCAATGTGTACGCACACACACAATCTGGTAATAATCGCGCAAAGGCGATACTACAGGGAAATGGTATATACCGGTGCACTATAGTACCAGCTCCTTTAGGCTGATGTATGCTGAATGTAGGCAGGTAATCAGAAGAGGTCTCTCGATCCCCGGGCCATTCACTAGTGTGTACGTCCCTCAATACCTCCAAAGCGTCACTGCAACCATAACAGATTAAAGCCAGGTGATGGTATCCGTGTGTCCTCGATATCCCGTCGTTAACCGGAACTAAACGTCATCAGCGTCACCGCTGCGCGTTTCACTTACGAGCTTCATCAGGCGGTCTTCCCACACACGGTGCATTTTTTGAAAATAGATACTACTAGTATTACTACTAACAACCAACGGGATAATAGATACTACTACTAGTATTACTACTAACAACCAATGAGATATAGATATACTCAGTAGTATTACTAATAATAACCAATGGCAAAATAGATACGACTGCTAGTATATACTAATAACCAATGGGAACACAGATACTACTACTAGTATTACTACTAACAACCAATGGGATATAGATACTAATAGTAGTTTAATACAATAACCAACGGAAAAGGAAATAGATACTCTAGTATTACTACTAACAACCAATGGGAAAAATTATACTACTAGTATATACTAATAAACCAATGGCAAAAGATACTACTGCTATTACTACTAATAACCAACGGAAACATAGATAATACTACTAGCAACCCAATAGGATAATAGATGCTACTAGTAGTATTAATACTAACCAAGGAGAATAGATAATACTGGTAGTATTACTACTAACAACAATGGGAATATATACTGCTAGTATATTTACTACTAATAACCAATGGGAAAATAGATACTAACCTAGTATTGCTACAATAACCAAGGGACATAGATATACTAATACTAGGATTACTGGGTAGGAGATAGCGAACTCCCCGTGACGTCATCATTACCTTCAGGGCCGAGTCCTAGACTGCGAGCACGCGCTCTGTCTCCCGTCCCGTACATGAACGCGGTGTCCACCTCCTCGTGCCCGCGCACCAGGAACTCCCGCACCGTCCCCGCTGGCTCGCGCGTCATCGACATCCGAACTCAGTGGTGCGGTACGGTGCGCGGTGAGCTAGAGCCCGTCTGGGGGGATGGACCGGGTGGAGAGACGGGAGACATCATGGACGGAGATTAACAGACAAGACACGAGGGAAAAACAAGCTGGAGCGGAGTAATGTCATGTCACAGCCAGGGGGGCGGGGCGAGTCACGTGATAAACCATCCCTATAATAATAATAGATCCTAATAGATAATGTATGGGGCCAATATTACTAATAACCAATGAGAAATAGATACTACTACTAGTAGTAGTTGCTACTAATAACCAATGGAAAAAGATACTACTATAGTAGTATTGACTAATAACCAATGGGAAATAGATTACTACTGCGTATATTGCTAATAACAATGGAAATAGATACTGCTGCTAGTATTACTACCAACAACTAATGGGAATATAGATACTACTACTAGTATTACGACTAACAACAACGGGAAATAGATACTACTAGTAGTTTACTAACTAAAACCATGGGAAATAGATATTGCTACTGCGGTCACTACTAATAAAACCAATGGGAAAATAGATACTACCACTAGAATTACTAATAACCAATGGGAAATAGATAATACATAGTATTACTACTAATTACCAACGGGGAATAGATAATACTAGTATACTACTAATAAAATGGGGAAATAAATACTACTACTAGTATTACTATACATAACCAATGGGAAATAGACACTACTACGGTATTACTACTAATAACCAATGGAAAATGATAGTACTAGTATTACCATACCAGGGAAAAGATACTACTATTACTACTAACAACAACAAGAAATAGAACTACTACTACTAGTAGTAGTACTACTAATAACCAATGGGAAACTGATACTACTAGTAGTATTACTTTTAATAACAACGAAACTAAATACTACTTTAGTACTACTTCTAAACCACTGGGATAATAGTTGCTATTACTAGTACTATGAATAACCCTGGAAAAAATAAATACTACTAGTAGTATTATACTAATAACCTACGGGAAAATTGATACTTCTAGTATTACTACTAAAACCAACGGGAAATTAGACATACTACTAGTATTACTACCAAAAACCAATGGGAAAATAGATACTGCTAGTATTACTAGTAGTTCATTACTGTTGAACAATTCATTAGGTGTATTTACTGTTATATCTATGACAGCCATTGCCAAGCATGGGGGCAAAAATATATCATCCGTGTAACAAGTTCAAAAATTAGAATGCTTCTAATTTTGTAGATTGAATTAATTTGGTCTCTAGTTGCACTGTGCGTGGATGTATACTATTCTATTCCTCTCTATATATACAGTGGTTTTGCGCAAAAGTATTCGGCCCCTCGAAGTATTTTCCATTTTTGTCACATTACTGCCACAAACAGAATCAGTTTATTGGAATCCACGTGAAAGACCAATACAAAGTGGTTGTACACGTGAGATTCCAGGCTGCCAGTCTTTTAGGGATGGACAGTCTTTTCAGATTAGATGGACAGCTCCAGTCAGTCAGATAGACGGACAGCTACCAGCTCAGTCAGATTAGACGGGACAGCTCCAGCTCGGTCAGATTAGACGGACAGCTCCAGCTCGGTCAGATTAGACGGACAGCCCAGCTCGGTCCAGATTAGACGGACAGCTCCAGCTCGGTCAGATTAGACGGACAGCTCCAGCTCGGTCAGATTAGAGGACGCTCCAGATCGGTCAGATTAGACGGACAGCTCCAGCTCGGTTAGATAGACGGACCGCTCAGCTCGGTCAGATTAGACGGACAGCTCCAGCTGGTCAGGGTCAGATTAGACGGACAGCTCCAGCTCGGTCAGATTAGACGGGACAGTCAGCCGGTCAGAGTAGACGGACAGCTCCAGCTCGGTCAGATTAGAAGGACAGCTCCAGCTCTCGGTCAGATTAGACGGCACAGCTCCAGCTCGGTTCAGATTAGACGGACAGCTCCAGCTCGGTCAGATTAGAGGACAGTCAAGCTCGGTCAGATTAGACGGACAGTCCAGCTCGGTCAATAGCGAGCTCCAGCTCGGTCAGATTTAGACGGACAGCTCCAGCTCGGTCAGATTAGACGGACAGCTCCAGCTCGGTCAGATAGAAGGACAGCTCCAGCTCGGTCAGATAGAGGGACAGCTCCAGCTCGGTCAGATTAGACGGACAGCTCCAGCTCGGTCAGATAGAAGGACAGCTCCAGCCGGTCAGATTAGACGGACAGCTCCAGTCTGGTCAGATTAGACGGACAGCTCCAGCCGGATCAGATGCGGACAGCTCCAGCTCGGTCAGATTAGACGGACAGCCCCAGCTCGGTAGATTAGACGGACAGCTCCAGCTCGGTCAGATAGACGGACAGCTCCAGCTCGGTCAGATTAGACGGACAGCTCGATCGTAGATTAGACGGACAGCTCCAGCTCGGTCAGATTAGACGGACACAGCTCCAGCCCGGTCAGATTAGACGGACAGTCCGCTCGGTCAGATTAGACGGACAGCTCAGCTCGGTCAGATAGACGGACAGCTCCAGCTCGGTCAGATTAGACGGACAGCTCCAGCTCGGTCAGATTAGACGGACTGCTCCAGATCGGTCAGATTAGAAGGACTGCTCCAGCTCGGTCAGATTAGACGGACGCTCAGCTCGGTCAGATTAGACGGACAGCTCCAGCTCGGTCAGATAACGCAGTCCAGCTCGGCGATTAGCGGCAGCTCCAGCTCGGTCAGATTAGACGACAGCTCCAGCTCAGTCAGATTAGATGGACAGCTCCAGCTCGGTCAGATTAGATGGACAGCTCCAGCTCGGTCAGTTAGATGGACAGCTCCAGCTCAGTCGAATAGATGGAAAGTGTTTGTGAACAGCAAGTTTTCAGATCTTGTCACAGATTCTCCATTGGATTTAGATCTGGACACTGACTGGGCCATTCTAACACATATGTATATGTTTGTTTTCCATTATTGCCCTGGCTTATGTTTTAGGGTCGTTGTCCTGTGGAAGGTGAACTCTCCGCCCCCGTCTCAAGTCTTCTGCTGACCCAAGAGGTTTTCTTCCAAGATTGACCTGTATTAATAATAATAATGATGCTAATAATAATAAAATAATGATGAGAAAATAATAATGATGATAATAATAATAATAATAATAATGATAATAATAATAATAATAAGAAGAAGAAGAAGAAGAATGATAATAGTAAAATAATGATGATTAATATAATATAATAATAATGATATAGTAATAGTAATGATGATAATAATAAATGAATATAATAATGATAATAGTAATGAATAATAATATGATGATAATAATGATGTAATAGTAATAATAATAACCCTGTATGGGGCCTAGATTGGGTAAAAATTATGTGACTGGTCCCAACGCTAATAATAGTTATTAAAGGTGCCATACATCTATAAGATTTTACTTACACGACCGAGGTGCTCAGGCGATGTTCCCTTCGATCTGCCGGAACCGCTTTCCCGATCTTACATTCGACCGACATGCGATTGCCAAATGAATGGGATTTTGGATCGCATGTCGGTCGAATGTAAGATCGGGGAGAAGCGGCTGGTCCAGCAGCATCGATGAACATTGCGTGAGCGCTCGTCGGGGTAAGTAAAAATTATAGATGTATGGCCACCTAAGGGTTCAGTGGCTTGGAAATTCCCACAAATTAGCACCTGGGGTGTGTCCAGGGAATTGTGACTAAAACCATCACCAGGTTCATACGGATGGGGTGTGGCTGGATTTAAAGGAAACAATTCACCCTCGTAAGAACATCTTTTAGAAAGAATGGCCTCTTTATGAATTCATTACTGTATGCCTGCTATGCTTCTGGATGCCTCATGGAAACTGAGCTATTTAGAAACCTGTACTGAGCAGGTACTGAGCCGGGGCATGCTCAGAAGAGGCAGACGGATTAACATTCAGTCATTGGCTGTGATGTCAAATCCATAACAGGACATTGTGCAGGATTTCAGGTTTAGACTATATATTTCACACTATTACCGTTTAGGGTTTGGGGGGGAGATTTGCCTGTAATTTCTCATTCTGCCAGTTTTCATTTGGGGTGGATGCCCTTTAACCACTGAATTGACCCCTCCCCAGGCTTGTTACTTGACAGATCAGCTCCTCCTCTCAACAAGCCTCGCAATCAATTCTACCACGCTCCACGAACAATAAAGCGAGCGTCTGATTGGTGGGTAGGAGGACGCGAACTAGATAGAACAAAGTCCATATGCACACTAACCCCAGGTGGTGCAAAAAGTCCAGAATCCCACTCAAAAGGGAACGAATAGCTATAAAATATCACAGGTAGGACTGCATCCAAATGGGTGAATTAGTTTATTAGTAGCCAAACCATCAGAGTTTGATTTGCTGATTTTGGCTACTAATAAAAAAAAACTATTCACCATTTGAGGCAAGTCTACTCTGTGAGATTTTATAGGAACGGCGAACTACCCTTGACGTCACCATTTACCTTCAGGGCCGAGTCTAGACTGCCGAGCACGCGCTATGTCTCCCGTCCCGCTTAATGACGCGGTGGGCGCACCCTCTTTCGTGTGTCCGCGCACCAGGAACTCCCCTTGCAACCGGCCTCACCCGCTGGCGCTCGCGCTTCCACTCCGACGTTCAGATTTCAATTCATGGTGCCGAGTATTGTGCGCGGTAAACTAGAGCCCGTCTGGGGGGATGGACCGGGTGGAGAGGCGTGAGACATCATGGACCGGAGAATAACCGACAACACACGAGGCAAACACAAGCGGAGCGGAGTACTGTCATGTCACAGCCAGGGGGTGGGGCGAGTCACGTGATAACAACGGGCAAAGTGCGGGAGGGGCGTGACCACCGCCTATCAATCAATCCTGGGAACCATTACTATGTTATAATAGATCCTAATAGAATTGTATGGGGCCAGTATTACTACTAACAACCAATGGGAAATAGATACTACTAGTAGTATTACTACTAACTGATGGGAAATAGATACTACTACTAGTATTACTACTAACAACCAATGGGAAATAGATACTACTAGTAGTATTACTACTAACTGATGGGAAATAGATACTACTACTAGTATTACTACTAACAACCAATGGGAATAGATACTACTAGTAGTATTACTACAACTGATGGAAATAGATACTACTACTAGTATTACTACTACAACCAATGGGAATAGATACTACTAGTAGTATTACTACTAACTGATGGGAAATGATACTACTACTAGAATTATACTAACAACCAATGGGAATAGATACTACTAGTATTACTACTAACAACAATGGGAAATAGATTACTACTAGTAGTATTACTACTAACTGATGGGAAATAGATACTACTACTAGTATTACTACTAACAACCAATGGGAAATAGATACTACTAGTAGTATTACTACTAACTGATGGGAAATAGATACTACTAGTAGTATTACTACTAACAACCAATGGGAAATAGATACTACTAGTAGTATTACTACTAACTGGTGGGAAATAGATACTACTACTAGAATTACTACTAACAACCGATGGGAAATAGATACTAGTGGTAGTATTACTACTAACAACTGATGGGAAATAGATACTACTAGTAGTATTACTACTAACCTATATAGAAGAGAAACTACACACCCTGGGCACTAGCATGTGCCTCTAGTTGGTTTCCTGGTGGTGCTGGTCACTTGAACGTTCTGCCACGTCCTTGGTTGTAGTAATCAAGTAGAGATAATGATGACCGCACACATCCAATCAGTGAAAAGGGTCCTTAACCCTTTATTGAAAGTGAAACAACCAATAACGTTTCGGGGGGCCTAGCTGATGAAGGGTGGCTAGGCCCCCCGAAACGTTTGGTTGTTTCACTTCAATAAATGGGTTAAGGACTCTTTTCACTGATTGGATGTGTGCGGTCATCATTATCTCTACTTGTTTACTACTAACAACTGATGGGAAATATATACTACTACTAGTATTACTACTAACCTATGGGAAATAGATACAAATACTAGTATACTACTAACAACCAATGAGAATAGATACTACTACTAGTATTACTGCTAACAAACGATGGGAAATAGACACTACTACTAGTATTACTTCTAATAACCCGATAAATAGATACTACTAGTAGTATTACTGCTAACAAACGATGGGAAAATAGACACTACTACTAGTATTACTGCTAATAACCGATGGGAAAATAGATACTACTAGTAGTATTACTGCTAATAACCGATGGGAAAATAGATACTACTAGTAGTATTACTGCTAATAACCGATGGGAAAATGGCTACTACTACTACTGGTATTACTGCTAATAACCAATTGGAAAATAGATACTACTAGTATTACTACTAACAACCAACGGGAAAATAGATACTACTAGCAGTATTACTACTTACAACCAATGGGAAAATAGATACTAGAGAAAAATAGAGGTATAGCTGAACACCTAACCACACAGGTGTTCCTGAGTCTACCACTCAGGTAAACCACCTAGAGGTGGTGGTACAGAAAGTATCGCCACAATAGGTGAAACTAAATACAAAAAATGCACTGTGTGTGGGAAGATAAAACCCAAAACAAATCAAACAAATAGTAAATCAACAATTTAATGTCTAAAAATATGTATATATATATACACACAGTGTGTATAAATATATGTATAAAAATGAGCTGGCCAGCTCTAAAAACTGTATCCACACTAAGCAATATAAAATGTACACACTGACATAGTATATCATAAAAAATCTCTCAAATGGGGCTGCAAATAGTCACTTATTAGTATCGAAAAGTGCAGTGTCAATATATATAAATGGAGTATAAAATTCCAGACCTTCAACACTGAAATAAGAGTAGAGAGGCTGTGGAACCAGTCGTATTAGTTCCTAATATCAAATATCCGGAATACAGCTGTAGAATCCAATGTGTACGCACACACCACAATCTGGTAATAATCGCGCAAAGGCGATACTACAGGGAAATTGGTATATACCGGTGCACTATACGTCACCAGCTCCTTTAGGCTGTATGTATGCTGATTGTAGGCAGGTAATCAGAAGAGGTCTCTCCGATCCCCCGGGCCATTCACTAGTGTGTACGTCCCTCAATACCTCCAAAGCGTCACTGCAACCATAACAGATTTAAAGCCAGGTGATGGTATCCGTGTGCTCCTCGATATCCCGTCGTTAACCGGAACTAAACGTCACTCAGCGTCACCGCTGCGCGTTTCACTCTACGAGCTTCATCAGGCGGTCTTCCCACACACGGTGCATTTTTTGAAAATAGATACTACTAGTATTACTACTAACAACCAACGGGATAATAGATACTACTACTAGTATTACTACTAACAACCAATGAGATAATAGATACTACTAGTAGTATTACTACTAATAACCAATGGCAAAATAGATACGACTGCTAGTATTACTACTAATAACCAATGGGAACACAGATACTACTACTAGTATTACTACTAACAACCAATGGGATAATAGATACTACTAGTAGTATTACTACTAATAACCAACGGGAAAATAGATACTACTAGTATTACTACTAACAACCAATGGGAAAATATATACTACTAGTATTACTACTAATAACCAATGGCAAAATAGATACTACTGCTAGTATTACTACTAATAACCAACGGAAACATAGATACTACTACTAGCAACCAATAGGATAATAGATGCTACTAGTAGTATTAATACTAACCAAGGAGAATAGATACTACTGGTAGTATTACTACTAACAACCAATGGGAAAATATATACTGCTAGTATTATTACTACTAATAACCAATGGGAAAATAGATACTACTACTAGTATTGCTACTAATAACCAATGGGAACATAGATACTAATACTAGGATTACTGGGTAGGAGATAGCGAACTCCCCGTGACGTCACTCATTTACCTTCAGGGCCGAGTCCTAGACTGCCGAGCACGCGCTCTGTCTCCCCGTCCCCGTACATGAACGCGGTGTCCACCTCCTCGTGCCCGCGCACCAGGAACTCCCGCACCGCCTCCCCGCTGGCTCGCGCGTCCATCCGACATCCGAACTCAGTGGTGCCGAGTACGGTGCGCGGTGAGCTAGAGCCCGTCTGGGGGGATGGACCGGGTGGAGAGACGTGAGACATCATGGACCGGAGATTAACAGACAAGACACGAGGGAAAAACAAGCTGGAGCGGAGTACTGTCATGTCACAGCCAGGGGGCGGGGCGAGTCACGTGATAACCATCCCTATAATATAATAGATCCTAATAGATAATGTATGGGGCCAATATTACTAATAACCAATGAGAAATAGATACTACTACTAGTAGTAGTATTGCTACTAATAACCAATGGGAAAAAAGATACTACTACTAGTAGTATTGCTACTAATAACCAATGGGAAATAGATACTACTGCTAGTATTGCTAATAACCAATGGGAAATAGATACTGCTGCTAGTATTACTACCAACAACTAATGGGAAATAGATACTACTACTAGTATTACGACTAACAACCAACGGGAAATAGATACTACTAGTAGTATTACTACTAATAACCAATGGGAAATAGATATTGCTACTCGTGTCACTACTAATAACCAATGGGAAAATAGATACTACCACTAGCATTACTAATAACCAATGGGAAATAGATACTACTACTAGTATTACTACTAATTACCAACGGGGAATAGATACTACTAGTATTACTACTAATAAAATGGGGAATAAATACTACTACTAGTATTACTACTAATAACCAATGGGAAATAGACACTACTACGAGTATTACTACTAATAACCAATGGGAAATAGATACTAGTATTACCATACCAGGGAAATAGATACTACTATTACTACTAACAACCAACAAGAAATAGATACTACTACTACTAGTAGTAGTACTACTAATAACCAATGGGAAACTGATACTACTAGTAGTATTACTTTTAATAACCAACAGGAAACTAAATACTACTAGTAGTACTACTTCTAATAACCACTGGGATAATAGTTGCTATTACTAGTACTATGAATAACCAATGGGAAAATAAATACTACTAGTAGTATTACTACTAATAACCTACGGGAAAATTGATACTTCTAGTATTACTACTAATAACCAACGGGAAATTAGACACTACTACTAGTATTACTACCAACAACCAATGGGAAAATAGATACTGCTAGTATTACTAGTAGTTCATTACTAGTTGAACTAATTCATTAAATGTGTATTTACTGTTATATCTATGACAGCCATTGCCAAGCATGGGGGCAAAATATATCATCCGTGTAACACGTTCAAAAATTAGAATGCTTCTAATTTTTGTATGTATTGAATTAATTTGGTCTCTAGTTGCACTGTGCGTGGATGTATACTATTCTATTCCTCTCTCTATATATACAGTGGTTTGCAAAAGTATTCGGCCCCCTTGAAGTTTTCCACATTTTGTCACATTACTGCCACAAACAAGAATCAGTTTTATTGGAATTCCACGTGAAAGACCAATACAAAGTGGTGTACACGTGAGATTCCAGCTGCCAGTCTTTTAGGGATGGACAGTCTTTTCAGATTAGATGGACAGCTCCAGCTCAGTCAGATTAGACGGACAGCTCCAGCTCAGTCAGATTAGACGGACAGCTCCATCTTAGTCAGATTAGACGGACAGCTCCAGCTCTGTTCAGATTAGACGGACAGCTCCAGCTGTCAGATTAAGGACGCTCCACGCAGATTAGACGACAGCTCCAGCTCGGTCAGATTAGAACGGACGCTCCAGCTCAGCTCGGTCAGATTAGACGACAGCTCCAGCTCGTGTCAGATTAGACGGACAGCTCCACCTCGGTCAGATTAGACGACAGCTCCAGCTCGGTCATTATTAGGACGACACTCCAGCTCGGTCAGATTAGACGGACCTCCAGCTCGCTCATAGAGGACGCTCCTCTGTCAGATTAGAGGACAGCTCCAGCTCGGTCAGATTAGACGGACACTCCAGCTCGGTCAGATTAGACGACAGCTCCGCTCGGTCAGATTAGACGGACAGCTCCCAGCTCGGTCAGATTAGACGGACAGCTCCAGCCTCGGTCAGATTAGACGGACAGCTCCAGCTCGGTCAGATTAGACGGACAGCTCCAGCTCGGTCCAATTAGACGGACAGCTCCAGCTCGGTCAGATTACGGACAGCTCCACTCGGTCAGATTAACGGACAGCTCCAGCTCGGTCAGATTAGACGGACAGCTCCAGCTCGGTCAGATTAGACGGAAACAGCTCCAGCTCGTCAGATTAGACGGACAGCTCCAGCTCGGTCAGATTAGACGGACACTCCAGCTCGGTCGATTAGACGGACAGCTCCAGCTCGGTCAGATTACGGACAGCTCCAGCTCGGTCAGATTAGACGGACACTCCAGCTCGGCGGTCAGATTAGACGGACAGCTCCAGCTCGCACGTCGCAGATTAGACGGACAGCTCAGCTCGGTCAGATTAGACGGACACTCCAGCTCGGTCAGATTAGACGGACAGCTCCAGCTCGTTCAGATTAGACGGACAGCTCCAGCTCGGTCAGATGAGACGTACAGCTCCACTCGGTCAGTTAGACGGACAGCTCCAGCTCGGTCAGATTAGACGGACAGCTCCAGCTCGGTCAGATTAGACGGACCTCCAGCTCGGTCAGATTAAACGGACAGCTCCAGCTCGGTCAGATTAGACGGACAGCTCCAGCTCGTCAGATTGGGACAGCTCCAGCTCGGTCAATTAGACGACGCTCCCCTCAGATTAGACGGACAGCTCCGCTCGGTCAGATTAGACGGACAGCTCCAGCTCGTCAGATTAGATGACAGCTCCAGCTCGTCAGATTAGATGGACAGCTCCAGCTCGTCAGATAGATGGACAGCTCCAGCCTCATCAGATTAGAGGACAGCTCCAGCTCAGTCAGATTAGATGGACAGCTCCAGCTCAGTCAGAATTAGACGTACGCTCAGCTCGGACAGCTCCCAGTCGTCAATTAGATGGACATCTCCAGCTCAGTCAGATTAGATGGACAGCTCCAGCTCAGTCAGATTAGACGGACAGCTCCAGCTCGGTCAGATTAGACGGACAGCTCCAGCTCAGTCAGATTAGACGGACAGCTCCAGCTCAGTCAGATTAGATGGACAGCTCCAGCTCAGTCAGATTAGACGGACAGCTCCAGCTCAGTCAGATTAGACGGACAGCTCCAGCTCAGTCAGACTAGATGGACAGCTCCAGCTCGGTCAGATTAGACGGACAGCGTTTGTGAACAGCAGTTTTCAGATCTTGTCACAGATTCTCCATTGGATTTAGATCTGGACACTGACTGGGCCATTCTAACACATGGATATGTTTTGGTTTAAACCATTCCATTGCTGCCCTGGCTTTATGTTTAGGGTCGTTGTCCTGCTGGAAGATGAACCTCCGCCCCCGTCTCAAGTCTTTTGCTGACTCCAAGAGGTTTTCTTCCAAGATTGACCTGTATTTGGCTCCATCCATCTTCCCATCAACTCTGACCAGCTTCCCTGTCCCTGCTGAAGAGAAGCCCCCCCAGACCATGATGCTGCCACCACCATATATGACAGTGGGGATGGTGTGTTCTGAGTGATGTGCAGTGTTAGTTTCTCACCACACATAGCGTTTTGCATTTTGGTCTCATCTGACCGGACACCTTCTTCCACATGTTCCTGTGTCCCCCAAACTGCCCCCAAACTGCAAACGGGACTTCTTATGCTTTCCTGTTAACAACGGCTTTCTTCTTGCCACTCTTCCATAAAGGGCAACTTTGTGCAGTGCACGACTAATAGTGTCCTATGGACAGATTCCCCCACCTGAGCTGTAGATCTCTCACCATGGGCCTCTTGACTGCATTTCTGATCAGCGCTCTCCTTGTTCGGCCTGTGAGTTTAGGTGGACGGCCTTGTCTTGGTATGTTTACAGTTGTGCCATACTCCTTCCATTTCTGGATGATCATTGGACAGAGCTCCGTGGGATGTTCAAGGCTTTGGGGATCTTTTTGTAGCCTAAGCCTGCTTTAAATTTCTCAATAACTTTATCCCTGACCTGTCTGGTGTGTTCTTTGGACTTCATGGTGTTGTTGCTCCCAAGAGTCCGTCACAGAGCAGCTGTATTTGTACTGACATTAGACTACACACAGGTGCACTCTATTTAGTCATTAGCACTCATCAGGCAATGTCTATGGGCAACTGACTGCACTCAGACCAAAGGGGGCTGAATAATTACGCACACCCCACTTTGCAGTTATTGATATTCTAGAGTATGTTTCAAGGACTGACATTATAAGTAGTAACCAGCATGGATTTAGGAGGAATAGATCTTGTCAAACTAACTTGCTTGGCTTTCATGAGGAAGTAAGTAGAAATTTAGACTCTGGTATAGCAGTAGATGTAGTTTACTTGGATTTTGCAAAGGCTTTTGATACAGTCCCCCATAGGCGACTAATGTATAAGCTAAGGTCTGTTGGTCTGGGGAGTCACATTTGTACATGGATAGAAAATTGGTTAATGAATAGGATGCAGAGAGTAGTTATTAATGGGGCTTCATCATTATGGACTAAAGTGCTAAGTGGGGGCCACAGGGTTCAGTGTTGGGACCGCTTCTATTTAATCTATTTATTAATGATTTGGAAGTGGGTATTGTCAGCAAGGTTTCTGTGTTTGCTGACGACACAAAACTTTGTCGACCATTAAAAACTTCAGAGGATGTGCAATCGTTACAGGGGGATCTAGATAGATTGTCACATTGGGCTGCTAAGTGGCAGATGAGATTCAATGTTGATAAATGGAAGGTGATGCATTTTGGACTTAAAAATCCTTGTGCTGCTTATACTATAAATGGCTCTGTGTTAAGGGAATCCCTGTTGGAAAGGGATCTTGGAGTTTTGGTGGATAAACTTAAAGGTAGCAAGCAGTGCCAGGCGGCAACAGCCAGAGCCAGCATGGTATTGTCTTGTATAAAGAGAGGTATGGATTCAAGGAAAATGTAATTCTCCCTCTTTACAAAGCATTGGTAAGGCCTCATTTGGAATATGCAGTGCAATTTTGGAATCCTGTGTACAAAAAGGACATCTTTGAAATGGAAAGGGTTCAGAGAAGGGCAACTAAATTAATAAGGGGATTGGGGGAGCTTGAATATGAAGAGAGACTGGAAAAGTTACAATTATGTAAGCTGGATAAAAGGCGCTTGCATGGGGATATGATTACTGTGTATAAATACATTAACGGGCCATACAATAAACTATCTGGGGCATTGTTCACCAATAGAACATGTCAGAGGACACGAGGACATCCCTTAAGACTTGAAGAATAAAGGTTTAGGCTTCAAATTGGGAAAGGGTCTTCACTGTGAGAACAGTAAAGCTATGGAACTGTCTTCCAGTGGACAGACGGACAGCTCCAGCTCGGTCAGATTAGACGGACAGCTCCAGCTCGGTCAGATTAGACGGACAGCTCCAGCTCGGTCAGATTAGACGGACAGCTCCAGCTCGGTCAGATTAGACGGACAGCTCCAGCTCAGTCAGATTAGATGGACAGCTCCAGCTCGGTCAGATTAGATGGACAGCTCCAGCTCGGTCAGATTAGATGGACAGCTCCAGCTCAGTCAGACTAGATGGACAGTGTTTGTGAACAGCAGTTTTCAGATCTTGTCACAGATTCTCCATTGGATTTAGATCTGGACACTGACTGGGCCATTCTAACACATGGATATGTTTTGTTTTCCATTATTGCCCTGGCTTTATGTTTAGGGTCGTTGTCCTGCTGGAAGGTGAATCTCCGCCCCCGTCTCAAGTCTTCTGCTGACCCCAAGAGGTTTTCTTCCAAGATTGACCTGTATAATAATAATAATGATGCTAATAATACACCCTCCCTTAGTCACTGCCTCCTTGTAGTGTCTGTGACACTTATAAGTTCTGCACAGCCTCATCATGGACACTGCTCTGCTTACACATCTCCCTCCCCCTCCCCCAGGCTCTATTCTCTGCTGATTCTCATAAATGTAAGCAGAAGTGTGCTGGCAGGCAGCTAAAGATCCTAGTTAGAGGTCAGGGATGGGGAACATATTATAATCTCTGCTGAAATTATGATTTCTCAGGATCTACAGCTCCGATTTAAAATCCGAAAAAAGATTTGACGTAGTGGGATCTTGCTGTATCTGTTTAGCATACAGATACCCTTTAATAGCTGTAACTTCACTTATGCATTTCTCTATATACTCAATAACCATGGTTGTAAGATAACTTATTCCTCCAGCATTGTTCCCAAGGGGGGCACTAATAAATGACCATAATTTTAAGTTAGCGATGGTTAAATTACCCGAGGTTCTGCTCTTGCTCTTGGACTGTCTCGGAACAAGGTCAGATGATCGGACCACCCAGAGACCTTCGGCCAGGACGGGATAAGCATCAGGTGGAAATCACATGGAAATAAACTCTCTAGGCAAATAAAGTGGGCGACATTTCGCAGAGAGAAATTCGATCAAGTTTAATGATATTGAATCAACTCCCCAAAAAATCCATTCTCTAAGGGCTAGGCCACACTAGCGGGTTTGTGGCATTTGCACGCGTTTGGCGTTCGCGGTTGCGCCCGTGATTTTCGATGCGGACGCGATTGTGCGACCGTTTGCGTTTTGATAACGCATGCGTTTCCATTACGGACAACGTCAAAATCGCATGCGCAAACGCACAAGAATAGCGCACACAATCGCGGGCGGTGTGGCCTCAGCCTAGCTCCCAAACAGAATCAGCTATGTCAGTAGTTAGTCGGGATTCAGTAAAATCTAGTACATTCCGAAATCTCGAAGGGCCATCGACGTTCATTCTGACCTCGGAAGAAACGTTCTCCAATAATATCGATGGATCTATGTGGCGATCACACATGACCCCGCCTCCCTCTCCTCTGTTGACCGTCTTTAGCGATGACATCACACTGAACAGCTGATCCACCGACTTTCAACTCCCCTCCAGGACCAGCTGATTATAGGACAGACTTCTCCTTCCCGTAAAAAAACGGACTTGGAGACGAGATCTTGCAAGATATGGGACCTCGCCCATAACCAGGGACTTACTTCCTAGTGCCGCGATTCGGGAGGCAGCCGCCAACCCCACCAACAATTTCTAGGTGACCGTCCTATTCCCTAGGACCAATGGGTTTGCAGTGCATAGACTTCTTCTGTCTCTCAATATAAAGCAGCTCTGTTGGGAGTGAGTATGTGCTCACTAACCTTAAACCTGCCTGTGCAGAGGGAACTCAGGGAAGGACCAGGCCAGCAGATCCAGAACCAAAGGGCCGGACAGACGCTGCAAATCTCCCCCAAATTTCATTCATTTCAATCTGAAAGAAAAGGGAGAAGGGCGGGGCCAGGGATCTCAGGCTCAGAGCAGTCACATGCTCACTCTGCATTTGTAACAATGTTTCAATCTAACCTGGAAAGGGAGGCGGAGTTTATATCCATGATATGCAAATGTTTCAGTTCATCTGACGCTGTCTGATCATAAGGAAGTTCTAAGTGGGGGCCACAGGGTTCTGTGTTGGGGCCGCTTCTATTTAATCTATTAATGATTTGGAAGTGGGTATTGTCAGCAAGGTTTCTGTGTTTGCTGATGACACAAAACTTGTCGACCATTAAAACCTCAGAGGATGTGGAATCGTTACAGGGGATCTAGATAGATTGTCACATTGGGCTGCTAAGTGGACAGATGAGATTCAATGATGTAATGGAGGGATGCATTTTGGGACTTAATAAATCCTTGTGCTACTCTATACTATAAATGGGCTCTGTGTTAAGTGAATCCCTGTTGGAAAGGATCTTGGAGTTTTGGGTGGATAACAAACTTAAAGGTAGCAGAGCTGCCAGGCGGCAACAGCCAGCAGCATGCATGTTATTGTCTTGTATAAAGAGAGGTATGGATTCAAGGGAGGAAAATGGTAATTCTCTTCTCTTTACAAAGCATTGGTAGCCTCATTTGGGAATAGAGTGCAGACGGTATTGTCTTGTATAAAGAGAGTATGGATTCAAGGAGGAAATGTCAATTCCCCTCTTTACAGAATTGTAACCCATTTGAATATGCAGTGCAATTTTGGATCCTGGTGTAAAAAAAGGACATCTTTGAAATGGAAAGGGTTTCAGAGAAGGGCAACTAAATTAATAAGGGGATTGGGGGAGCTTGAATATGAAGAGACTGGAAAAGTTACAATTATGTACGCTGGAAAAGGCGCTTGCGTGGGATATGTTACTGTGATAAATAATTAAAGGGCCACACAAACTATCTGGGGCATTGTTCACGCATAGAACATGTCAGGACACGTGGACATCCCTTAAGAGCTTGAAGAAAAAGGTTTAGCTTCAAGTTCGGAAAGGTTTTTTATTCCAGTGGATGTTGTTTATGGCAGGTTCATTGGTCAGTTTAATAAAAAGCTCGATGGGATTTCTACAAACAAGGAATGTTACAAGTTACTGGTATTGATACATAAAGTAGAGTTGGGAAAGGGTTTGTCACTGTGAGAACGGTAAAGCTATGGAACGTCTTCCAGTGGACGTTGTTTATGGCAGGTTCATTTGGTCAGTTAATAAAAGCTGGAGGGTTTTCTACAAACACAGGAATGTACATGTTACTGGGATTGATACATAAAGTAGGTTGGGAAAGGGTTGTGCACTGTGAGAACGGTTAAAGCTATGGAACTGTCTTCCAGTGGACGTTGTTATGGCAGGTTCATTGGTCAGTTAATAAAAAGCTGGATGAGTTTCTACAAACAGGAATGTTACACAGTTATGCGGATTGATACATAAGTAGAGTTGGAAAGGTTTTTGTCACTGTGAGAACGGAAAAGTATGGAACTGTCTTCCAGTGGACGTTGTTATGGGCAGGTTCATTGGTCAGTTTTAATAAAAAGCTGGATGAGTTTCTACAAAACAAGGAATGTTACAAGTTACTGGTATGATACATAAAGTAGAGTTGGGAAAGGGTTTGTCACTGGAGAACGGTAAAGCTATGGAACTGTCTTCCAGTGGACGTTGTTATGGCAGGTTCATTGGTCAGTTTAATAAAAAGCTGGATGAGTTTCTACAAACAAGGAATGTTACAAGTTACTGGATTGATACATAAAGTAGAGTTGGGAAAGGGTTTGTCACTGTGAGAAACGGAAAGCTATGGAACTGTCTTCCAGTGGACGTTGTTATGGGCAGGTTCATTGGTCAGTTTAAGAAAAAGCTGGAGGAGTTTCTACAAACAAGGAATGTTCAAGTTACTGGATTATCATTAAAGAGAGTTGGGAAAGGGTTTGTCACTGGAGAACGGTAAAGCTATGGAACTGTCTTCCAGTGGACGTTGTAATGGCAGGTTCATTGGTCAGTTTAATAAAAAGCTGGATGAGTTTCTACAAACAACGGATGTTACAAGTTTCTGGTATTGATACATAAAGTAGAGGGGAAAGGGTTTGTCACTGTGAGAACGGTAAAGCTATGGAACTGTCTTCCAGTGGACGTTGTTATGGATGGTTCATTGGTCAGTTTAATAAAAAGCTGGGTGAGTTTCTACAAACAGGAATGTTACAAGTTACTGGTATTGATACATAAAGTAGATTGGGAAAGGGTTTGTCACTGTGAGAACGGTAAAGCTATGGAACTGTCTTCCATGGACGTTGTTATGGCAGGTTCATTGTCAGTTTAATAAAAGTGGTGGATGAGTTTTCTACAAACAAGGAATGTTTACACGTTACTGGGATTGATAATAAAGTAGAGTTGGGAAGGGTTTGTCACTGTGGAACGGTAAAGCTATGGAACTGTCTTCCAGTGGACGTTGTTATGGCAGGTTCATTGTCAGTTTAATAAAAAGCTGGATGAGTTTCTACAAACAAGAATGTTACAAGTGTACTGGTATTGATACATAAAGTAGAGTTGGGAAAGGGTTTTCACTGTGAGAACGGTAAAGCTATGGAACTGTCTTCCAGTGGACGTTGTTATGGCAGGTTCATTGGTCAGTTTAATAAAAGCTGGATGAGTTTCTACAAACAAGGAATGTTAAAAGTTTACTGGTATTGATACATAAAGTAATGTTGGAAGGGTTTTTACTGTGAGAACGGTAAAGCTATGGAACGTTTCCAGTGGACGTTGTTATGGCAGGTTCATTGGTCAGTTTAATAAAAGCTGGATGGGTTTCTACAAAAAGGAATGTTACAAGTTACTGGTATTGTACTAAAGTAGAGTTGGGAAAGGGTTTTTCACTGTGAGAACGGTAAAGCTATGGAACTGCTTCCAGTGGACGTTGTTATGGCAGGTTCATTGTCCGTTTATAAAAAGGCTGGATGAGTTTCTACAACAAGGAATGTTACAAGTTACTGGTTATTGATACAAAAGTAGAGTTGGGAAGGGTTTGTCACGTGAGAACGGTAAAGCTATGGAACTGTCTTCCAGTGGACGTTGTTATGGCAGGTTCATTGGTCATTTAATAAAAGCTGGATGAGTTTCTACAAACAAGGAATGTTACAATTACTGGTATTGATACATAAGTAGAGTTGGGAAAGGGTTTTCACTGTGAGAACGGTAAAGCTATGGATCTGTCTTCCAGTGGACGTTGTTATGTCAGTTCATTGGTCAGTTTAATAAAAAGCTGGATGAGTTTCTACAACAAAAAGGAATGTTACAAGTTACTGGTATTGATACATAAAGTAGAGTGGGAAAGGGTTTGTCACGTGATAGAACGGTATAAGCATGGAACTGTCTTCAGTGGATGTTGTTATGGCAGGTTCATTGGTCAGTTTAATAAAAAGCTGGATGAGTTTCTACAAACAAGGAATGTTACAAGTTACTGGTATTGTATACATAAAGTAGAGTTGGGAAGGGTTTTTCACTGTGAGAACGGTAAAGATATGGAACTGTCTTCCAGTGGACGTTGTTATGGCAGTTCATTGGTAGTTTAATAAAAGCTGGATGGGTTTCTACAAACAAGGAAGTTACAAGTTTACTGGTATTGATACATAAAGTAAGTTGAGTTGGGAAGGTTTTCACTGTGAGAACGGTAAAGCTATGGAACGTCTTCCAGTGGACGTTGTAATGGCAGGTTCATTGGTCAGTTTAATAAAAAGCTGGATGAGTTTTCTACAAACAAGGAATGTTACAAGTTACTGGTATTGATACATAAAGTAGAGTTTGGGAAAGGGTTTGTCACTGTGAGAACGGTAAAGCTATGGAACTGTCTTCCGTGGACGTTGTTATGGCAGTTCATTGGTCAGTTTAATAAAAAGCTGGATGGGTTTCTACAAACAAGAATGTTACAAGTTACTGGGATTGATACATAAAGTAGAGTTGGGAAAGGGTTTGTCACTGTGAGAACGTAAAGCTATGGAACTGTCTTCCAGTGTCGTTGTTATGGCGGTTCTTGGTCAGTTTTAAAAGCTGGAGGTTTCTACAAACAAGGAATGTTACAAGTTACTGGGATTGATACATAAAGTAGAGTTGGGAAAGGGTTTTCACTGTGAGAACGGTAAAGCTATGGAACTGTCTTCCAGTGGACGTTGTTATGGCAGGTTCATTGGTCAGTTAATTAAAAAGCTGGATGGTTTCTACAAACAAGGAATGTTACAGAGTTACGGGATTGATACATAAAGTAGAGTTGGGAAAGGGTTTGTCACTGTGAGAAGGTAAGCTATGGAACTGTCTTCCAGTGACGTTTGTTATGGCAGGTTCATTGGTCAGTTTAATAAAAGCTGGATGGGTTTCTACAAACAAGGATGTTACAAGTTACTGGTATTGATTACATAAGTAGAGTGGGAAAGGGTTTGTAACTGTGAGAACGGTTTAAGCTTATGGAACTGTCTTCCAGTGGACGTTGTATGGCAGGGTTCATTGGTCAGTTTAATAAAAAGCTGGATGGTTTTCTACAAACAGGAATGTTACAACGTTACCTGGGATTGATACCATAAAGTAGATGTTGGGAAAGGGTTTGTCACTGTGAGAACGGTTAAGCCTATGGACTGTCTTCCAGTGTGGACGTTGTTATGGGCAGGTCATTGGTCGTTTAATAAAAAGCTGGATGAGTTTTCTACAACAGGAATGTGTGACAAGTTACTGGTATTGATACATAAAGTAGAGTTGGGAAAGGGTTTGTCCACTGTGAGAACGGTAAAGCTATGGAACTGTCTTCCAGTGGACGTTGTTATGGCAGGTTCAGGGTCAGTTTAATAAAAAGCTGGGAGGTTCTACAAACAAGGAATGTTACAAGTTACTGGGATTGATACATAAAGTAGAGTTGGGAAAGGGTTTGTCACTGTGAGAACGTAAAGCTATGGAACGTCTTCCAGTGGAGTTGTTTATGGAGGTTCATTGGTCAGTTTAATAAAAGCTGGATGATTTCTACAAACAAGGAATGTTACAAGTTACTGGTTGATACATAAAGTAGAGTTTGGGAAAGGGTTTGTCACTGTGAGAACGTGTAAAGCTATGGACTGTTTCCAGTGGACGTTGTATGGCAGGTTCATTGGTCGTTTAATAAAAGCTGGAATGAGTTTCTACAAACAAGGATGTTACAAGTTACTGGGATTGATACATAAAGTGGTTGGAAAGGGTTTGTCACTGTGAGAACGGTAAGCTATGAACTGTCTTCCAGTGGACGTTGTTATGGCAGGTTCATTGGTCAGTTTAAAAAAGCCGGATGAGTTCTTACAAAAAGGAATGTTACAAGTTACTGGTATTGATACATAAAGTAGAGTTGGAAAGGGTATGTCACTGTGAGAACGGTAGCTATGGAACTGTCTTCCAGTGGACGTTGTTATGGCAGGTTCATTGGGTCAGTTTAATAAAAAGCTGGATGAGTTTCTACAAACAAGGAATGTTACAGTTACTGGGATTGTACATAAAGTAGTGTTGGGAAAGGGTTTGTCACTGTGAGAACGGTAAAGCTATGGAACTGTCTTCAGTGACGTTGTATGGTAGGTTCATTGGTCAGTTTAATAAAAGCTGGATGAGTTTCTACAAACAAGGAATGTTAAAAGTTAGGTATGATTACATAAAGTAGAGTTGGGAAAGGGTTTGTCACTGTGAGACGGTAAGCTATGGACTGTTTCCAGTGGACGTTGTTATGGCAGGTTCATTGGTCAGTTTAATTAAAAAGCTGGATGAGTTTCTACAAACAAGGAATGTTACAAGTTACTGGTATTGATACATAAAGTAGAGTTGGGAAAGGGTTTTGTCACTGTGAGAACGGTAAAGCTATGGAACTGTTCTTCCAGTGGATGCTTGTTATGGCAGGTTCATTGGTCAGTTTAATAAAAAGCTGGATGAGTTTTACAAACAAGGAATGTTACAAGTACTGGGATTGATACATAAAGTAGTGTGGGAAAGGGTTTGTCACTGTGATGAACGGTAAAAGCTATGGAACTGTCTCCAGTGGACGTTGTTTATGGCAGGTTCATTGGTCAGTTTAATAAAAGCTGGATGAGTTTCTACAAAAAAGATGTTACAAGTTACTGGATTGATACATAAAGTAGAGTTGGGAAAGGGTTGTTCACTGTGAGAACGGTAAAGCTATGGAACTGTCTTCCAGTTGGATGTTGTTATGGCAGGTTCATGGTCAGTTATATAAAAATCTGGAGAGTTTCTACAAACAAGGAATGTTACAAGGTTACTGGATTGATACATAAAGTAGAGTTGGGAAAGGGTTTTCACTGTGAGAACGGTAAAGATATGGAACGTCTTCCAGTGGACGTTGTTATGCAGGTTCATTGGTCAGTTTAATAAAAGCTGGATGAGTTTCTACAAACAAGGAATGTTACAAGTTACTGGTATTGATACATAAAGTAGAGTTGGGAAAGGGTTTGTCACTGTGAAACGGTAAAGCTAGGAACTGTCTTCCAGGGACGTTGTTATGGCAGGTTCATGGTCAGTTTAATAAAAGCTGGATGGGTTTCTACAAACAAGGAATGTTACAAGTTACAGGTGATACAAAAGTGAGTTGGGAAAGGGTTGTCACTGTGAGAACGGTAAAAGCTATGGAACTGTCTTCCAGTGGACCGTTGTTATGGCAGGTTCATTGGTCAGTGTAATAAAAAGCTGGATGAGTTTTACAAACAAGGAATGTAGACAGTTACTGGGATTGATACATAAATAGAGTTGGGAAAGGTTTGTCACTGTGGAACGGAAAAGCTATGGAACTGTCTCCAGTGGACGTGTTTATGGGCAGGTTCATTGGTCCATTAATAAAAAGCTGGATGAAGTTCTTACAAACAAGGAATGTTTCAAGTTAATGGTATTGATACATAAAGTAGAGTTGGGAAGGGTTTGTCACTGTGAGAACGGTAAGCTATGGAAACTGTCTCCAGTGGACGTTTGTTATGGCAGGTTCATGGTCAGTTAATAAAAAGCTGATGAGGTCTTTCTACAAACAGGAATGTTACAAGTATTGGGATGATACTAAAAAGTAAGTTGGGAAAGGGTTTGTCACTGTGAGAACGGAAAAGCTATGGTACGTCTTCCAGGACGTTGTTATGGCAGGTTCATTGGTCAGTTTAATAAAAAGCTGTGAGTTTTCTACAAAACAGGAATGTTACAAGTACTGGTATTGATACATAAAGTAGAGTTGGGAAAGGGTTGGTTCACTGTGAAACGTATAAAGCTATGGAACTGTTCTTCCAGTGGACTGTTAATGGCAGTTCATTGGTCAGTTTAATAAAAAGCGGATGAGTTTCTACAAACAAGGAGGATGTTACAAGTTACTGGTATTGATACATAAAGTAGAGTTGGGAAGGGTTTTTTTGTCACTGTAGAAACGGAAGCTATGGAACTGTCTTCCAGTGGACGTTGTTATGGCAGGTTCATTGGTCAGTTTAATAAAAAGCTGGGAGGAGTTTCTCACAAACAAGGATTACAAGTTACTGGTATGATCATAAATAGAGATTTGGGAAAGGGTTTGTCACTGTTGAGAACGGTCTAAAGCTATGGAACTGTCTTCCAGTGGACGTTGTTATGGCAGGTTCATTGGTCAGTTTAATAAAAAGCTGGGAGTTTCTACAAACAAGGATGTTAACGTTACTGGATATTGATACATTAAAGTAGTGAGTTGGGAAAGGGTTTGTCACTGTGAGACGGTTTAAAGCTATGGAACTTCTTCCAGTGGACGTGTTTGATGGCAGGTTCATTGGTTCAGTTTAATAAAAAGCTGGATGGAGTTTCTACAACAAGGAATGTTACAAGTTACTGTATGATTGACAAAAAGTAGAGTGGGAAAGGGTTTTCACTGTGGAGACGGTAAAGCTATGGAAACTTTCTTCCAGTGGACGTTGTTATGGCAGGTTCATTGGTCAGTTTAATAAAAAGTGGATGAGTTTCTACAAACAAGGAATGTTACAAGTTACTGGTATTGATACATAAGTAGAGTTGGGAAAGGGTTTTTCCTGTGAGAACGGTATAAAGCTATGGAACGTCTTCCGTGGACGTTGTTATGGCAGGTTCATTGGTCAGTTTAATAAAAGCTGGATGGGTTTCTACAAACAAGGAATGTTACAAGTTACTGGTATTGATACATTAAGTAGAGTTGGGAAAGGGTTTTTTTCACTGTGAGAACGGTTAAAGCTATGGAATAGTCTTCCAGTGGACGTTGTTATGGGCAGGTTCATTGGTCAGTTTAATAAAAGCGCGATGAGTTTCTACAAACAAGGAATGTTACAAGTACTGGTATGATACATAAAGTAAGTGGGAAAGGGTTTGTCACTGTGAGAACGGTAAGCTATGGAAAATGTCTTCCAGGGACGTTGTTATGGCAAGGTTCATTGGTCAGTTTAATAAAAAGCTGGATGAGTTTCTACAAACAAAGGAATGTTACAAGTTACTGGTATTGTACATTAAGTAGAGTTGGGAAAGGGTTGTACTGTGAGAACGTTAAAGTATGGAACTGTCTTCCAGTGGACGTTGTATGGCAGGTTCATTGGTCATTTAATAAAAAGCTGGATGAGTTTCTACAAACAAGATGTACAAGTTACTGGTATTGATATAAAAGTAAGTTGGAAAGGGTTTGTCACTGTGAGAACGGTAAAGCTATGGACTGTCTTCCAGTGGACGTGTTTATGCAGGTTCATTGGTCAGTTAATAAAAAAGCTGGATGAGTTTCTACAAACAAGGAATGTTACAAAGTTACTGGTATTGATACATAAAGTAGAGTTGGGAAAGGGTTTGTCACTGTGAGAACGGTAAAGCTATGGAACTGTCTTCCAAGTGCGTGTGTTATGGCAGGTTCCATTGTCAGTTTAATAAAAAGCTGATGAGTTTCTACAAACAAGGAATGTTACAAGTTACTGGTATTGATACATAAAGTAGAGTTGGGAAAGGGTTTTTCACTGTGAGAACGGTAAAGCTATGGAACGCTCTTCCAGTGGACGTGTTTATGGCAGGTTAATTGGTCAGTTTATAAAAAAGCTGGATGGTTTCTACAAACAAGGAATGTTAACAGTTACTGGAGATCATCTACAAAGTAGAGTTGGGAAAGGGTTTTGTCACTGGAGACGGGTAAAGCATATGGAACGTCTCCAGTGGACGTGTTATGCAGGGTTTCATTGGTCAGTTTAATAAAAAGCTGGATGAGTTTCTACAAACAAGGAATGTTACAAGTACTGGGATTGATACATAAAGTAGAGTGGGAAAGGGTTTGTCACTGTGAGAACGGAAAGACTATGGAACTGGCTCCAGTGGACGTTGTTATGGCAGGTTCATTGGTCAGTTTAATAAAAAGCTGGTATGAGTTTCTACAAACAAGGAATGTTACAAGTTACTGGATTTGATACATAAAGTAGAGGGTGGGAAGGGTTTGTCACGTGGAGAAAGTGTAAAGCTATGGAACTGTCTTCCAGTGGACGGTGTTATGGCAGGTTCATGGTCAGTTTAAAAAAAAGCTGGATGAGTTTTACAAACAGGAATGTTACAAGTTTACGGGATTGATACATAAAGTAGAGTTGGGAAAGGGTTTGTCACTGTGAGAACGGTAAAGCTATGGAACTGTCTTCCAGTGGACGTTGTTATGGCAGGTTCATTGGTCAGTTTAATAAAAAGCGGATGAGTTTCTACAAACAAGGAATGTTACAAGTTACTGGTATGATACATAAAGTAAGTTGGGCGGGAAAGGGTGTCACTGTGAGAACGGTAAAAGCTATGGAACTGTCTCCAGGGACGTTGTATGGCAGGTTCATTGGTCAGTTTAATAAAAAGCTGGATGAGGTTCTACAAAACAAGGATGTTACAAGTTACTGGTTGATAATATAAGTAGAGTTGGGAGGGTTTGTCACTGTGAGAACGGGTAAACTATGGAACTGTCTTCCAGTGGACGTGTTATGGCAGGTTATTGGTTCAGTTTAATAAAAAAGCTGGGTGAGTTTCTACAAACAAGGAATGTTAACAAGTTACTGGTATTGATACCTAAAGTAGAGTTGGGAAAGGGTTTGTCACTGTGAGAACGGTTAAAGCTATGGAAATGTCTTCCAGTGGACGTTGTTATGGCAGGTTCATTGGTCAGTTTAATAAAAAGCTGATGAGTTTTACAAACAAGGAATGTTACAAGTTACTGGGATTGATACATAAAGTAGGTTGGAAAGGGTTTGTCACTGTGAGAGAACGGTTTAAAGCTATGGAACTGCTTCCTGGACGTTGTTATGGCAGGTTCATTGGTCAGTTTAATAAAAAGCTGGATGAGTTTCTACAAACAGGAATGTTACAAGTTACTGGTATGATACATAAAGTAGAGTTGGGAAAGGGTTTTCACTGTGAGAACGGTAATAAAGCTATGGAACTGTCTTCAGTGGACGTTGTTTTATGGCAGGTTCATTGGTCAGTTTAATAAAAAGCTGGATGAGTTTCTACAAACAAGGAATGTTACAAGTTACTGGTATGATACATAAAGTAGAGTTGGGAAAGGGTTTGTCACTGTGAGAACGTATAAGCTATGGAACTGTCTTCCAGTGGACGATGTGTTTATGGCAGGTTCAATTGGTCAGTTTAATAAAAAGCTGGATGAGTTTCTACAAACAAGGAATGTTACAAGTTACTGGTTATACATAAAGTAGAGTTGGGAAAGGGTTTTTCACTGTGAGAACGGTTAAAGCTATGGAACTGTCTTCCAGTGGACGTGTTATGGCAGGTTCATTGGTCAGTTTAATAAAAAGCTGGATGAGGTTTCTACAAACAAGGAATGTTACAGTTACTGGTATTGATACATAAAGTAGAGTTGGGAAAGGGGTTTGTCACTGTGAGAACGGTTAAAGCTATGGAACTGTCTTCCAGTGGACGTTGTTATGGCAGGTTCATGGTCAGTTTAATAAAAAGATGGATGATGGTTCTACAAACAAGGAATGTTACAAGTTACTGGGATTGATACATAAGTAGAGTTGGGAAAGGGTTTGTCACTGTGAGAACGGTAAAAGCTATGGAACTGTCTTCCAGTGGACGTTGTTATGGCAGGTTCATTGGTCAGTTTAATAAAAAGCTGGATGAGTTTCTACAAACAAGGAATGTTACAAGTCTGGGATTGATACATAAAGTAGAGTTGGGAAAGGGTTTGTCACTGTGAGAACGGTAAAAAGTATGGAAATGTCTTCCAGTGGACGTTGTTATGGCAGGTTCATTGGTCAGTTTAATAAAAAGCTGGATGAGTTTCTACAAACAAGGAAGTTACAAGTTAATGGTATGATACATAAAGTAGAGTTGGGAAGGGTTTGTCACGTGAGAACGGTAAAGCTATGGAACGTCTTCAGTGGACGTTGTTATGGGCAGGTTCATGGTCAGTTTAATAAAAAGTGGATGAGTTTTCTACAAACAAGGAATGTTACAAGTTACGGGATGATAATAAAGTAGAGTTGGGAAAGGGTTGTCACTGTGAGAACGGAAAGCTATGGAACTGTCTTCCAGTGGACGTGTTATGGCAGGTGTCATTGGTCAGTTTAATAAAAGCTGGATGAGTTTCTACAAAAAAGGAATGTTACAAGTTACTGGTATTGATACATAAAGAGAGGTTGGGAAAGGGGTTGTCACTGTGAGAACGGTTATAAAGCTATGGAACTGTCTTCAGTGGACGTGTGTTATGGCAGTTCATTGGTCAGTTTAATAAAAAGCTGGATGAGGTTCTACAAACAAGGGATGTACAAGTTACTGGTATTGATACATAAAGTAGAGTTGGGAAAGGGTTTGTCACTGTGAGAACGGTTTAAAGCTATGGAACTGTCTCCAGTGGGACGTTTGTATTTGGCAGGTTCATTGGTCAGTTTAATAAAAAGCTGGGTGAGTTCTAACAAACAAGGAATGTTACAAGTTTACTGGTATTGATACATTAAGTAGATGTGGGAAAGGTTTTGTCCTGTGAGAACGGTTAAAGCTATGGAACTGTCTTCCAGTGGATGTTGTTATGGCAGGTTCATTGGTCGTTTAATAAAAAGGCTGGATGAGTTTCTACAAACAAGGAAGGTTACAAGTTACTGGGATTGATACATAAAGTAGAGTTGGGAAGGGTTTGTCACTGTGAGAACGGTAAAGCTATGGAACTGTCTTCCAGGGACGTTGTTATGGCAGGTTCATGGTCAGTTTAATAAAAAAGCTGGAGGAGTTTTACAAACAAGGAATGTTACAAAGTTACTGGTATTGATAAATAGTAGAGTTGGGAAAGGGTTTTCACTGTGAGAACGGTAAAGCTATGGAACTGTCTTCCAGTGGGACGTTGTTATGGCACGGTTCATTGGTCAGTTTAATAAAAAGCTGGATGAGTTTCTACAAACAAGGAATGTTACAAGTTACTGGTTATTGTACATAAAGTAGAGTTGGGAAAGGGTTTTTCACTGTGAGAACGGTAAAGCTATGGAACTGGTCTTCCAGTGGACGTTGTTATGGCAGGTTCATTGGTCAGTTTAAAAAAAGGCTGGATGGGTTTCTACAAACAAGGAATGTTACAAGTTACTGGTATTGATACATAAAGTAGAGTTTGGGAAAGGGTTTTTCCGTTGAGACGGTAAAGCTAGGAACTGTCTTCCAGTGGACGTTGTTTATGGCCAGGTTCATTGGTCAGTTTAATAAAAAGCTGGATGAGTTTCTACAAAACAAGGAATGTTACAAGTTACTGGTTATGATACATAAAGAAGTTGGGAAAGGGTTGTCACTGTGAGAACGGTAAAGCATGGAACTGTCTTCCAGTGGACGGTTGTATGGCAGGTTCATGGTATTTAATAAAAAGCTGGATGAGTTTCTACAAACAATGGATTGACAAGTTACGTATTGATACATAAAGTAGA
Source organism: Hymenochirus boettgeri (assembly GCA_019447015.1). Classification (NCBI taxonomy): domain Eukaryota; kingdom Metazoa; phylum Chordata; class Amphibia; order Anura; family Pipidae; genus Hymenochirus; species Hymenochirus boettgeri. The sequence goes on from JAACNH010000079.1 coordinate 61,787, forward strand.
GTTGGGAAAGGGTTGTCACTGTCGAGAACGGTAAAGCTATGGATCTGTCTTCCCAGTGGACGTTGTTATGTCAGGTTCATTGGTCAGTTTAATAAAAAGCTGGATGAGTTTCTACAAACAAGGAATGTTACAAGTTACTGGTATTGATACATAAAGTAGATTGGGAAAGGGTTTTTCACTGTGAGAACGGTTAAAGATATGGAAACGTCTCCAGTGGACGTTGTTATGGCAGGTTCATTGGTCAGTTATAAAAAGCTGGATGGTTTCTACAAACAAGGAATGTTACAGTTACTGGGATTGATATACATAAAGTAGAGTTGGGAAAGGGTTTGTCACTGTGAGAACGGTATTAAAGCTATGGAACTGTCTTCCAGTGGGACTTGTTATGGCAGTTCATTGGTCAGTTTAATAAAAAGCTGGATGAGTTTCTACAAAACAGGAATGTTACAAGGCGGGGATTGATACATAAAGTAGAGTTGGGAAAGGGTTTGTCACTGTGAGAACGGTAAAGCTATGGAATGTCTTCCAGTGCGTTGTTATGGCAGGTTCATTGGTCAGGTTAATAAAAAGTGGATGAGTTTCTAAACAAGGAATGTTACAAGTTACTGGTATTGATACATAAAGTAGAGTTGGGAAGGGTTGTCACGTGAGAACGGATAAAGCTAGGAACTGTCTTCCAGTGGAGTTGTTATGGCAGGTTCATTGGTCAGGTTATTAAAAAAGCTGGATGAGTTTTACAACAAGGAATGTTACAAGTTACTGGGATTGATACAAAAGTAGAGTTGGGAAAGGGTTTGTCACTGTGAGACGGAAAAGCATGGAACTGTATTTCCAGTGGACGTTGTTATGGCAGGTTCATTGGTCAGTTTAATAAAAAAGCTGATGAGTTTCTACAAACAAGGAATGTTACAAGTTACTGGTAATTGATAACAAAATAGAGTTGGGAAAGGGTTTGTCACTGTGAGAACGGTAAAAGCTATGGAAACTGTCTTCCAGTGGACGTTGTAATGGAAGTCTATACTATACGACTGTATAATATTTCTAATAACATTGGCTGTGTAATATATCTAATATATACTTTGTAATATCTTATATTCTGTATACTCTATGGCATATCTAATATATGCAGTTTATTCAAAATACTATATGTAATATTTTCTGTATAATATCTAATATACTGCATACTATATGTAATAATTGTGGCTATATACAATATTATAATGTATATAACATATAATATATTAGAATGTTATAATCAGTCCGATGTACATTTAATCCTAATTTCCAGATCATTTCCCTATAAATCTTCCAATAGAGACAAATAAAATGAGACCAGGGAACAAAACAGGAAAATGTACAGAATCTTTAATAAATAAAATATATAAATACTTTTTCTTTAAAACAGTACATGTGTCTATGTTGCGTGTTCACTGTATGTTTGCATGTGTGGGGAAATGATTCACCTCCATTCATCACACAGACAGGTAAGTACCAAACCAGCACAGGAACAGGACACAGAACTCCTCAGTGACTTCTAATATACTTATAATGCACAGTAGGGGATACATTATCCCTTATAATACATGAGTGGTACCCAGAGTTACCTGTATAACTCAGTCTGTGTCCTTGTACCTTTATATGGACACAGAACTCCTCAGTGACTTCTAATATCCTTATAATTTACAGTAGGGGATACATTATCCTTATAATACATGAGTGGTACCCAGAGTTCCCTGTATAACTCAGTCTGTGTCTTTGTACCTTTATATAGTGGTTAGTACGGTGGGCTCGTGGGTAGGCAGTTGGCCAGTGGTTAGTACGGTGCTCTGGTATTCAGCCAGTGGTTAGTAGTGTCTTAGATGCTGTGTTAGACGTTGGTCAGTGGTAGTACGGGGATAGTGGTAGTATGGTCGTGGTGTCAGTGTCATGGTTATAGGTGTCGAGCGGGGCTCAGTGGTTATAGGGTCGTGTAGTCGTGCTCATTAGGCGTGGCTCAGGTTATACGGTGGCTCAGTGGTTAGGATGTGGCTCAGTGGTTAGTGCATTGGCTCAGTGGTTAGTACGGGTGTGCTCAGGTGGTAGTACGGCTCAGTGCGTTAGTACAAGTGGCTCAGTGGTTTAGACGGGTTTCAGTGTGTAGGTCTCAGGTGTAGGCGGCTGTGGTTAGGGCTCAGTGGTTAGTACGGGCTCTTGGTAGATGTGCTCTTTAGTTACGGTGGCTATGTTAAGAGCCCTGTGACGGTGGCTAGCTATATGGTGGCTAGTATCAGGCCAGGTAGTGTGGCTCTGAGTGGTGTCGTGTAGTACGGCAGTGGTACGGTGTTTCATGGTTAGTAACGGACTGGTTATCCGGTTCAGTGGTTAGTACATGCGAGTACGGGCTCAGTGTATGCTTGGTAGTACGGTGAGTGGTTACATGTCGTTTCGAGTGGTGTATGTTAGACAGTGGGCTCAGTGGTTAGCAACTGATCCCTTGCAGCGCTGAGGTCTGAGTTCGTTCACTCCATCCACCCTTGGGACATCTGAAAGGATGGTTGTATGTTCTCACCCATGTTGCGTGGTTCACCTCCCCCGGGCACTCCGGTTTCCCACACAATCAATAAAGACATACTGATAGGTTGTATGTGTCACTAAAATGTGCTTAGATTGTAAGCTCTTCGGGCTGGCCCTGATTGTTGAATTGAGTAAATATCTGTAACCTGCGGACAAATGAACGCGCGTGATAAAAAAAATTCGAATACATCATACACACTAAAGCAACCTTGTAAAATGTGATTGTAGCATGTTAGAAATGACTAGGGTGGCCAAGCACTTAAAATATTCATTGTTATTATGTGGGCGGATTCCTCAATGTTAAATTGCTAAGGGTAAGTTATCTAAACATTGCCTTTTCTTTTATTACAAAATAGGTAAAGCGAAGCTTGTTAGGTTTAATTCCCGTTAGATTATCTATCCTGCTTCTCCTCTGGAAAAGCAGCTGAAATTAGGAGTCACGGAACAAAATTATTAAATAATAAAAACAGCTCCAACGTTGTTAAAACATGTTTTTATCTCCGTATTAACAGTGTGGCTGATGATGATAGAAATAACACACTACTTCCTATCTAAAGATATAAATCAATCAATTTTCATACACGAAACTATGCAGTTTTATTCCCTTCCCCTGAGCATGTGTGGAGTCACTGACCATGGGGAGGGTGGTCACCATAGATAATTTCGTACTGAAACATTTAATTATTATCTTTGTTAGGAATTGCTAGAAAGAAACAAGAGGAATGTTATGTGTAATCAGCAGTTTAATGGGAGTGTGTCTGGGTGAACCATTTTTTTTAAAAGTGAAGTCTATCCACACTGGATGTTTCATGTGAACTTTGAAATTCGTACTCCTCACCACGATTCTGTTTATTATTGCTTTTTATTCATATAGAATCAACATTACCAAGAAATGACTGTTTACGCCTATTTTTCCAACTCGGTCCTACTAGCAATCTAAGCTTCAAACCTTTCAATGAGTAAAAACCTTAGATCAGTATAAGTACAACTACTTTGTGGTTGACCTTTAATTGAAGTTATGAAATCAAAGCTTCATGGCCGGTGATAAAAACCTTAATTGGTAATCCAATAACCTTCCCTATTTTTAACTCCAACCAGCCCCCTTCTCCTCTTATCGATAATTTGTTTACTACGTAGACCAGACTCTCGGTCACTTGTGTGTCTGCAACTCCTGTTGTTAAAAATAAAGACATTTTATAATTTCAGCGAGCTATCAATCCCGACTGTTTTCTCAGGGACTGTTTGTGAGGAATCCGTATGATATCATTAGGTACATCATATCGCTGTGGTACAGAGTGGGTGCCTATGGGTGGGCCGATAGCAGAAACATTGGGCGGGGACATGCCAGTGGCCCCTTACAGGTGCTGGTGTGGCCACCCTCTGATCTAGGGCCCCCCTACTAAAGTATCTTTTTGGAGATCCCTTAGGCCCTACTGAAAGCATGCTGCCCAGTTCCAACTAGGTGAGAATTTGATTGTCCTGGCTTTCTTCCTGTACTCCATTGATCGGTACGATCCTGTTACTAATTTCACTGGTGTCGTCCCTTCTTTGCCACTGAACCAGGACGGCGGTTCTCGGTGGCAGTTCACGTGGAGCTTTCCAGATACAAACACATCTCAAGAAATCTGCTATCAGACCGCTTAAATCCACTAAAAACAACTGTAACACGCTAGGCCCGAAGACGACGTCAATGGCTGTTAAAATGCAACCGAACGATGTGAATTATCTCAGATTAAAAGGAAGAAACTCTGGGTTTATTTTTGCAATCCGGAAATGTTCCATTGGACGCGTTGGACAATTATTGGCCTTTGGATTGCTGGCTTCAGGGGATAAGATCACATCTCCTGACCTACTGGTTATAAACCAGCTATTTATCCAACATGGGCCCTCTGGATGTTTTTGCAAACTACAACTCCCAGCATTCCCTGTAATATTCCTGGTTTTAAGATATTAGAGGTGGTTATTGCCCACAGCGGTAAATCAGACATCCAGATTCTGTGTTGAACAAAGGGACAATCTCCTTGTATCCCTGGTTGGATTGGAACTGCGACTGTCCCTAGATTCCTAACGTTACCTTCCCCTTTAATACACCCCGTAAATTAACACAGACCATCAGGTAGAGTGGCAAATTCTCATGGTGGAGATTACACCTAACCAGACGGGCGAATATCACCAAGGTATATTTAAAGGCATGTTCGACCCTCAAATGAAAAATGTAACGGTAAAGACCCCCCAAACCTACAATAGTTAGAAAGCTGACAGGTGTTAGGACAAACCTGTAATGCAGAACATTGTCATCGTCCACCCTTTCCCTGCTGCCTGTTCAACAGGTTATCCGCCTCCCAAGCTTTTTCAAGCTTGCACATTGCTCAGAGGAGGCAGCTAAGGGGAAATAACATTTCAGTCATTAGCTGTGATGTCATCTGTCAAATCATGACGAGCATCTGATGTCAAAATCATACTGACAGTTCTGCTAACAGAAAGAATCAGGAACCGAAAAAGGTGCAACAGCATTATTGGTTTAGATCTACACTCTCTCAGCGTCAGGTTTTCTTTATACGATAGAGTTGAGTTCCATACGCACGCCTTTGATTGACTCTATTAGAAAAGGAAAGAGCAAGCCATCACCGTTGACAGGTCATGGTTTCCTCTGAGGGGGGAATGGGAAAATTAAGTATCAGACGTTCTATTTCCAATTGTTTATCCCATTTTTTTTAATCCTGGGTTCTTCCTTATAAAAAAAGGTATAAAATCATAAAGTTCTTGCTTGCGCTTGGGTATGGTTAGGGAAAGGGTTAAGAAACAAAAACAAAAAATAAAAAATAATTAGGTTAAGATCAATATCTCTGTAAAAAAAGTTTTAAACTAACACTTCCACATATTAAAATTCTTAAAACACTCACTTCTGCCTATACACCCTAGGGGCACTGTCAGCTTTATTCTGTGTGTTCTAATGTTTGGTTCCTGCTATATACCTATCACACACTAGGGGCACTGGCAGGTCTTACTTCGTGCTGTCTAATGTTTGTCTGTATATATACCTATCCGCCGCTAGGGGCACTGCAGGCTTTACTCTGTGCTGTTCTAAGGTTTGGTCTGTATATATACCTATCCACCGCTAGGGCACTGCAGGCTTTCTACTGTGCTGTTCTAATGTTTGGGTGTCGTAGATATACTATCACGCTAGGGCACTTGCAGGCTTTATTCGTGCTGTTCTCATGTTGTGTCTGTTATATACTATCCGCCGACTAGGGGGCACGGCAGGCTTACTCTGTGCTGTTCTAATGTTGGTGTGTAGTATATACCTATCCGCCGCAATAGGGGCATCTGCGGCTTACTCTGTGCGTCTAATGTTTTGGTCTGTAATATACCTCCACCGCTAGGGGCATTGCAGGCTTGTACTCTGTGCTGTTCTAATGTTTGGTGGTGTATATATACCTATCCACTCGCTAGGGGCAACTGCAGGCTTTACTCTGTGCTGTTCTAATGTTTGGTGGTGTATATATACCTATCCACCGCTAGGGTGCATGCAGGCTTTATTCTGCGCTGTTCTAATGTTGGTCTGTATATATGACTATCATCCACCACCTAGGGCACTGTAGGCTTTACTTCTGCGCTTTCTGTTCTGAGTGCTTGCTTGTCTGTATAGTCATCTGCACACAGGAATAAATTTGCCAACAAACTTATTATTGCAATTAAAAACATTAAAAATGCCACCTAAAAAAAACCTTGCAGGAACCTCAATAGCGTCATTGAAGTTACACAACCTCCCTGCTATGGTGCGGCCCCTTTAAAATCTAGTTGTCTTGTGGTAAGGTCATATGTACTTGGTAATTGGATTTGAGCTAGTTCCTATGCGTTCGCCGTTTTTTCACCTCCTGCAGCTTCATCAGGGAATCCCTGATAAAGCTGCAAGGATTTTACGAATTAATTGCCAAATAAGGTTGTGTTGGAAACTTATTCTGTGGTGCAGAGACATTTTGAAGCTACACGACCAGCAAGCATCGGAACAGAGTAAAGCCTGCAGTGGACCCCCTAGTGGTGGATGGTATACATACAGACCAAACATTAGAACAGCACGAATAAAGCCTGCAGTTGCCCCTAGCGGTGGATGGTATATATACAGACCAAACATTAGAAAGCACAGAATAAAGCCTGCATGCCCCTAGTGGTGATAGGTAGTATATACAGACCAAACATTAGAACAGCACAGAATAAAGCCTGCAGTGCCTAGTGGCGGATGGTTATATACACCAAAACATGTAGAAACAGCACAGAAATAAAGCCTGCAGTGCCCTCTAGCGGTGGAGTAGGTATTATACAGACCAAACATTAGCAAGCGCACAGAAATAAAGCCTGCAGTGCCCCTAGCGGTGGATAGGTATAATACAGACGCAAACATTAGAACAGCAAAGAGTAAAGCTGCAGTGGCCCCTAGATCGGATGGATAGGTATACTATACGACCAAACATGAGAACAGGGCAGAATAAACCTCCAGTGCCCCTAGCGGTGGATAGGTATATATACACACCAAACATGTAGAACAGCACAGATAAGCCTGCAGTGCCCTAGCGGTGGATAGGTACTATTACAGAACCAAGACATTGAACAGCGCAAATAAAAGTCCGCAGTGTCCCCTATGGTGGATAGGTTATTATACGGACCCACCATTTAGAAACAGCACCGAATAAAGCCTGCAGTGCCCCTAGCGGTGCGATAAGGTATATATTACCAGACCAAACATTAAACAGGGCAAATAAAGCTGACAGTGTCCCCTACGGTGGATAGGATATATATCACACCAAACATTAGAAACAGCACAGATATTAAGCCTGCAGTGCCCCTAGTGGTGGATAGGTATAATATACAACAGACCAAACATTAGAACAGGGCAGAATAAGCCTGCAGTGCCCCTAGCGGGGATGGTTTATATACACACCAAACATTAGAAACAGCACAGAATAAAGCCCTGCAGTCTCCCTAGTGGCACGGGATGGTTATATTCACACACCAAACATTAGAACGCACAGAATAAAGCATGGCAGTGCCCCTAGTGGTGGATAGGCAGAAGTGAGTGTTTTTAAGGAATTTTAATTGATGGAGTGTCGTTAATCTGATTTTTTTACAGAGATCCTGATCTGAACCTAATTAAGTGTATTTCCTTTTTTTTAACCCTTCCCTACCCATACCCTAAGCGCAAGCAAGAAACCTTCCCTGTCACCCCTAGAGCGCGTGTGTGTATGTTATATTCCTTTTAACTGAAGAAGGAAGGTACGGATAATGAGCTGTGGGTCTTACCTCCCGTTCAGCAACTGCTGAAGTCTCCGAACACATCCACAGACCTAGAAAAAAAAAAACAATGGTGATTGTGTATGCAGGATTTTTCCCCTTCCCGACTCTCTGGGGCCCCCCCCCCCCCCCCTGGCAAGCGCCGGGGCCCCATACAGAAGTAACTCCCCCCTTTTCCCTCCCTTGGCCTCCCCCCCCCCTCCATCCCCCTCCTCTGATGGGCCCGGGTTTCACCTTTCTATTCACCTACTGAGTCGAATTCGTTTTTATCCGGTCCATGACCTAATCCCCCGTTTCCTAAATGGCGGATTCCTATACTCCACAGGGTAACGTTCCATTAATCGGGAAGGGCGAAGTACCAATTATCAGTCTCCGATTCGCCATCTTGGAGCTTTGGCAAATACGATGGGAACAGATTCTATTTATCAGATCAGAGTAAATGCAGCTTCATGCATGACAATGAGAATAATGGCAAAGGAGATATAAAGCCTGCACAATGCTATTTCAGTATATGTCGCATATTATGTTCCGCGCCAAAAAAACCTTCCCACTATTCCCTATGGGAAGTCACTCCAATGCAGAACTCAGCAAGAAAGAGCTAGATTCTAAAATGGCACTAAGCATCTGGGGGTTCCACAGTTTGTACTCTCACTCTAGTCCGTAGGGGGGCTACAGACCAGTGAATACTGTTCAATTGCTTCGAAGGTGTTCAAGGACAAGTAAACACAATCAGGTTTTTTTCACCCCATGTAAGTTAATAGATAAACAAGATCAGTTCTAGCACAGACTGGGGTAATAGCAGGACCAGTTCATTAAGGAAAGCGGGTCCTTGATGAAAATGTCAACTTTGGTTACTCAACCTGTACACACATACAGCTTTTGGAAGAGCATTGGAATTGGTTGTATTTGCAGGTCTAATATTACATCACAGTGAGTCATAGTAGAATCGTCTGCAGTAACAGACCGCCCTGGTACAACCTCTAAACCATAACAAAAGTTGTGCTCAGCCAATGTGTTAGTCAGGGTTTCAGTGGTTCTCAAACTTTTTCACATTGTGGCACGCTGGCAATGCAAATTTTTTCTCAAGAGAAACCTGTGGTCTTAATTTTGGAATTAAAGTTGTAATTACCCATATGTTATGCATTTACAGTGTACGCACAACGCGCATTACACACGTTGACTTGTTGACAAGTTTATCATAATTTACTATAGAGCACGACAAAAGAAATGATTTCCACTACCAAGATTCAAAGACGTACGAAGAACACCACGTGTTCATTATATATCGGGGACATATAGATTCGGATCTAAAATTGTTCTACAGTATGAACTCATATGTGACTTTTAATATCTTATAATTACAGTAGGGGATACATAATCCACTCATAGTATTAGTATTGTTATTTGAGTTGATAATGACATACGTCCATCCAGTCCAACCATCTAGCAATATACCTCATTCCTGCCCTAACGGTTTGATCCAGAGGAAGCAAAAAAAAACCACCAAATTATGAAGGGGAAAAAATTCCTCCTGACTCCAGTGGCAATGAAATTTCTGGATCAACTATACTTTGTATCAATACCAGTAACTTGTAACATCCTTGTTTGTAGAAACTCATCCAGCTTTTTATTAAACTGACCAATGACCTTCCATAACAACGTCCACTCGAAGACAGTTCCATAGCTTTACCGTCTCACAGTGACAAACCCTTTCCCAACTTCCTTATGTATCGATACCAGTACTCTGTAAAACATTCCTTTTGTAGAAACTCATCCAGCTTTTATTAAACTGACCATTGAACCCTGGCCATAAACAACGTCCACTGGAAGACAGTTCGATAAGCTTTACCGTTCTCACAGTGACAAACCCTTTCCCAACTCTACTTTATGTATCAATACCAGTAACTTGTAACATTCCGTGTTTGTAGAAAACTCATCCAGCTTTTATTAAACTGACAATGACCGCCATAAACAACGTCCACTGGAAGACAGTTTCCATAGCTTTCCGTTCTCACAGTGACAAACCCTTTCCCAATTCTATTTATGTATCAATCCCAGTAACTGTAAATTCTTGTTGTAGAACGCATCCAGCTTTTTATTTAAACTGACCAATGAACGCCATAACAACGTTCACTGGAAGACAGTTTTATAGCTTTACTGTTCTCACAGTGAAACACCCTTTCCCAACCTCTAATTATGTATCATACCAGTAACTCTGTAAATTCCTTGTTGTAGAACGCATCCAGCTTTTATTAAAACTGACCAATGAACCTGCCTAACAACGTCCCATGCTGAAGACGTTCATAGCTTACCGTTCTCACAGTGACAAACCATCCCAAAGCTACTTATGTACTCAATACCAGTAACTTGTTAACATTCCTTGTTTGTAGAAACTCATTCCAGTTTTTATAAACTGACCAATGAACCTGCCATAACAACGTCCACTGGAAGACAGCTTCCATAGCTTTACGTTCTCAACAGTGACAACCCTTTCCCAACTCTACTTTATGTATCAATCAGTAACTTGTAAACTTCTTGTTGTAGAACTCATCGCTTTTTATTGAAATCTGACCAATGAACTGCCATAACAACGGTCACTGGAAGACGTTCCATAGCTTTACCATTTCACAGTGAACAAACCCTTTCCAACTCTAATTTATGTTCAACCCCAGTAACTTGTAACATTCCTTGTGTAGAAACTCTCCGCTTTTTATTAAACTGACCAATGAACCTGCGCATAAACAACGTCCACTGGAAGACAGTTCCATAGCTTTACCGTTCTCACAGTGACAAACCCTTCCCAACTCTACCTTATGTATCAATACCAGTAACTTGTAACATTCCTTGTTTGTAGAAAATCATCCAGCTTTTATTAAAAGACCAATGAACTGCCATAACAACGTCCACTGGAAAGACAGTCCATAGCTTACGTTCTCACAGTGACAAACCTTCCCAACTACTTTATGTATCAATCCCAGTAACTTGTAACATTCCTTGTTTGTAGAAACTCATCCAGCTTTTTATGAAAACTGGACCAATGAACTGCCATAAACAACGTCACTGGAAGCAGTTCCATAGCTTTACCATTCTACAGTGACAAACCCTTTCCCAACTTACTTTATGTATCAACCCCAGTAAACTTGTAACATTCCTTGTTTGTAGAAACTCATCAGCTTTTTATTAAACTGACCAATGAACTGCATAACAACGTCCACTGGAAGACAGTTCCATAGCTTTACCTTATCAACAAGTGACAAACCCTTTCCCAACTCGACCTTTATGTATCAACCCCAGTAACTTGTAAATTCCTGTGTTTGTAGAACTTCTCCAGCTTTTTATTAAACTGACCAATGAACCTGCCATAACAACGTCCACTGGAAGACAGTTCCAAAGCTTTACCGTTCTCACGTGACAAACCCTTCCCACTCTACTTTATGTATCAATACCAGTAAACTTGTAACATTCCCTTGTTTGGGGAAACTCATCCCCGCTTTTTATTAAACATGACCAATGAAACTGCCATAAACAACGTCCACTGGAAGACAGTTCCATAGCTTTACCGCTCTCACAGTGACAAACCCTTTCCAAACTCTACTTTATGTATAAAACCAGAGTACTGTAAACATTCTTGTTTGTAGAAAACTCATCCAGCTTTTTATTTAAACTGACCAATGGAACCTGCCATAAACAACGTTCACAGGAAGACAGATCCATAGCTTTACCGTTCTACAGTGACAAAAACCTTTCCCAACTCTACTTTAGTATCAATACCAGTAACTTGTAACATTCGTTGTAGAAACTCATCCCATTTTTATTAAACTGACCAATGAACCTGCCATAACAACGTCCACTGGAAGACAGTTCATAGCTTACCCGTTCTCACAGTGAAACCTTTCCCAACTCTACTTTATGTACAATATCCAGTAACTTGTAACATTCTTGTTTGTAGAAACTCATCCAGCTTTTTATTAAAACTGACCAATGAACCTGCCATCAACAACGTCCACTGGAAGACAGTTCCTAGCTTTACCGTTCTCACAGTGACAAACCTTTCCAACTCTACTTTATGTATCAATCCAGTAACTTGTAACATTCATTGTTGTAGAGAAACCTCATCCAGATTTTTATTAACTGACCAATGAACCTGCCATAAAACAAGTCACGGGAAGACGTTCCATCGCTTTACCGTTCTCACAGTGCCAACCCTTTCCCAACTCTACTTTATGTATCAATACCAGTAACTTGTAAAAACTTCCTTGTTGTAGAAACTCATCCAGCGTTTTATAAACTGACCCAATGAACCTGCCATAACAATCCCTGGAGACAGTTCCATAGCTTTCTGTTCTCACAGTGACAAACCCTGTTCCCAATCTTACTTTATGTATCAATACCAAGTAAACTTGTAACATTCCGTTGTTTGTAGACTCATCCAGCCTTGTTATTAAACTGACAATGAACCTGCCATAAACAACGTCCACTGAAGACAGTCAGCTTACCGTTTCACAGTGACAAAACTTTCCCAACTCTACTTTATGTATAAATACCAGTAACTTGTAACATTCTTGTTGTAGAAACTCATCCCAGCTTTTTATTAAACGACCAATGAACCGCCATAACAACGTCCATGGAAGACGTTCCATAGCTTTACCGTTCTCACAGTGACAAACCCTTCCCAACTCTACTTTATGTATCACCCAGTAACTTGTAACATTCCTGTTTGTAGAAAATCCATCCAGATTTTTATTAAACTGACAATGGAACCTGCAATAACAAGTCCACTGGAAGACAGTTTCCATAGCTTTACCGTTCTCACAGTGACAAACCTTTCCCAACTCTACTGCTATGTATCAATCAGTAACTTGTAACATTCCTTGTTTGTAGAAACTCATCAGCTTTTATTTAACTGACCAATGAACCTGCCATAAACCATTCACTGAAGACAGTTCCATAGCTTTATGTTCTCACAGTGACAAAACCCTTTCCCAACTCTATTTATGTATCAATACCAGTAACTTGTAACATTCCTTTGTTGTAAGAAACATCCAGCTTTTTATTAAACGACCATGCACCTGCCATACAACGTCCACTGGAAGACAGTTCATATGCTACGTTCTCACAGTGACAACCCTTTCCCAAACTTACTTATGTATAAATACCAGTAACTTGTTGTAAACATTCCTGTTTGTGAAGAAACACTCATCCAGCTTTGTATTTTAAACTGACCAATGAACCTGCCATAACAAGTCCACTGGAAGAAAGTTCCTAGCTTTACGTTCTCACAGTGACAAACCCCTTTCCCACTCTAATTTATGTATCAATACCAGTAACTTGTAACATTCCTGTTTGTAGAAACTCATCCAGCTTTTTATAAACTGACCAATGAACTGCCATAACAATTGTCCACTGGAGACAGTTCATAGCTTACCGTTCTCACAGTGACAAACCTTTCCCAACTCTACCTTATGTATCAATACCGTAACTGTAACATTCCTTGTTTGTAGAAAACTCATCCAGCTTTTTTTTAAACTGACAATGAACCTGCCATAACAACGTCACGGAAGACCGTTCCATAGCCTTACCGTTCTCACAGTGAACAACCCTTCCCAACTCTACTTTATGTTTCAATACCAGTAGTTAAATTGAAACATTCCTTGCTTTGTAGAAACTCATCCAGTGTTTATTTAAACTGACCAATGAACCTGCCATAACAACGTCCACGGAAGACAGTTCCATAGCTTTAGGTTCCAAAGTGACAAACCCTTTCCCAAAACTACTTTATGTATCAATCCCAGTAACTTGTGAACATCCTTGTTGTAGAAACTCATCCAGCTTTTTATTAAACTGCCAATGAACCTGCCATAAAAAAGTCAATGGAAGACAGTTCATAGTTTCGACCGTTCTCACAGTGACACAAACCCTTTCCCAACTCTAATTTATGTAGCAATACCATGTAACTTGTAAAACATTCTTGTTTGTCGATAACTATCAGCTTTTATTAAAATGACCAATGACCTGCCATTACAACGTCCACTGGAGACAGTTCCATAGACTTTACTGTCTCAACAGTGACAAAAACCTTTCCCCAAACTACTTTAACGTATCATCCCAGTAACTTGTAAACATTCCTTGTTTGTAACAACTCATCCAGTCTTTTTTAAACTGACCAATGGAACGCCATAACCAAGTCCACTGGAAAGACAGTTCCATAGCCTTACCGTTCTCACGTGACAAACCTTTCCAACTCTACTTTATGTATCCAATCCCAGTAATTGTAACATTCCTTTGTTGTAGAAACTCATCCAGCTTTTTATTAAACTGACCAATGACCTGCCATAACAACGTCCCACTGGGAAGACAGTTCCTAGCTTACCGTTCTCAACAGTGACAAACCTTCCCAACTCTACTTATGTATCAATACCAGTAACTGCAACACCTGTTGCAGAAAATCATCCAGCTTTTTTTTTTAAACTGACCATATGAACTGCCATACAACGTCCACTGGAGACAGTTCCATAGCTTTACCGTTCTCACAGGGACAAACCCTTCCCAACTCTACTATTTGTATCAAATACCAGTAACTTGACAACTTCCTTGTTTGCAGAAACTCATCCAGCTTTTTTTGAAACTGCCAATGAACCCTGCCATACAACGTCCACTGGAAGACAGTTCCATAGCTTTACCGTTCTCACAGTGCAAACCTTTCCCAACTTACTTTAGTATCAATACCAGTAACTTGCACAACATTCCTTGTTTGTAGAAACTATCCAGCTTTTTATTAAAACGACCAATGAACCTGCCATAACAACGTCCACTGGAAGACAGTTCCATAGCTTACCGTTCTCACTTTACAAACCCTTCCCAACTCTATTTTGTATCACAATCCAGTAAACTTGTAACATTCCTTGTTGTAGAAACCCATCCAGCTTTTATAAACTGACCAATGAACCTGCCATAACAAGTCCACTGAAGACGTTCCATAGCTTTACCGTTCTCACAGTGACCAACCCTTCCCAACTCTACTTTATTGATACAATACCAGTACTTGCAAACATCCTTGTTTGTAGACAACTCATAGGCTTTTTATTAAACTGACCAATGAAACCTGCCATAACAATGTCACTGGAAGACAGTTCCATAGCTTTACCGTTCTCACAGTGACAAACCCTTTCCCAACTTACTTATGTATCAATACCAGTAAATTGGTAACATTCTTGTTTGGTAGAACCTCATCGCTTTTTTTTAAAACGACAATGAACCTGCCATAACACGCCACTGGAAGACAGCTTCCATAGCTTTCAGGTTCTCCAGTGACAAACCCTTTACCAATTGAAGCCAACCTTTTTCTTCAAGTGTTAAGGGATTGCCACGTGTCCTCTGACATGTTTATTGGTGAACATGCCCCAGATAGTTTATTGTTGGCCCGTTAGATGTTTTATACACAAGTAACAATCCCACACAGAGGCCTTCTCCAGCGTACATAATTGTACTTTTCCCAGTCTGCTATTCATATTCAAGCTCCCCCAATCGCTTATTAATTTAGCTTGCCCTTCTCTAACCCTTTCCATTGTCAAAGATGTCCTTTTTGACACAGGATTCAAATTGCACTGTATTCCAATGAGGCTTACAACAGCTTTGTAAGAGGAGATTAATATGTCCTCTGAATCAATACCTCTCTTTATACAAGACAATACCATGATGGTCTGGCTGTTACGCCTGGCACTTGCTGCTACCTTTAAGTTGTTATCCACCAAAACTCCAAGATCCCTTTCCAACAGGGATTCACTTAATTACAGAGCCATTTAGATAAGTAGCACCAAGTATTTTTAAGTCAAAATGCATCACTTACATTTATCAACATGAATTTATCTGCCAATAGCAGCCCATGTGATAATCTATCTAGATCCCCCTTGCAACGATTGCACATCCTCTGAAGTTTTTATGGTCGACAAAGTTTTGTGTCGTCAGCAAACACAGAAACCTTGCGACAATACCCCACTTCCAAATCATAATAAATAGATTAAATAGAAGCGGCCCAACACAGAACCATGTGGCCACCACTTAGACATTTAGTCATAAAGATTGAAGCCATTAACAAACTACTCTCTGTATCCTATTCATAGCCCTATTACTCCATGTACAATGTGACTCCCCAGACCAACAGACCTTAGCTTATTATTAGTCGCTCATGGGACTGATTCAAAAGCTTTGCAAAATCCAAGTAAACTACATCTACTGCTATACCAGAGGCAAATTTCTACTTACTTCCTCATAAAAGCCAAGCAGTAGTTTGAAAAGATCTATTCCTCCTAAATCCATGATGGTTACTACTTATAATGTCAGTCCTTGAAAACATACTCTAGAACATGTTCCCATATTAACTTCCAGGATCTTCCCACCCACGAAGTAAACTTACAGGCCGTAATTACCCGGCTGTGACGAATACCTTTTTGAATATTGGAATACATCAGCTTTTCTCCATCCAGAGGCACACCAAGGACATGAGGGAATCAGCAAAAATAGAAACAATGGCCTAGATAAAACTGAACTTAGCTCCTAAGTACCCGAGGAGTATTTATCGGTCCAGGAGATTTATTAATATAACCTTATTTAGTTCTTCTGCTAACCATATCCTCAGTAAACAAAGTGAACATTGAACTCTTGTATACCTTTATTGTACTATACTCTATGATATCTGTACTGGATCTTCTATAGTGTATACAGAGGGGAAAAAAATATTCAAGACATTTGCTTGATCGCCATCCTCCGTAACTAACTTATCCCCATTAATTAATGGTGCCAATTCTCAGTCCTCATCTTCTTACTATTAATATACTTAAAAAAATGTTTAGGCTTAGTGATGCTTTCTTCAGCTAGCATTAACTTCATTATTAATTTAGCTAGTTTGATTGCTTTCTTACACTCCTTGTTACAGTTTTTATACTCCCTAAGGCCCTTTCCGTTCCCCCGGCCTTAAAGTTTTAAATGCCTTTTCTTCCTTACCATTGCCTCTTTACATCAGAATTCAGCCCCATGGGCGCGGTTCTATTTTTTTTTACATTTATTTCCCCAAGGTTAAATTAGAGTGAAATGGCTTAAATCCCCTTGAACCACAGTCCACTTCTGTCAGTTACCTTTACCTGATTAATACATTATCCAGTTGACATTCTGAAGAGCTGCTTTTAACATGGGAAAGAAAATTTGTCTTCCTGAAATTAAATGTCTTTGTTAACCCAGCGCACTTTTTCTTTCGATAACAAAGTCCAAATGGCCACTAGTTTCATGGTCACTTATTCCCTGAAGCCTCAGTGACCTTTATATTAAGAGATCCACAATGTAGATATTACCAGATCAACAGATTCCTTTTCTAGTAGAACCTCAACCCACTGTGAGAGAAAATGATCCTGCAGCAAATTCAGGAACTCATCGCCTTTTTCTGTGATGGCAGTTCCACCACACCAACAATGTCAGGGTAATTGAAGTCCCCCATAATGAGACACCACACCCAATCAATGTCAGGGTAATTGAAGTCCCCCATAATGAGCACACTCCCCAAACTTGCAGCCCTTGCCAACTGCATATGAAGTGACTCACCTCCTCTCTGCTAGCATTTGCGGATTAAGCAGACACCAACAATGAATTACCCCCTTCTTGCTGTTGCCTAATTCCACCCATATGCCTCCACTTATCATCATATCACCAGCTATCTCTTCACTCAGTAATGCGCGTGACTGGAAGGGTGTAAATAGTTCCGTTAGCACATCCATGTGTGTGAACACAGAGCGTAAATACTAGAGCATTCCTTGGGGGTGGGACATCCAATTACTGTTCTAACACTGACATTGCCCACCAGGCAGGGATGGGGCCCATGATAGTTTGCTTGGAGGGCCCAATGATTCTAATTAACAACCCCTATGTACAGTACATTGTTGTCTTGATTGCGTGTTCACTGTATGTTTTGCATGTGTGGGAAATGATCACCTCCATTCATCACACAGACAGGTAAGTACCACAAACCAGCACAGGAAACAGGACAACAGAACTCCTCAGTGACTTCTAATATACTTATAATGCACAGTAGGGATACATTATCCCTTATAATACATGAGTGTGTACCCAGAGGTACCTTATAACTCAGTCTGTGTCCTTGTACCTTTATATGGACACAGAACTCCTCATGACTTTAATATCTTATAATTTACAGTAGGGGATACATTATCCCTTATAATACATGGGTGGTACCCAGAGTTCCCTGTATACTCAGTCGTGTCTTGTACCTTTATAATAGACACAGAACTCCTCAGTGACTTCTAATACTCTTAATTTACAGTAGGGTGATACTTATCCTTATAATACATGAGTGGGTAACCCAGAGTTCCCTGTTAAACTCAGTTGTGTCTTTGGACCTTTATATAGACCAGAACTCCTCAGTGACTTATTAATATCTTATAATTACAGTAGGGGATACATTATCCTTATATATACATGAGTGGTACCCAGAGTTTCCTGTATAACTCAGTCTGTGTCCTTGTACCTTTATATAGACACAGAACTCCTCAGTGACTTCTAAGATCCTTATATTTACAGTAGGGGATACATTATCCCTTATAATACATGAGTGGTACCAGAGTTTCCCTGTTATAACTCAGTCTGTGTCGTTGTACCTTTACATAGACACAGAATTCCTCAGGGACTTCTAATATCTATAATTTACAGTAGGGGATACATTATCCCTTATAATACATGATGGGTACCCAGAGTTCTCTGTAAAACACAGTCTGTGCCTTGTAACCTATATAGACCAGAACTCCTCAGTGACTTCTAATATCCTTATAATTTACAGTAGGGGATACATATCCTTATAATAACATGAGTGGTACCAGAGTCCCTGATAACTCCAGTTGTGTCCTTGTACCTTATATAGACACAGAACTCCTCAGTGACTTCTAATTCCTTTAATTTACAAGGTAGGGGATACATTATCCCTTATAATACATGAGTTGGTACCCAGAGGTCCCTGTATAACTCGTCTGTGTCCTTGTACCTTATATGGACACAGAACTC
The DNA here is from genome assembly GCA_019447015.1 of Hymenochirus boettgeri. Taxonomy (NCBI): domain Eukaryota; kingdom Metazoa; phylum Chordata; class Amphibia; order Anura; family Pipidae; genus Hymenochirus; species Hymenochirus boettgeri. The sequence continues at coordinate 80,690 of JAACNH010000079.1, forward strand.
CTCACTAACTTCTAAATCCTTATAATTTACAGTAAGGGGATACATTATCCTTAATACATAAGTGGTAAACCCAGAGTTCCACTGTATACTCAGTCTGTGTCCTTGTACCTTTATATAGACACAAAACTCCTCAATGACTTCTAATATCCTTATAATTTACAGTAAGAGATACATTTCCTTATAATACATGGTGGTACCCAGAGTTCCTGTATAACTCAATCTGTGTCCTTGTACCTTTATATAGACACAGAACTCCTCAGTGACTTCTAATATCCATTAATTGACATAGGGGATAACATTACTCCTTATAATACTTGAGTGGTACCCAGCAATTCCCTGTATACTCGTCTGTGTCCTGTACCTTATATAGACACAGAACTCCTCAGTGACTTTATATCCTCTATAATTTACAGTAGAGGATACATATGCCCCTATAATACATGAGTGGTACCAGAGTTTCCTGTATAACTCGTCTGTGTCCTTGTACATTATAATAGACAGACTCCTCGTGACTTCTAATATACCTTATAATTTACAGTAGAGGATACATATCCCTTATGAATACAGGCGTGATTACCCAGAGAGTTTCCTGGACACTGTATACCCAGTA